>OLMO02000257.1:14477537-14526683 GCA_900291935.2 Cassiopea xamachana | reverse complement strand
TATATATATATATATATATATATATATATATATATATATATTACTAAACAATTACTTATTCTCCCCCCAGACCCTGACTTCAGTTAGTGTTTAGGGAAAAGTACTTTTCACATACTCCAAAAATAACATCTAACCCTAACTTTCTACTAGTTCACCTTCAGAATACAGTTAATACCAAGGAATTCGGACACTTGGGAGTTTCACTACCCTTTATTTCTTATTTTTCCCTTTATATTGTTTCTAAACACAAATCCCAAGAGGTGTGGGGCACTTGAAAGGCCTAATAATTGCATACATCCTAAAAGTCTCATGTAAAACTGCAGGAACTTATCTGCCTAGAGGGGTATGTACTGGGACGCCATAGTAGGGAAGTGGTCAAACACCAGGTGTAGAAGGAGCAAAATTATCCTTCCCTCCCCTCTACCAATAAATTCTATGTATTATGGGCAATTTCTGAACAGAGAAATGAAGAATGGATGAATCGTTTTGATAGTTTCAAATTGTAAAATGGACTACCTGTACAAATTTTTAATTTGAAAACATGACTATTGATAATTATTTTGCATTTGCTTTCAACTCTAAGCTTGCATCTACTTTTTGGTGCTGAATTTAAGGGGGTTCAGAGTAAGCAGGGGGATTGGAAACATTAGAAAAACGTAATAAGAGGGAAGGGGGTCAGAATAAGAAGGGGTAGAATAAATGCTTTGAAATCTTTGATAGTGCTGGCATTTGGCTGTAAAGTGAAGTTGAATGGGATTGACTGGCTTATAACCTCCATAGTTATGTGGTAGCAGCCGATCTGCACTATGAAAAGCAACAGAGATTTGATAGATGTGCGTACTACTGAGTCACAGATTGCTCAATTCTAATACGATATGTTGCTCAAATCAGTTGTATCTTCTTCAAACTCTTAAGAACATCTTAAGAAAATGACGAGGTTCAAGTTCTAAACTTTAGTGTTTTTATTGGCCCAAAATCAATATTTCGTCAGTATGTTAACAATCAAAATTCTAGTGCATCCCACACCCAGTGCCAATTGCGTACAGGGATACAATGAGAATTCTGTTTTTTTGTAAGAAAAACATAAATGTTAACATTCAAAATGTTAACAATGGAATTTAATTTCAAGTATACAATAGCAATAACAAAATTGTAACCCATTTTGGTCAGTTTATTTTAGTAAACGTTAAGAAAAAGTTAAGAAAAATCTCAGGCTCAATTTCGGGAAAAGTTCAGAAAATTGAGGCCCAGGCAAAATTATGCTTTTCTTACAAAAAAAACAGAATTCCCATCGTATCCCTGCACGCAATTGGAACTGGGTGTGGAATGCACTAGAAGAAAATACCATCTGTACATTTGGCGCAAATGTGGTTTCAGACCTCCTCCATGTCCACCATGATGAAATTGACCAAACATGGTGCGATTACACACACACACTCCGTGTTTAGTAATTGCCAACATGGTAGACATTGGGGAGGTCCAAACCCACATTAGCGCCATAAATTCTTGGGTAATTAGCTAATGAGGCGGGAGGGTCATTACATATGAAATCCACAGGAAAATTTACATTTTTTAACCATGTCTCAGATTTGTATGAAATTTGGCACAACGATGGGCATTTATGAGATAATGTTATCTGCCACATTTTCTTTGAAGACTTGAATTTTCGACTGATTTACAGCCTATTGACATCTGGACCACGTTCCCTATATTTTTGGGACAAAAAAGTCACCGAAATTTTGAAAACTTCAAGCTCATATGTTCGAAATATGCTTTTAGACATTACGTATTTACTCAACTTAGATAGGCCGTAACTGATAGGAATAGATATTAGCGTCATAATCCACTTTGTTATGTTGTCAAGGGAAATAATCCCATGAACAATTGGACTGCGTAGTTAAAGTACACATGATTCAGCATTCTATGTTTTGATTTAGTATATCACGTAATCTTTGTATTTTGTTACCATAGCTTTAGGTCTAATTTTAGGGAGAAAAATCATATATATACAAGTTACAAATGGTAGTTAGAGTAGGATTTGGAGGGTGAGTAGAGACGAGCACTCTCCTCGGAATTATCATAATACGATTTTACCGAAAATCATTGTGAGCTATTTAGTGTCACTGGGAATTCTTTGAGGCTACAGTCAGGGCCATAGTACGCTTGAAGAGATTCCCCACACATACTAAAATACATTAAATTTGTGCTACAAAGCCCAAACTTCTCACAGGTAGATCTTCAGATATGCTGAGTTCAAAAACGGCACCAGAAAGAGCCTACTAGTTAAGGCAGACATGATATCACAGCATATGCCTTTGTGGCATTTTTCGCTTAATTTTACATGTGGCCAAAACTGCCAGGGCCCCATAAAAGGCCCAAGTAGTACCACTATCATATTTGCTGCTTTCTATATAGGAAAGTTAGTCTCACATTTGCACCAATTTTCAGCATGGTACTCACTTGTTTTATATCCGAAATCTGCTGTTTAAAAATGACTAAAAATTTGGTCGTTGATCAATTTTTCAGGATGCTTTTCAAATAAAGACCAATTCCTGACAACGTTTATACTAGAAAAGAGTTCACAAATGATGCCATTTGCAGTATATGACTTGTTTTGCAAATGTACAGTATATTTGGCAAATTCCTTGCTGATCTTCTCTGTGTCATTTTCATTCAGTTTGTATTGCCGCCCTGTTGTTATAATAGGCACCTCTATTGTGCAGAGTATGTGACATGCTGGTACAAGGCATGTATCATCACTTGCAGGCCAGAAAAAATGATCTTGCAGGACCATGTGGGTGCATAAACTTTATATAAATTTCATCTTCATCCATCTATATCTTCAAAATGATCCCGATCCATCATTTTCCATCATAACAATATGCAACACAGTCTGAGATATTAAGATCTTTCTGAACCTTAATGCCTGATAGCAAATTATGAACAATGGAGTAATTTTCATCCTCACTGCACCTTTTTACACCCACTGTACAATCAATAAGTTCCTCTTTCTCAGCAAAAAAGAATTCAATGTCAGCAATGTTTGACTTACACAATTCAAACATAGATTTATGATCCAAAATGTGATCATTTTGGCTATGTTGGAGGCTTGCTTTTGCAACAAGCCTCTTCACAGTGCCACTAGTGCCATCACATGGCTGCTTGCCATGGCTTGTGGCAAAAATTCCACACTGCATTCATATGTAAATCATCTTGATGCTTGCAGAGATTCAAAAAACTCTTTCTATTCTTATACTGTCCACCACATCCATCTGAAAAATACTCTACTTTATTTATGAAAGGGCAGTTAACTTTGAGATGGCTTAGCACAACTTTCTGCACTTGGTGGACAAATGAAACATCATGATTAAGATCATCTGATAGAACACAGTAGGATATGTGCTTTAGCAGTGAATTTTCTGTATAGTATATAACAACTGGATGCAAAGAACATTGCAGGTTGTTCCAGTGAAAACCTTGCACCCCATTGTGCACCACAAACTTGTAATTTTCTGCAAAATCACCTAGAAATAATGCTGTATTGCATTCGAGTTCTTCTTTTCTTTTGTTCAAGTATTTTGCTTGTGCTTTTGAAATGTATGAGTGGGCCGTTAATTTCTGCATTTGTGATACAACAAGCTCAACATAATCAATTTGTGATTCTTTTTGTTGAATAAGGTTGGCACGGTATGTTGCCATCCATTGTAGAAATTCAATTGGCTGGTCTTGTTCATATTCTTCTGATAGCAATTGTAAAAGGTAATCTTCTAAAGAATCAGTTGATTTAGGGCATTCAGAGCACCGTTGGACCATAAATTCTCTTCTATCAGAGCTACAAACAAGATACTTCAATAGATCTTTATAGTGCACATTCAATGGTGCCAGGAGCAGTTTTATATTCTGGTGAATTGTGCAGACACATACAGAGTGTGTACCAGAAGCTCCAGCTAGTACACACCACTTTGGATGAAAAGAACAGAATTTTGAAAAGCCAATTTTAGCCTATGGGTGTTTCAATTTGAATGCAGTGAATAGCTCTTTTAAATTGCACAGTATGAGCCTTTTTTGTCTATGAATATTCCTTGCAATGCAAACACAGTCTTTCTTACTAGGCATTTCCCTTGTAAATTCCTCATCATGATAAAAACTTTTGACAAGTGCTATTGTTGATTTAGAAATCTCAGGGGCATTTTTTGGATCAGGGAGGGCCAAAATTCCTTTTTCATTTGCCAGTTTACGAGAACTCCTAACAAGGTATTCTGATACATTAAAAAACTGTGCTGTCCCATGAATTGTCCAGTTCTGTGGTGCAAGTGTAAGACTCTGCATTTTGGAGCTCTTTGTGCTTAAGGTTTTTACTTTTTCTGCAAGAAGGTCCATCATTTTGTCAAAGTTAATAGCTTTTCCTCAATCTTTTTCTCAAAGCTAAAGCTACTTGTGAGCTGAACCGTTTGTACAAGGACACCCAAGGCTCTAACAACCTTTTCTGTCATTAATGCAAAAACAGGTTCAAGTTTCTGTTTTCCTGTTTTGCTCTTGCTAGTGGATGGCTGTGAATGATCTTTAATTGGTGATATTCCAATTGAAGTAAAACAATCAGATAACTCCAATTTGCTCTCTTCAAGTGAGACACAGTGCTCAATTTGAAATATATCTTCATCTTCAGATGAATCTCTAGCCTCTAGGATAGGTGCCATGTCAGCATATATTTTATGTCTGCAGGTTGGACAGAGTTTTTTCCCTGGGATGACAAGGATGTTTGCATCTTTTCCTCTTCTATACAGATCCATTGTTATTGTTCTCAAAGAGCCTGCACAAAATATAAACACCTTTTTTCAAGTGAAAATTGTTGCTGAATGCATGGTATTTGCAGAAATCAAAATAAAATGTTAAAACGACAACTATGGTTGAACTCAGCAGGCTTTATACAATAAAATACAACTAACCTTTCCTATTTGTTGCATGCAACTTGAATGGATTGCAGCATGATCTCTGGTACCCCTCAAATTTGTCTAAAAAATACTTCTTGTGGAGCAGACACACATTTTCAATCTGATCTCTGGTGGTACATCTCAGAACAAGTAATTCTTTGTCTAATTCTAGCAGATCATTAAAAGTAATCATTGAAATTCTGGGAGTGTAAGACATCTTATGGCATTCTTCACTAAGAGCCTTTCCAACACTACAACATTCCATTTTATTGTTAAAACTTCTGACTGATCTCAAAAGAATGGCTGGAATGACTCAACAAAAGTTTTTGGTGTTGCACATGAGGAAGGCTGTAAAGCATTAGAAAGAGGCTACATTTGGAGAATGCAATGTGATAACAAGAAAAAACATTATTTGTACCTATAGTCTTAAATCTCCATACACAAACACATTACATTATTAATGGACTAGATTTTAAGGTTTCCAAAGGGGTCTTTTAAATATTTGCAGGCTGAGTGTCAGAAAGGCTTCAACATATAATTTCTGTGCCTGGAACTAAAAGCTTCCACCTGAACATGGAAATTACTCCATTGTTCATAATTTACTATCAGGCATTAAGGTTCAGAAAGATCTTAATATCTCAGGCCTTGTTGCATGCATTTATGATGGAAAATGATGGATCGGGATCATTTTGAAGATATAGATGGATGAAGATGAAATTTATATAAAGCTTATGCACCCACATGGTCCTGCAAGATCATTTTTTCTGGCCTGCAAGTGATGATACATGCCTTGTACCAGCATGTCACATACTCTGCACAATAGAGGTGCCTATTATAACAACAGGGCGGCAATACAAACTGAATGAAAATGACACAGAGAAGATCAGCAAGGAATTTGCCAAATATACTGTACATTTGCAAAACAAGTCATATACTGCAAATGGCATCATTTGTGAACTCTTTTCTAGTATAAACGTTGTCAGGAATTGGTCTTTATTTGGAAAGCATCCTGAAAAATTGATCAATGACCAAATTTTTAGTCATTTTTAAACAGCATATTTCGGATATAAAACAAGTGAGTACCATGCTGAAAATTGGTGCAAATGTGAGACTAACTTTCCTATATAGAAAGCAGCAAATATGATAGTGGTACTACTTGGGCCTTTTATGGGGCCCTGGCAGTTTTGGCCGCATGTAAAATTAGGCGAAAAATACCACAAAGGAATATGTGGTGATATCATGTCTGCCTTGACTATTAGGCTCTTTTGGTGCCTTTTTTGAACTCAGCATACCTGAAAACCTACCTGTGAGAAGTTTGGGCTTTGTAGCACAAATTTAATGTATTTTAGTATGAGCTTGAAGTTTTCAAAATTTCGGTGACTTTTTTGTCCCAAAAATATAGGGAACTTGGTCCAAATTTCAATAGGCTGTAAATCAGTCAAAAATGCAAGTCTTCAAAAACAATGTGGCAGACAACATTATCTCATAAATGCCCATCGTTGTGCCAAATTTCATACAAATCTGAGACATGTGGTTAAAAAAGTTAAATTTTCCTGATGATTTCAAATGGAATGACCCATACTTTGTTTTGGAAGGTAATCTGTGTTCTACGTTAGTAACCATTTGGTAAATCGAAAATTGTTTTCCATATTCTTAGAGAGTACTTTCGTTTAATATATAAATTGTTAGGAAAGTGGTTGATGACTTATCTTGATTTCCGCCGATGTGTACACCGGGCAATTTGTCTTTGTACACCGGAGATCTCGCCCAAAAACGCCGTACTCTGCAGACCGGAAAATATCTCAAATATACTCTACAATACGAACTAACTGGTTTATGAAGGGAACATTTTTCATTTCTACAAACATAAACTTGAAATTTCCAACAAACATAGAAATCCTCCGACAAATATTTTTCGAAGGGTCGTAGTACCCCTGGCCCCCAGCCATGGTGTCACAGATACGTCATACATTTACCACTGAGACTACCAAATCAGTAAACAAAATACAACAAAGTACATGTTTGATCATACCAGATATAAAATGACAATATCGCCATTTTGAACTTTATCTCCATTCCTTGTGAAGCTCATGTTCCTAATTATACATAAGATGCACCACAACTGTGAACACGATGTCCTACCAATTAGAAGTACGCTGCTGTGGTGCCTCCTCCGCACAAAATCGAAATCAGGATCTCAAGCGATAGTTTCGCCGATGACAGCTGATTGAGTAAACTTCAAGGAATCCTCTTCGTAACTAGCCCATTGAACTATATAAAAAGACTGGAACGATAAGCCTAGTGTTCTCAAATGCGCAAATGCGTGTCCAAAAATGGCGATCATGTGCGCAGTCATTGTACGTACTGGCGTACAGGGATGTGGCAGTTTAGCACGTGCAGAGCTCATTGGAAGGGAAGGAATTGTTAAGTTGGCAGTAGAGGAACTATGTCTAGAAGCAATGGAATTATGGAGGATAAACCATAACATCATATCGAGATATCTAGAGCCATGAGCCAGTACCATTTATGAGCAGAAAGTCAACAGTGTGCTAGGCATGGTGAGTTAGGCGTGAATGGTGATTTTTCCTGGTCGAAGCCTTCCTTGGGGACAACAATTCGGCGGATGTGAACAATGTGATACTCATTAAATATACGCAAATTATATACCATATGAAAGCCCTTCTTCTATACGTTCTGAATATGCAAGAAAATTCCAGGTTTTCCTTAGGGGAGGGAAGTTCCAACTAAAATACAACTCACCAAAATCCTTGTAGGTGATGTCAAGATTAGCCATCAAGGTATTTCACCATACTACGCTTCCAGGGTTAGGGTTTTGCTAAGGGTTAGGGTTTTTGAAATGGTTAGGGTTAGGGTTTTTGGACGGGTTAGGGTTTTGGAGGGTTAGGGTTACGGGAAGGGTTAGGGTTAGCCTTAATTTTCTTACTTCCGCCATTATGAAATTGCCTAAATATGGTAAAACATGCTTTGTTTTGGAAGGTATTTTGTGTTATAAGGTCGTAACACTTTAAAACCTGGAATTTTCTTTCATATTCAGAAGGTATAGAAGGAGGGCTTTCATATGGTATATAATTTGCATATATTTAATGAGTATCACATTGTTGATATCCGCCCAATTTTTCTGATGTTGTAATTGTGTACTAAAACTTCGTAGAAGTAAGTTCTTTAGGCAGTGAGAAAGACAGCTGTTTGTTTTCTTGCAAACATATATACAAACGATTTTTATGACTATCTACAGATACTTAATTCAAGAACTAACTCGACGTGAATCATGAGATCCTTTCTTATATCCACTTAAGAATACGTGATTTTATTGACTGACATAAAACGGAAATGATCTATAACCAATACGCGTTCGATAGCTTCATAATAGTTGTTACCAAACCATGCTGATTAGCGTTCTCTAATAACTCCCTTTGAGCGTCTGAAATTCTTGTCTCCTATGACTCCATTTTGTTGTGGCACGTTGAAAGCAGCGTGTGAGCGCGAAAATGAGGTCAACACGAACAGGACGGTCGTCGCAAGGTATATTATGATTAATCATAAGATGCAATGCTTGAGCGGGCTGAACCGGCCGGCTAAGAGGAACACATGTTGGGATTAATTACATGATTAAAGTAAGATATCCTTATTGGTTAATACAGGAACGGGTGACACCCTTTCCTGTATTAATCAATAAGGAGGAACACATGTTGGGATTAATTACATGATTAATGTAAGATATCCTTATTGATTAATACAGGAACGGGTGTTTTACCTACTGCACACAGCGTTTGTCGTATACATAGTTGTGCAGTGCATTCATGGCGCAATGCTCTAAAATGATTTTGAGATTACATAGAATTCAATTAAACATTTAAACAAATGTTCCGAAAATTTTATTTTTTGATTTCATTTAAAACTTATTTATAGGGGGCTACAACTCAATACCTGCGACACCGACACCCGAATGTTTAACCCGTATTTTATTATTTTTATTCAAGTCATAATTATGATTTGCGCTAGTTAGCTTGCAATAACCAAGAACAGACTACTGACAAGCCATGTACAGAGCATCTTCCTATACAACAGCGAACTGTGGACAATAACGCAGAAGGTAGAGAGTGTAATAGACGTCTTTCAAAGAAACCTGCTCAGACAAATACTGAATGTAAAGTGGCCAAAGAAGATCTCAAACGAAAAGTTGTACCAAATCACGAAGCAGAAACCATGGAGCATAGAGGTAAAAAGAAGACTGAATTGGTATGGGCACATGGCTAGATTACCAGAGAAAACACCAGCAAAAAGGGCCCTAAGAGAATCCAGAGATATGTGAGAAAGCCAAGAGGAAGGACGAAGACAACATGGGTTGAAACAGTAGAAAAAGACATGAACAGAGTGAAGGTGGTGGTTTTAGGTAGTCGTGGGAAAAAGAGACAGGCAGATTTAGAAATGATGGCACAAGATAAAAGCACATGGCTAAACCTGACTCGGCGCGCTATGTCTTCATAGGAGACGGAGAAGCGTACTAGAGAGAGAGAGAGAGAGAGAGAGAGAGAGAGAGAGAGAGCTTGCAATACTGGTCAGGTATTGAATAAGTCTGGAACTAACATGAAAACATTGATATCATAATTGGATTGTTCGTGCTGTAATTGTACCAGGTCTCTCCCTGAACACCTTTCTCAGAATAGGCTGCCATTTTCTCATGGATCACAATTCCTTTAGCTAGGTGTAAACTAGAGCACTTTGCTAAGAAAACTGCCATGAGCGAAAATGCTCCCGCGTGTAGTGGCGAACTCCAGAGTGTTTAGCTATTTGAGACCAAAAATCCGAATTTTAAGCATTTTTATAACTTTGTTTTCTTCAGAAGACGGGCCACAACAAAATATATTTTAATTTCTTTTTTTCTGTTATTGCGATATAACCAAAATGCAAAAAGACATACTGTGTAATAAAGACACAAACATGAGAACTAAGACATAAACGAGAAGACAATTCCATGATATTTTATGAACGTTTCAAGACAATGTGTCTCATTATCAGCTACTAAATAATTAAATGGGCTTATATAGCTAAAGGGGAAAACAAATGAGAAAAACAAGCGGGAAAATCAAGGCAAATTTTAATGTTGTTTATTATTGGCACTTTACTGTAAACTGATCATTTTGCCTTCAACAGCACGTAACGTCACACGTGTAGACGACAACGAAAACGATCGAGGTTATTTATTTGGGCTTGGGATTCAAAATTATGAGTAAAACGCTTAATACATTTCAACACAACTGTTAACAGCATAAAGGGAATTTTTTAAAAGGAATTAAAATAAAAATATAGTTAGAAAGAGAAAATTATGAATTTAATAACAATGTTATATGAATAAAGGAAACAATCGAGCAAATACAAAAACTATTGCATCAAGTTGATAATAAATTGATATAGCATCATTGTTGAGGATAACAAGGACTGCTCCTATTGTTAACACCTATTGTTACGCCTTTGAAGTTTAAAGCCAATCATTGACCAGGTAATCTATTGCCATGCGCGAGCCATGCCAACTGCACTGCCCAAAATCAAGTAAAATGAAAATCTGCCCTCTACACATGCTCTTAGATTCCTTTAAGGGAATTACTGCAAGCGGGTAAACTTGAAGGATTCGTATCCCGAACAAATCAAGCATTTATATGGACACAATAGAAAAAGTGATTGTTGAAATGCGACTGCAAGGAAGAACTTTTGATGAAATCAAATTTTCTATCCTTCATCTAATCTTTCATCTATTTTCGCTTAGGAAGTCATCATTTTTGTAGCCTTTATACACCTTCTAAGTGTTTGAGACGCTTCCTTGCTCTGAGATTCCACACAACAAGCAATACAATTGCGATAAGGAATAGGATTGCCATGACAAATGATGCTATGCAATATCTTGACTGCTTATCCTATAAAGGAATATATAAGGAAGGCATATTACTAAGTAGAAATACCACAGATTCAGTTAAACATAACAAAAAGTCAATTCCAGTTTTTTTGAAAAAATGAAATTCTACCCTTTCTAATATATAAAGGTATCAACTTAAGTCATGTTTATTCTTAATGCAAAGGGCTATCTCCCATAGTTTGAAGCCAAACTTAAGATACCGTTATAACGATGAATAGTTCAAAAAGTTCATACAAATGTAATAATACATAACATAAGGTAAATGAGTACTCTCAGTCAGGATTGCTATTGATAATTTTCAATGAAATTCAAGGAGTTGCCTAGGGGGGTGTCCATGAGTTTTCCAGAATTCACAGGAATTTTGCAGTAGATGATAAGTTTTTCTTTCTCAACAGGGAGATGAATAGAGAAAATAAGTAAAATCCTATTTGGTAGAGCACTTTACGACGTTCTAGAGAGCATGCTATTAAAATTGTTCCGGGAAGCAAGCCCCTATACCCCAGTTTCCTCTAACTTGTTTCACATATTCTCATAACTATAGCTTTCCAGCTACCTTTTCTCTTTTGTCTTCTTACAAGAGGCTTTCGCACCTTCCCAAAAAATGTTGATATGCCCGCCACTGCACACCAGACTATCAATGAATGAGTTTCCACCCAAGATAATTTCTAGAGGAGGTGCTTTGGTGTGCAATAAAGATATCATTGAGAAAATCGCGCAGATCACATATGTTGTATTGTTCAGCAATATTTCTATCTTTGAATTTGGCAATGTTACTTAGCTATAAGTTTTGGAAAGAAACAATTACATTTTTTATAGAATTCGTTGATTATTCCCGTTTAGTGCAATCCCACAGCTTATTAGGATCTTAGGATTTTTCCATCACTTCCAGATATCTCCATTCCCCTTCTATTAGGTACCCAGGAGTAGTTTGTAGAAAGAAAGGGACCTAGTTTAATTGAATATGGAATCATGGGAGTAGAAGAACTTCAAATGCAAGGAGGCTATAGATTTTCAGCCAGTAAAGAGATAGCAATCAGAAGATTTCCTATTGCTCGTTAAGGAAAATTGCCCGAATGAGGTTGATTTTTGTCCAGCTGAGGGGCTGCAGCCCCCATGCCACCCCGTCTCCTACAATTTTTTATGAAATCAGCACAGGAGAGCAGCAAAACACATGGCTGTAAAGTATTTGAACTGAGATCCAACCATAGCTGAGGAAAGTGGGATCTGGGGACTTGCCTGAGAAAAAGTTTTTGGAACATACTTTGTTAAACATACCCTTCTCATTGTTAAAAAGTTCTGCTCCTATAGGCGAGTAGTTGAGGTATATAGTGTCAACTGTGTTTGAAAAATATAACTTTCTTGAGTTCACATATTCTAGGAGAACATTAAAACGGGAAACTTTCGATTAATCGAGCTTTTGGACAAAATCGTGTCTGAAAGTATAATTGTCCAAAATACTCCTTAGTCCGACAGTTTTATCGTCTGAAAGTTTGTTTTCTAAAATGAAAACTCACATATGGGCTATTTGAAGTCCGTTAATCAACATTAATTATTTCAACATGTATTTTTCTTTGCATCCTTCAACAACACTTTCGAATAATTCTTCCTTTTTAAAACTGTGTGACCAACACATGAAGCACAATAAATGTGAAATGTTTCAAACATAGCTATAAGATCCTTCATAACTATTAGCACATCGATGGATACCAATTTGCGTCCTTCTCTGGCTGATATTTTTTATATATACAAATCAATACAATTACACTACAAACAATACAAAGAAGATACCATGGGGAGCAAAAGACTATACATACAAAGACAATACATACAAACAATACAAAGATACCATGGGGAGCAAAGGACTATGACTACCCCTTGGTCTATACACAGAAAAAATCACACTACATTAAAATTTAAAAATAACTGAAAGGAAAATGGAAAATTTCCTGGTAGAAATTAATCTCAAGAGCATTGTGGCCAAGCAAGTTACCGGGAGAAATTTGAAAAAAATATACGTAAGATAGTGGGACTAAGACCCTCCAAAGATGGTACGTTGTCGCTGTGGAGGGGCTTGCGAGTCTCAATGACCTCAAGAGCACTGTTGGCTGGGCCTTTATGGCTCTGACAGAGTTTCCCATGCCAGACTGTGCTTGTGGGAGGGACCAGACAAAGTTCCTCCAACCTTTCCTCCAGTTTTATGGGAGGTTGATCATCTGGCTAACAACCAGATCTTGTAAAAAACATTACGTTACGGAAACAGCAAGAAACATTTCTTTGCCTGTTGGTGGTGATCTTCCAGAGCGACAAAATGGAGCTAGTATGACTGGCAATAGTGAAAGCCTTCGAGAAGCTGCTGACACGAAGATGGAAGTTTTGACCACCAAATACAAAACCAGAGTAGGCTTCTGGACTGTCAGAACCATGTATGAAATAGGATGTCTAGCTCAAGTAACATCAGAACTGAGACGCTATGGTTTAACTTTACTAGGGATCAGTGAATGCAGGTGGACTGACAGTGGCAGAATAAAAGTTGCAACAGGAGAAACAGTCCTGTACTCAGGCCCTAGTGATGGACAGCACAGAGAAGTAGTCGCCTTGATTTTGAAAAAAGAGACAGATAAATGCCTTGATTTGGAAACCAGTAAGCAGTCGCATGATGAGTTCCAGACTGAAAGGACGCCACTTCAACATGACTGTCATACAGAGCTACGTCCCAACGAACGACAGCGAGGCGGAAATGCGGAATGGAGGAAAGACTTGGGGACAACTGAGTCGGCTAGCTGAAGACCGCGGCTAGTGGAGAAATTTTGTTGCTGCCCTGTGCCATGACGCATAACGGGCAGTAAGTAAGTAAACAAGTAAGTAAGTAGGGGGACTAAGAATGTCGAGATTTTATGGATGGCGCCCCACGTGGAACGTACAGACACAACTACAGATGGTATCACCCAGTAACATTTTTGAAGCCACAACGCCTCATGATTTACTAAACAAGAATTAAAGATAGCAGCTAATGTATGGGATAATAAGCACTGAAATCGTTTAAAAGCGTTCTGTGGCTTGAATGAGTTTGAGGGTTGCTTCTAGTATCTTTCTATTAGTCTCAAAGGTAAAAATCTCGTCGCCATACAATATGTATTTGAGTAGTACTTCATTTGAGAGAAGAGGAAAAACCATAGGGTAACAATATTGCACTAACACTGTTGAGAAGATCAGATCTCGGTACCTCATAACAATGGCAGTGCAGCAAGAAATGTTCTGTAAATAGTCTGTTGGTACTACAGAACTTTACCACAGCACGAAACAGCGGCAACATTCTTTTGACATACTTAAAAGATTTTTCATCCGATGCTCATCAGAGTATGAAAACGTCGGATAGTGACCTAAAGGTTAACCGAAATATCTATCCAGATGCAGTTAATGTGATAGGATGCGTCTAATTTGTTTTAAAACTAAATTAGGCCGAGAGCTCGACAAAATAAAACAACTGCTCATCGAAAATGGATATCCAGCATTTGTTCTACTTTCCTGCATCAACCAAAAATTAGCCAACGTTGCAGCAGAAAAACCATTTGGTCCAGAGAAGTGTCCGGTATACCTAAAATTGCTTTGGATTTGTAATGTTTCATCAGAGTTTGAAGATCAAGTTAGTAAGGCCATTACATCTTGTTACTACGCTGTAATGCCCTGTGTGGTTTACAACACTAGAGTTATGCTACCATCTGCTAAAAAATATTGCGTTCCTACCTCTCAAAAAGGTAGTGTTGTTTATGAATTTTCGTGCCGATGTAACGCTCGGTACGTAGGATGCACTACACAGAGACTAGCAGACAGAATAAAACAACATGTCCCAACGAGCATCAGGAAGAAAGGCAATACCATAAGAAAACAGCCACCTCGTATATGTAAAACAAGCAATTCTGAAATTAAATGTAAATCGGTAACACCTTATTGCAAATCCAGAATGCGCCAAAACATCTACAGACGGCAGTTTTCGGATCATTGGGCAAGCAAGATCGTCTTTTCATTTAAGTGTTTGGAATCTGTCTACATCAAGACTCAAAACCCACTCTTGTTTAGACAAAACGAGTTTGGTTTTTCTCATTGGGACTCTTCAAGTAAACAATGTTAATAGGTCCTAATTGGTCAAACTTGGGGCCACTTAGACGCATCCTATCACATGTAACCGCATCTGGACATATATATTTCGGCTAACTTTTAGGTCACTATCCGACGTTTTCATACTCTGAAGAGTTTTGGATAAAGAAAGCTTTTAAGTATGTCAAAAGAATGTTGCCGCTGTTTCGTGCTGTGGCAAAATGTTCTGTATCCTCACCCCTATCGTTTGCGGGGCACATAGGGTTCACTACTTAATTGAACTTATATCTGAATTTGTGAAAGTTTAACTTACTTAGATCTACCCGTAGTTCAACAGGAACAGCTAAACCTTCATGATTGTGATTACTATATATTAGTCTAAGAGCAGGCATTACAAAAACACTAACGTTATTCTCATGGTGAAACATTGACTAAACTAAAAGAATAAGTGCAAAAGTACGGATAAAACATGTTGTCTCAATGATTTTCACTCATTTCCTCGAAATTTTCCTCCAATAATGTTGTGTGCAGTCTTGCTCATTGTATCCGGCCTAATGGGTCTAAGTATTCAAACATTCAAAAATCAAGAATGGACAGAGTTTTCACGGAGACACTTTTACGCTGCATGTATTGCAACCACACGTAAAATAATGCTCTTCTCATGTGGAAACATTGACTAAACTACTAGAATCAGTGCGAAAGTAAGGTTAAAACATGTTTTCCCAATGACTTTCACTCAATTCCTCGAACTTCTCCTCCACCAATGTTGTTGTCATTGTAACCGTCCTAATGGGACTAAGTATGCAAACACTGACAAAACAAGAATGGGCCGAGTCTTCATGGCGAACCATTATGTATAATGCTAAGTTCAGCGTAGGAAAATGTTTGGAACATGGTATTGCTATAGAATACACCAACTATCAATGATTATATCAATGATCAATGATGTATTAACACAAGGTACACTAACACTATTCTCATGTGGAAACATTAACTAAACTACTAGAATCAGTGCAAAAGTGCGGATAAAGCATGTTTTCTCAATGAATTGCACTTATTTCTTCGAGATTTTCCTCCATCAATGTTTGTTCTCATTGTATCCGGTCTAATGGACCAAAGTATGCAACCATTGAAAATACAAGAATGGAGAGAGTTTTCATGGCGAAACAATGTGTATAATGCTAAATTCAGCGTAGAAACTCGTTTGGAACATGGTTTTGCCATAGAATACGCGTACTTCCAATGATTATAACTGTTTGCACACTAATGTCACTATTAAAGCTTGTACAGCATTTTTCGCTGCATGTAATAAAAAACGTAAACTAACACTATTCTCATGGGGAAAATTGAACAAACTACTAGAATCAGTGCAAATGTACGGATAAAACATGTTTTCTCAATGAATATCAGTCATTTCCTCAAAATTTTCCTCTAACAATGTTGTTCTCATTGTAATCGGTTTGATGGGCCTAAGTATGGAAACACTGAACAAGAAGAATGGACATAGTTTTCATGGCAAAAAATTGAGGGTAGAAACGCATTGAGAAGATGGTTTTGCAATAGAACACACGTATTTCCAATGACTACAATTGTTTGCATATTATTATCACTAGTACAGCTTGTAAAGCGTTTTAAGCTGCATGTATTAACACATCGTGGACTAACAATATTCTCATTTGGAAAAAGTGACTACACTACTAACATCGGTGCAAAAGTGCAGATAAAAGATATGTTCTCAATGAATTCCTCTCAATTCCTCTAAATTTTCCTCTATCAATGTTTTTCTCATTGTAACCGGGCTAATAGCCCAAAGTATGCAAACACTGAAAAAGAAAGAATGGACAGACCATTCATGTCGAAACAATGTGAAAATGCTACATTCAGCGTTGAAACACGTTTAGAACATGGTTTTCCCATAGAACTCGCGCACTTCCAATGATTATAACTGTTTGCACACTATTTTCACTATTTCAACGTATAAAGCGTGTTAAGCTGCATGTATTAAAAAACATAGACTAACGCTATTCTCATAGGGACACATAAACTAAACTACTAGACTCAGTTCAAATGTGTGGATAAAACATGGTGTCCCAATTAATTTCACTCAATTGCTCGAAATTTCCCTCCATCAATATACTCTTCATTGTAACCGGCCTAATGGGCCTAAGTATGCAAGCACTGAAACAGCAAGAATGGACAAACTTCTCATAGCAAAACAATGTTTAAAATGCTAAATTAAGCGTAGATACACATTGAAAGAAAATAATTTTTCAATGACTTTCTCTTATTTCCTCAATATTACCTCAATATTTCCTCAAACAATGAAAAAACAAGAATGGACAGAGTGTTCTTAGCAAAATATTATTTATAATACTAAATTCAGTGTAGATACCCGTTTAGAACATGGTTTTGCCATAGATTGCGCTTACTTCCAATGATTATAACTGTTTGCACACTATTGTCACTGTTACAGCTTATAAAGCGTTTTAGGCTGCATGTAGTAAGACAACGTAAACTAACACTATTCTCATGGGGAAACATTGACTATACTAGAATCAGTGCAAATGTACGAGTAAAAAATGTTTTCTCAATGAATTTCACTCATTTCCTCAACATTTTCATCTAACAATGTTGTTCGCATTGTAACCAGTCTAATGGGCCTAAGTATGCAAACAATGAAAAGTGAAGAATGGACACAGGTTTCATGGCAAAACAATGTATGTAAGGGTAAATTGAGTGTAGAAACACATTGAAAAGATGGTTTTCCCATAGACCAACCGTATTTCCAATGATTACAATTGTTTATACACTATTATTACTATTACAACTCATAAAGCGCTTTAAGCTTAAGGTATTACAAACACGTACACTAGCGCTATTCTTATAGTGAAACATTGTTTAAACTACTAGAATCAGTGCAAAAGCGCGGAAAAAGAATATAATCTCAATGAATTTCTCTCATTTCCTTGAAATTTTACTCCATCAAAGTTTTTCTCATTGTAACCGGCCTAATGCTCCAAAGTATGCACACACTGAAATACAAAAATGGACAGACCTATCATGTCGAAACAATGTGTATAATGCTAAATGCAGTGTAGAAACACGTTTAGATCATGATTTTGCCATAGAATACGCGTATTTCCAATGATTATAACTGTTTGCACACTAATGTCACTATTACAGCTTATAAAGCGTTGTAGGCTGTATGTAAATAAAAGGCATAAACACACGCTATTCTCATTAGAAACCATTGACTAAACTTTTATTCTCAATGAATTTCTCTCATTTCCTTGAAATTTTACTCCATCAATGTTTTTCTCCTTGTAATCGGCCTAATGCCCCAAAGTATGCAAACACTGATAAAACAAAAATTGAAAGAGTTTTCATGGCGAAACATTACCTATAATGGTAAATTCAGCGCGGAAACACGTTTAGAACATGGTGTTGCCATAGAATACAAGGAATCTCAATGAGTATAACTGTTTGCACACTAATGTCACCATTACAGCTCATAAAGCGTTTTAAGCTGCATGTATTACAACGTAAACTAGCGCTATTCTCGTAGATAACAACATTAATTAAACTGCTAAAGTCAGTGCAAAAGATCGGAAAACCCATATTGTCTCAATAAATTTCTCTCATTTCCTCGAAATTATCCTACATCAATGTTTTTCTCATTGTACCAAGCCTAGTGAACCAAAGTATGCAAACACTGAAAAAACATGAATGGACCGACCTTTCATGTCGAAACAATGTGTATAATGCTAAATTCAGAGAAGAAACACGTTTAGACCATAGTGTTGCGATAGAATACGAGTACTTCCAATTATTATAACTGTTTGCACACTATTCTCGCTGTTACAGCTTATAAAGCGTTTTACGCTGCATGTATTCAAAAAACGTAGACTAACGCTATGCTCATGGGGACACATTGACTAAACGACTAGAATCAGTGGAAAAGTGCATAAAAACATGTTTTCTCAATGAATTGCACTTATTTCTTCGAGATTTTCTTCCATCAATGCTTGTTCTCATTGTAACCGGCCTATTGGGCCTAAGTATGCAACCACTGAAAAAACAAGAATGGACAGAGTTTTCATAGCGAAACAATGTTTATAATGCTGAATTCAGCGTAGAAACACATTGAGAAGATGGTTTTGCCATAGAATACACATATTTCCAATGACTAGAACTTTTTGCCCACTATTGTCACTATTACAGCTTATAAAACGTCGTAAGGTGCATGTATGAACACAACGTAAACTAACACTATTCTCATAGGGAAATATTGACTAAACCACCAGAATCAGTGCAAAAGTGTGGATAAAACATGTTTTCTCAATGAATTTCACTCATTTCCTCGAAACTATCCTCCATCAATGTTTGTTGTCATTGTAACCGGTCTAATGGGCCTAAGTATGCAAACACTGATTAAACAAGAATGGACAGAGTTTTCATTGCGAAACAAAGTTTATAATGCTAAATTCAGCGTGGACACACATTGAGAAGTTGGTTTTGATATAAGATGCACATATTTCCAATTATTAGAACTGTTTGCACACTATTCTCACTATTACAGCTTATAAAGCGCTTTAAGCTGTATGTATTAACAGGGCGTAAGCTAACGCCATTTTCATAGGGATTCATTGACTAAACTACTAGAATGAGTGCAAAAGTATGAAAAAAGTATATACTCTCAATGAATTTCTCTCATTTCCTTGAAATTCTCTTCCATCAATGATTTTGTTGTTGTAAACGGCCTACTAGCCCAAAGTATGCAAGCACTGAAAACACAAGAAAGGACAGACCTATCATGTCGAAACAATCTGTATAATGCTAAATGCAGCGTAGAAACACGTTTAGAACATGATTTTGCCATAGAGTACGCGTACTTCCAATGATTATAACTGTTTGCACACTAATGTCACTATTACAGCTGATAAAGCGTTTTAGGCTGTATGTAAATAAAAGACATAAACACAGTGCAAAAGATCGGATAAAACATAATGTCTCAATAAGTTTCTCTCAATTCCTCCAAATTTTCCTCTATCAATGTTTTTCTCATTGTAACCGGGCTAATAGCCCAAAGTATGCAAGCACTGAAGAGAAAGAATGGACAGACCATTCATGTCGAAACAATGTGAAAATGCTACATTCAGCGTAGGAACACGTTTAGAACATGGTTTTGCCATTTAATACACGTACTTCCAATGATTATAACTGTTTTTACACTATTGTCAGTATTACAACTTATAAAGGGTATTCAGCTGCACCTTTTCAAAAAGGAGACTAACGCTATGCTCCTGGGGAAACATTGACTAAACTACTAGAATCAGTGCAGATGTACGGATAAAACATGTTTTTTCAAGGAATTTCACTAATTTCATCGAAATTTTCCTCCATCAGTGGTTATTCTCATTGTAACCGGTCTAACGGGTCTAACTATGCAATCACTGAAAGAAAAAGAAACACGTTTAGACCATGATGTTGCCATAGAATACGCGTACTTCTTATGATTATAACTGTTTGCACACTAATGTCACTATTACAGCTCATGAAGCGTTTTAGACTGCATGTATTACAAAAGCGTAAACTAGGGCGATTCCTATAGGGAAATATTGACTAGACTACTAGAATCAGTGCAAAAGTGTGGATGAAACAGATTGTCTCAATGAATTTCACTCATTTCCTCGAAGTTCTCCTCCATCAATATTTTTTATCATTGTAACAAACCTAATGGCCAAAAGTATGTAAACACTGAAAACACAAGAAAGGACAGAGTTTTCGTGGCGAAAAAATGTGTGCAATGCTAAATTCAGCGTTGAAACACGAGTAGAATATGGTTTTGCCATAGAATGCGCGTACTTTCAATGAGTATAACTACTTGCACACTAATGTCACTATTACAGCTTATAAAGTGTTTAAAGCTGCAACGATTGAAAACACGTAGTCTAACACTATTCTCATGGGGAAACATTGACTAATCTACTAGCATCAGTGCAAAGGTATATATCAAACATTTTTTCCCAATGAACATCACTCATTGTCTCAAAATTTTCCTCTAACAAGGTTGGTGTCATTGCAACCTGTCTAGTGGGCCTAAGTATGCAAACACTGAAAAAACAAGAATGGACAGAGTGTTCATAGCGAAACAAAGTTTATAATGCTAACTTCAGCGTGGAAACGCACTGAGAAGATGGTTTTGATATAAAATACACATATTTTCAATGATTAGGACTGTTTCCGCACTCTTCTCACTGTTACAGCTTATAAAGCGCTTTAAGCTGTATCTATTAAAGAAGCGTACACTAACGCCATTTTCATAGGGAAAAATTGACTAAACTACAAGAATCAGTGCAGAAGTGCGGAAAACATATATTTTCTCAATGAATTTCTCTCATTTCCTTGACATTCTCCTCCATCAATGTTTTTCTCATTGTAACCGGCCTAATAGCTCAACGTATGCAAACACTGAAAAGCAAAACATGGACAGAGATTTCATGTCGAAACAGGGTGTATAATGCTAAACTCAGCGTAGAAGCACGTTTCAAACAATTAAATGGTCATAACTGTTTGCACACTAATGTCACTAGTACAGGTTATAAAGCCTTTTAAGCTGCATGTGTAACAAAAACGTAAACTACTGCTATTCCAATACGGAAACATTGACTAAACTACTGGAATTAGTGCAAAAGTGGGGATGAAACATATTGCCTCAATGAATTTCTCACATTTCCTCGAAATTGTCCTCCATCAATGTTTTTATCATTGTAACAGGCCTAATGGCCCAAAGTATGCAAACATTGAAAACACAAAATGGACAGAGTTTTCAAGGCGAAACAATATCTGTAATGCTAATTTCAGAATTGAAACACCCTTAGAATATAGTTGTGCCATAGAATTCGCGAACATCCAATGATTGTAACTGCTTGCGTACTAATGTCACTATTACAGCTTGTAAAGCGTTTTAAGCTGCATGTATCAAAAATACCCTAGTCTAACACTATTCTCATAGGAAAACCTTGACTCAACTACTAGAATCAGTGGAAATGTACACGTCAAACATGTTCTCTCAATCAATTTCAATCATTTCTTCGAATTTGTCCTCTATCAATGTTTACTCTCATTGTAACCGGCCTAATGGGCCTAGGTATGAAAACACTGAAACAACAAGAATAGACAGAGTTTTGATAGCAAAACAATGTTTATATTGCTGAATTCAAGTTAGACACACATTTAGAAGATGGATTTGCCATATAATACACATTATTTTAATGATTACAACTGTTTGCACAGTATTGTCACTATTACAGCATATAAAGCGTTGTACGCTGCATGTATTAAAACAACGTATACTAATGCTATTCTGATAGGTACACATTGATTAAACTGCTATAATCAGTGTAAATATTCATATCAATCATGTTCTCTCAATGAATTTCAATCATTTCTTCGAAATTTTCCTCCATCAATGTTTGTTGTCATTGAAACCGGTCTAATCGGCCCAAGTATGCAAACACTGAAAGAGCAAGAATGGACAGAGTTTTCTTAGTGAAACAAAGTTTATAATGCTAAATTCAGCGTGGAAACACATCGAGAGGATGGTTTTGATAGAAAGTGCACATATTTCCAATGATTAGAACTGTTTGTACACTAATGTCACTGTTACAGTTTATAAAGCGCTTTAAACTATATGCATTAAAGAAACGTAGACTAACGCGATTTTCATAGGGATACATTGACTAAACTACTAGAATCAGTGCAAAAGTACGGAAAAAATAAATTTTCTCAATGAATTTCTCTCAATTTTTTTGACATTCTCCTCCATCAATGTTTTACTCATTGTAACTGGCCTAATAGCCCAACGTTTGCAAACACTGAACAACAAAGAATGGACAGAGCTTTCATGTCGAAGCAATAAGTGTAATGCTAAGTTCAGCGATGAAACACGTTTAGAATATGCTTTTACCATAGAGTACGCGTACTTCCAATGACTATAACAGCTTGCACACTATTGTCATTATTACAGCTTATAAACCGTGTTAAGCTGCATGTATCAAAACAGCGTAGTCTAACACTATTCTCAAAGGGAAACGTTGACTAAACTACTAGAATCAGTGCAAATCTACATATCACAAATGTATTCTCAATGAATTTCACTCACTTTCTCGAAATTTTCTTTTAACAAAGTTTTTGTCATTGTAACAGGTCTAATGGGCCTAAGTATGCAAACACTGAAAAAACAAGAATAGACGGAGCTTTCATAGCGAAACAAAGTTTATAATGCTAAATTCAGCGTGGAAAGATATTGAGAAATAGGGTTTGCCATGTAATACGCGTACTTCAAATGATTTTAATTGTCTGCACACTATTGTCACTATTACAGCTCATAACACCTCTAACACTGCATGTATTACAAAGACGTAAACTAGCGCTATTCTGATAGGGAAACATTCATTAAACTACTAGAATCAGTGCAAAAGTGCGGATAAAACATATTTTCTTAATGAATTTCCCTCATTTCCTAGAAATTTCCTTCCATCAATGCTTTTTTCATTGTAATCTGCGTAATAGCCCAAAGTATGCATACACTGAAACACAGAATAGACAGACATTTCATGGCAAGACAATGTTTATAATGCTAAATTCAGCGTAGAAACACATTGAGAAGATGGTTTTGACATAGACTGCAGTTACTTCTAATGATTACAACTGTTTGGACTTTCTAACTGTTTAGAATATGACTTTGCCATAGAATACAGGTACTTTTAATGATTATAACTGTTTGGACATTAATGTCACTATTAATTTATAAAGCTTTTAATCTTCATGCATTAAAAAAACGTAGCCTAACGCTATTCTCATAGGGATACATTGACTAAACGACTAGAATCAGTGCAAATGTACAGATAACACATGTTTCCTCAATGGAATTCACTCATTTCCTAGACACTTTCCTCTATGAATGTTTGTTGTCATTGTAACAGGTCTAATGGGCCTAAGTATGCAAACACTGAAAACACAAGATTGGACAGAGTTTTCATGGCGAAACATAATTTATAATGCTGACTTCAGCGTTGAAACCCGTTTGGAAGATGGCTTTGCCATAGCATACACGGAAATTCAATGATTATAACTGTTTGCACACTAATGTCACAATTACAGCTGATAAAGCGTGTTAAGCTGCATGTATTACAAAAACGTAAACTAGCGCTATTCTTATAGGGAAACATTGACTAAACTACTAGGATCAGTGCAAAAGTACGGACAGAACATGTTTTCTCAATGAATTTCTCTTATTTACTTGACTTTTTCCTCCATCACTGATTCTCTCATTGTAACAATCCTAATGGCCCAAAGTATGCAGACACTGAAAAAACAAGATTGGAGAGAGCTTTTATGGCGAAGCAATGTGTGTAATGCTAAATTCAGAGTTGGAACACCTTTAGAATATGGTTTTGCCATATAATACGCGTACTTCCAATGATTATAACTGCTTGCACACTAATGTCACTATTACAGCTTATAAAGCGTTCTCAGCTGCTAGTATTGAGAAAACGTAGACTAACGCTATTCCCACAGTGAAACCTTGACTAAACTACTAAACTCTGTGCAAATCATGCAAATGTACATGATTTCTCAATGAATTCCATTCAATTCCTCGAAATTTCCCTCAATCGATGTTTGTTCTCATTGTAAACGGCATAATGGTCCTAAGTATGGACACACTGAAAAAACAAGAATGGACGGAGTTTTCAAAGCACAACAATGTTTATAATGCTAGATTCAGCGTAGAAGCACGTTTATAACATGGTTTTGCCATAGAATTCAAGTGCGTGAAATTATTAGAACTGTTTGCACACTATTCTCACTACTATAGCTTCCAAAACGTTTTAAGCTGCATGTGTTAACACAACGAAAACTAGCGCTACTCTCATAGGGAAACATTGCCTAAACTAGTACAATCAGTGCAAATATACAAATAAACTATGTTTTCTCAATGAATTCTCCCTCATTTCCTCAAAATTTCTTCCATCAATGTTTGTTGCCATTGTAACTGTCCTAATGGGCCTAAGTATACAAACACTGAAAAAACAAGAATGGAAAAAGCTTTTTGGCGAAACAAATTTATAATACTGAATTCAGCGTAGAAACTCGTATGGAAGATGGTTTTGTCATAGAATACACGGAATTTCAATGATTATAACTGTTTGCACACTAACGTCACTATTAAAGCCGATAAAGCGTTTTAATCTGCATGTATTATAAAACCGTAACTAGCGCTATTCATATAGGGAAACATTGACTAACCTACTAGAATCATAGCAATACTGCGGATGAAACAGATTGTCTCAATGAATTTCACTCATTTCCTTGAAAATCTCTTCCATCAATGTTTTTCTCACTGTAACAAGCTTAATGGCCCAAAGTATGCAAACACAAGAATGACGAGAGTTTCCAAGGCGAAACAATGTATATAACAAAATGATGATTGCAGTATCGAAACACGTTTAGATCATGCTTTTGCCATGGAATACGCGTACTTCCAATGATTATAACTGCTTGCACACTAATGTCACTATTACAGCTTATAAGGCGCTTTAAGTTGCATGTATTAACAGAACGAAGTCTAACACTATTCTCATAGTTAAACATTGACCAATCTACTAGAGCAGTGCAAAGGTACATATCAAACATGTTTTCTCACTGAATTTCACCCATTTTCTCAAAATTTTCCTCTAACAAATTTGTTGTCATTGTAACCGGTTTAATGGGCCTAAGAATGTAAACACTGAAAAAACAAGAATGGACAGAGTTGTCATGGCAAAATAGGTTTTTTAAGACGTAATTTATTGTAGAATCACGTTTAAATCATGACTTTGCCATAGAATACACATACGTCTAATGATTATAACTGTTTTTACACTAATGTCATCATTACAATTTATAAAGTGTTTTAAGCTGCATGTATTAAAGAAATGTAAACTAACGCTATTGTCATGGGGGAACATTGCCTAAACTGCTAGAATCAGTGCAAAAATGTGGATGAAACATAGTTTCTCAATGAATTTCTCTCATTTTCTCGACACTATGCACACATTGAAAAAGCAAGAATTGACCGAGTGTTCATGGCGAAATAATGTGTATAATGCTAAATTGAGCGTAGAAACACGTTTCGAACATGTTTGTGACATAGAATACACTGAATTTCAATGATTATAACTGTATACACACTAATGTCACTATAACAACTTATAAAGCGTATTCAGCTGCATGTACTTAACAAAAGTAGACTAAAGCTATTCTCAAAGGGAAACATTGACCAAACTACTAGAATCACTGCAAATGTACGGAAAAAAATGTTTCCTCAATGAATTTCACTCATTTCCTCCAAATTTTCCTCCATCAATGTTTTTAAGTATGGACACACTGAACAAACAAGAATAGACAGAGCTTTCATGGTGACACAATGTGCATAATACTAAATTCAGCATAGAAACACATTGAGAAGATGGTTTTGCCATAGAATGCAGTTACTTCCAATGATTAGAACTGTTTGCACACTATTGTCATTACTACAGCCTATAAAGCGCTTTAAGCTGCATTCATTAGAAAAACGTAAACTAACAAAATTCTCATGGGGAAACATTGACCAAACTACTGGAATCAGTGCAAATGTATTAATAAAACATATTTTCTCAATGAACTTCTCTCATTTTCTCGAAATTTTCCTTTATCAATGTTTCTTGTCATCCTAACCGGCCTATTGGCCCAATGTATGCATACACTGAAAAAACAAGAATGGAAAGAGCTTTCGTGGCGACACAATGTGAATAATGCTAGATTCAGCGTGGAAACACGTTTCGAACATGGTTTGCCATAGAATACAAATACTTCAATGCTTTTTCATTGTAACAAGGCTAATGGCTCAAAGTATGCAGACAATGAAGACACAAGAATGAACAGAGCTTTCATGTCGAAACCATGTGTGTAATGCTAAATTCAGCGTAGAAACATATTGAGAAGATAGTTTTGCCATAGAATACGCGTACTTCTAATGATTATAACTGTTTGCACACTATTCTCACTATTACACCTTATAAAGCGCTTTAAGCTGTATGTATTAGCACAACGTAAACTAGCGCTATTCTCAACGAGAACATTAATTGAACTACTAGAATCAGTGCAACTGTACGAATAAACCATTCAGCTTGACTTTGTAGCTCACGTAGTCGTGTTATCAGCATTTATTAATTTGCCTTCGTGGCTCATGTGTGTGCAAAAGTGAAGATCTGTTTTCCAACAACTATTCAATTATTTTTTTGTTTTTTACAACGCTGTTTACAACAAAGAAATTGAAAATCTAGCTCATTCAAGTCTCTTTCAGAGGATGCAGCCCGCGTATCAATGACCATAGACCTTTACGGCCTTACGTCACAAGGCACGTTGTCATTAGCAACCACTTTGAACTTGATCAAACCAAACGCTTTCTTGGAATAATCTCAATGTGATCCAATGCTGACACTCGTAGTGTAATTCCCTATAGTAGGTGAAAGCATTGCTTTGTAGGGAATAGGGGGAACCTACGGGGAAAACAACGCAATGTAGGTGAAAATTCATGAGAAAGTCGCTAATTGTAGGGGAAATTTATAAGATTACCTTGAGTCCTGCCAAGTAGCTGGACTTAAGCAAATAGTTACAACTTGTAAACAGGAGAGAGGAGATAAATGATACTATGCATTGCAACAGCCAATGTGCACCATATTTTATCTTATTCTGTGATTTGATGTGAACGTTTCTTCTATAAGAACCTGGTTTGTAAGAAACTATACTCAAGAAAAATTTAGAAACATCTGATAGTGAACGCTTTTGTCTATAGGCTTTGTAAGTCTTGACTTGTAAAAGGCAGTTTCGCAAGCGAAATTTATTACTCACTATTAATTTTTGCATTATCATCACGACAGTCGCGTTTCTTTCAGCTCTCTTGTCTTCATTCAAAGGAAGTAATACGTTATGGCTAGTGTCATGTGAGAGTTTTCTTGAAATAAGATAGTATTCTGCAACTATGCTTTCCACGAACTTGGTCCCATGGGATTTATTCGACAGTGGCCTATTTACAAAAATGGTTTCTTAGGTTGGGGGGCTTATTCGAAGATTCACGGTGTCTCAAACTTTAAAAGACAATATATAGTCCAGTCTCTCTCTCTCACACACACATTTCATTCCCCTTGCTCAATATATCTCATCGATAAGCCATTTAAATTTGTATTGCGAAATTCAAAAAGAAATCGTAGAGAGTGAAAAAAATACAAAACTATTGAAAATAATAAGAAAAAAAACTGTGGGCTACTCCTTTATTCCGATTTTTTCAAGTTGTTCCCGTGCTCTTAATAGGGAGCTGTATAGGGGAATTAGCTAAAAATGGGGAATGTAGAGGAAAATGAAGAAACACGAATAGGGGAACGTAGGGAAAAAGCACATGCACAGTGGGTGAATAGAGCAATCCAAAAGTGGCAGCACTGATGCCATCTCAATATGATTCGCATGAACTTCACTCATAGAAATTGACATTTATCCTGCGTTTTCAAAAAAATTCCAAACAAATACGTGACTAGCTACCAGTAGAAGTGATAAACAGATGCTTGATAAAATTGAATGCCATTAGGTTTTAAAATATCCATGTAACCTCAAATGGGTGCCTGGTCGAGTAACATGACATAAATGGCCTATTGCGGACTAGTTTATGCTCACTAATCCAGAATCCCTGATTTCTACTATCCTTTGAAGGAGATAAAGATGCATTCGAGCCTAGTGGATTCAGGCATGTAAAGCTTTAACTGTGCTATGTATTTGAGTTCTGGCTTTTAGATTTCTGGGCAGCTCTATGAATACTTCATAGCAGTCGTATAAAGAAACCAATCCTGGTGGGGAGTGAGGTTTTTAAGAAGCATTACATTCAAGTATACCATCTATATCTGGCCCGAGGGTTGTCTTGCTCCTAAAAGTATACGGGATGTTTGTGATTTCTTTGCAATGCTCGTTGACTGTGTGATGTTTCTGGACTTATTTGTATGAAGTATACAAGAATTTTCTGGTTAATGCACACCTCAATCTGGCGATTGGATTAAGAACTTCGGCTTTTCATACATGGCACCAGCAACCACAAGGAAAATCATATTGGCAGTGCTAAGAGTATGTTCCATTTGTAATGTAAGCTAATGGGACCAGCAGCATACCAAAATAAGGGGTGTGTGGTGGTTACACTCACACTTTTTGCCAAACCTATCGGTAATAATTTGGCTTGTCAGTAATTCTATGTCTTATCGGTAGAAACTTGGGTTGTGGTCAGCGCTTGTTGATATTTCTGAGAGATTTAGCAGCATGTCGCTCAATTTATTCTGCTAACCTCCCACTCAAAGTTCTTTGGCACGCCACCGATTGGAAAGATAGATTCAGTACGCATTGCACAAGAATTAAAACAGTTTTATCTCAATGAGGCAGTGTAATAGGGGTTGGATTCCTTCAAAAATGGTATTCAGGTTTTTGAAACCATTTGCAAAATATTGAAAGACAGCCCAGTTAAATATTTTCATGGGCAAGGCCCTTGTCGTCTATTTCCTTCAGACTCGAGTTTTGTACGTAAAAATATGAACAGTGATCTCTTTTCCCATTAATTGATTATTAGTACATCCCACAGCAAAACATCCTCTGGGCAATATCTATATGAACTGCGTAAACTCCACTGAAAGTGAAGTTAAAGTCCATCTACTCAATACAAATCTTACTAGAACTGCGGTTTGTTTTCATCAAGTTTTGTTGCTAGGCGCTAGTAACTAGGTCAGACCAAAAAGGCCTATAGATTTGACGGTGATTATATCCTCATGCAAGGACTCTTTGAAGTCGATGAGATCTTGACAGATGGCTTGAATTTGGTTCGGCATGTCTGCTTCCTGTATGGCAGTACTTTCATGGTTGCTTGCTGAGGATTTGCTGTTTGACACACGGAGAGAATGCTTTCCATGGCTCATGGTGGATTTCACAGCACCTTTTTGTCTAGCTGTATCAATTGCTATCAATGTAGTAGGCCTATCCCATTCGTAATCCTTCTCGCAAAACGCTGCCACATTTTCGATCTATTGTCCATCATATCGAGTGCTTTTTGATAATCTCTGTGCGATCACTAATTGATTCATTAACATTTTCATTGGTCATGATATCTATCAACCGATAATAGTTGATAACGAAAACACGTCTTGACACCGCTACATCTAACTAGTCTTCAAATATTGGGAAAATGTACATGGCTTCCAGTTTATTCTCATTTTTAGATCGTCGTCGTTTTTCAACAGGCAATCTATATTTGTGTATGAACTCATTGTCTGGTCCAATCATGGTAAGCCTAGTAGTGTCCAATCTCGTTGCTAGCTGTGGGGAAGATAGGCCTAAATATTCCACGCACAAAACTTCAAATATCATGAGCAGGCAATGAAACTAACAAAATTGGGCACTAAGTTGGTGATGGTTGATATGTTCAAGTCAAGGTTTTGAAGTTTCATTGAGAGGTGGGAATTTCATTGGCAAAGACCGAAAGAGCGGCTATTTTGGAGTCATGAAAATGCAACAAAATATACCCTTCTGTTAAGATCAAGAATTTGTTATTACCCTGAATAGTAGGGCCTGTGGAACCACAATGATAGGAAGAGGGATGATCCTGCTTTCTAGAGGCCAGATTTATAATGGAGAATTAAAATAGATACCACATTATCATGCAATCAACAAATCCTATTTTCTCACTTAAACAGTTCGATGTTATCACCTACCATAAGTAGGCTTGCTATATTAGTATCAGGTAAAAAATGCCAGATAGCGCAAATGTACCATGATCTTGGCTATAATTTTAAATGTGTTGAGTAAATTGAGTACTGTTAGACCATACCCATTTTGCAATGGAACTATTGCGCGCTGTTGTAAGCAGAAATTTTGGTGCGAATCTAGCATTCTGCTGCAAAAGTTTAAAGGGTCAACTTGAGCGACTGATTTTGGCCCACCAAACATTTTCGTGAGCGGAAGCCATAAAAAAGCCTTGTTTTACATATCCCCCCTGTTCATATCTACTACAATGTGTAAGTGCGCGACCTCTAATGGTGAACTCAACTCATATTCACATACCGGAACAAGAAATGTGTGTTTATCACAGACTTAACATGGCCAATAACTATAATAAATTATAAAGTATACTTTATAATATATAATAGTTTGCTGCTATGAACACAAATATATTGTTCCTGTGTTTAAATTGAGTTTACAATTTGAAGTTTTGCACTTGCAATTAGTATGTGTTCTCTTGTTTATTCTGAATCAAATACACTCAACAGTAATTGTACTTTGGAATCCAGTGCCTATACATTCAATGCCTTACTTTTTAATTCATTCTATATCACCTTCCTCTTTTAGATGGCCCAATGTGAATTCCTAAAGACATTCACATTTAGCATGACCTTTGTGTGATTCAAATGCCTCTTCACATGTTTAAAGATGCATTTAGTGATTTTTGTAGGCCCATTGTACAATTGCAATTGACACTCTGTACTGTCAATGAATTTCTTAGTGTTAAGATGTTTTGATGAAATGGTTTCAGCTCCTTGTTGGTGTAAGCACATAAGAACAAGAGTTGCCATAGTGTATGATGACAAGAGAAAGTATATTAAACTCAATTATGATTGCCCTACATAAGAAACCCCGGAAACGGCCGGAGTAAATTAACTTTTTATATTACAAGTCAGTGGTCCAAAACTCTCTAATATACAAATTGCATGGGCCTAATGTTTTCTAAACTCAAAGGTGATGTTCGATCTACTTTTCCTGGTTAATAATATTTAGCACAGAGCAAATACTAAGAAACGATAGTGGAGATTTCTAAAAACTTAGCATAAAATCCACCCATTGTACCCTGGGGGACCCTATATTCAACTTGATGAAACCCATGTCAAAATAAATATTTCTTTGTATAATGCAAAATCAGCTCATTTCGCAATAATTTGAGGTGCAAACCAAGCAACTTTCGACTCTAATCAAGCCACACTAACCTCATGCTAATTCAACCCATAAGCTCTGTGGAGCTATATATTAAAATTTGAATTAATGGTGGGACTTGCTGCAAGTTTGAGTTCGAAAATGAAGTGAAATCAACAACGTCTGAATTCGGAAACTTCACTGTCAGGTGTTCTTCAAAAGTACTTTTCCCACTGCTACAACTGAGTTGAAATTTTTCCAATAACAATGGCTTATATTCATCAAAAAGCAATAGATCAAAGTCCTCTAGTGGAAACAGTTCACATATGTCTAACACTAATAGATAAAATCCGCTCAATAAATAAGCTAGTCCCAATATCGAGGTGCAACTAATCTGCAAATATTGATTCACATGGGTGCTTGGAACAAACTCTTCAAAGTTGCCACTTTAGAACGTTACAACATGCACTGTTGCAATTATGTGTGCACTACTTATGCCACTATCAAACCCTATGATGTGAAAATGTATCCTAACAACTCTCTTCGCTGTTGATTAACATTAGCAAACACTACAAAATTTAAGTCCAGCAGCTGTAAAGCTATTTCAAATTAGTATTAAGAGATATTTCTTGATGGTAATTCTTGAAAGTATTTAACGAATTAAGTAGGCAATTTAACCATTAGCAAGGTCTATAGCTTAGTACAGGCTCTGTTAAATAAGGTGAATTACAAAGAAAGAGTTATACTGACAAAATCGAAAATCTTGCTGCAACACTTCGCTAGGGTTCTCGTCTTTCAAATCGAATTATAAGCAAGACCGAGACACATAAGGTAGTCTAAAACAAAATCTACATTTGACGTAAGATAAGTATAATGTTATGTAAGTTGATAAGCCACAAGGAGACGATGTACCAACAACATTTGAACTAGAATAATGTGGCGTATCCATTTGTCTTCATAGAGTTATGGTTAATTTTTATCAGGGTGATATAATTTGTTGTTTAACCCATTAGGATGTAAAGTTTTGAGGCGTAGGATCCAGTTGTCTTCATGGGTTTCTAGAATTAATGTTACGTTATCTAATGTGTTTTTTCCTATTTTTTCAATGATTGTAAATTTAGCATGTACGGCAAAATCATGGTTTGTTGAGCGAGAATGTTGTTCAACGGGTAGTAATTTATCTGGAGCTATGGATTTAATTCAATATTTGTAGTTGTTTAGTCGTAAGTTGAAAGGCCATTCAGATTTACCTACGTATTGCATGGAGCAGAGTGTGCATTCTAATAGATAAATTACATTACATTTTTGCTTTTACAATTGGTTTTATGGTATATGTTGTAGGTTTTATTAGTTACATTACTTGTGAAAGTTTCTGTGGAATTGAGGTATTTACAGCATAGACTACTAGAGTGGTTGCAGGGTTGGCATAGTTGTATTGTTTTTATTCTGGGCTTAGTTTTCACAATTCTATCATTTAAGATATTATTGCTCCCTATCATATCTTTGATGTTTTTGGATATACGGAATGCTAGCATTCCTGGGTTTGTGAATATGTCTTCTAGGTTAGGCTTTAGTTTCAGAATGTCTCAGTGTTTATGGATAATTTACGTAATAGGTGGAAGGGTTGAGTTAAATGTAGTAATGAAGGGTATACGGTTTGTGTTGTTTTTATCATGTTTAGTTAATTTCAGGGTGTCTTCTCTTTTCAGGGTGACCGCTTTGTTTATTTGATCGTGTACTTCTTTTAGATTATAACCTCGTTTTACGAATTATTGTTTAAGCTTTTCACACTGTATGTCAAGTTCATTTTTTGTGAGCAAATCCTTCTAAGTCTAAGTGCTTGGGAGTATGGTAGACTATCCTTGAGGTGTCTAGGATGGGATGATTTTGAATGAAGGTAGTTGTGTGTATCTGTGGGTTTTGTATAAAGTGTAGTTTGTAGGTGTCTTTCTTCATCAATATATATCAAAGTATCAAGAAATGCAATATATTTGGTGGATGTTTCATAGTCAAACTTTATCGAATCATGTTTGGTGTTAAGGTCTTTTAAAAATTGTTTGAGTTTTGTATCACTCCCTGTGTATATCAGGAAAATATCATCGATATATCTGGCATAAAAGAGACAATCGCTGTCGATTTCAGGGTAAATAAATTGTGTTTCAAATTTTCCCATATAAATGGTAGCATAAGAAGGAGCTGCTATGGTTCCCATGGCACAGCCTTTTATTTGAAGGAAGTTTCTTCCGTTAAAATTAAAGTTGTTTAGAGTGAGTATATGGTTCATGAGGGTGGTTATTACTTTCGATGATGGTTCTTTGTGAGTCCTGTTGTCTAGGCATTCTTCTAGGGCTAATAAACCTTCATTGAGATTGATGTTGGAATATAAAGATTTGACGTCTAATGTAGCTAAAATTGCATTATGGAGTACGTATTTAATGTTTTGTAATTTGCTTATAAAATCCGTCGTATCTCTTATATAAGACTTTACTTTTGTGGCTAGAGGCTTTATATGGTAGTCAACATATCTTGATAATTTAGTAGTGTGGCAGTTCATTGATGAGATTACAGGCCTACCGGGGATGTTCTTTTTATGTATTTTGGGTAAAGGTAGAAACGGGCAGGTTTCACATTTTTGGGTTTCAAAACTTCTGCTGTTTCTTTAGTAATCATGCTCTCAGAAAGCATTTCATTAAGTGAGTTTACTATTATTTGTTGATAGTCATTAAATGGATCGGTAGAATATATATATATATATATATATAAGAGAATAGAATATATATATGTAAAAGAACAATATTGCGTTTAATTGTGATTCGTCTAATGCTGTCTATCTGTTGTGTGTGGATTTATTACATGAGTAGCAAGAGTACGCCTATTAAGTACAGGTTTAATAACTACAAGGCGTACTATTGCAAGTTCAGTTCAAGGTCTTCAGTTCCTCAGATGGACCACTTCAGACGTTGCTCTAAGGAGAAGCATCATGAGCTTCCGGAAAGCATTCGTGGTAATACAATAGTTAGGCTACCTGAGAGGGATAGAATACGAGAGAGTTTATGGCAATATAAGCTACAATACTTGCCAAAAGTCCCTGGGACACTTTCAAAAAATTATGAAAAACTATAGCCTTCTCAGTATTTCAATCACTACGCTTTCTACGCATCCCCCTTCCCCCTAATACAATGTTGGTCTGGTCCTGAGACATTTGGCGTTATTGTGCGCGAACACTTTTTCCGGTACCGCATGTACGTCACTCAAAATCCAACATTGTTTTGGGGGAGGAGGGGGCAGAATGTGCCGTCCAGATTTAAAATTTGCAAAGTGTCCCAGGACTTTTGGCGGGTATTGTAGACACTTTCAGGCCCCTGGATATCAATGTTAGGCAAATGAAAAACAGCTGAACGATTTTGTACGTTGGCAAGGCTCTGATATGGGAAAACCAGATTAATTGGGAAGGTGGAGTTACCCTTTAGTTACCATCACTCCCAGGTCTAGTCTTGCTCAGAGTGGTAGCACCTTTTAAAGCCCCAGCTATGGGTAAATAGTGAAATCAAATAGTGAAAGCGGGTGATAGATATAGAAGGGCAGCCGAAACAGACTCGGATCTAGTCTTGTCCTAATTACGCTGGGCAGAAGATATCAGTAGGGACAGGGAAGTTAGCCCAAAAAGGGGAACCGCTATCACAGAAAGGAATTGCAAACTACTGTGAGAAATCTTTTTGCAAAGAATAATCATGACTACACACATCTTAAAATTTTCGAGGAAGGGCGTGAAGGGAGGTCCTGACATCAATAGGGCAACCTCACCCGGCAGGGTTTTGCATGCAAAACAGGTGACACTCGATCGTCATCAAGCTACTGGTCACATAAATTCTCAAGAGCCACTTTCCATAGCCACCTGGAATGTTCAAACATTATTTCAAAAAAGAAAACTGGAAAATGCTAAGCAGGAAATGACTCAAATAAGCGTGAACAAATTAAGTATGGCTGAAGTTAGATGAATGGGAGCTGGAACATTTGCATTGAGTGACAAAGGAAAATGTACTCGGGTGGACAATCTCACTTTAGAGGTGTAGGAATCACATTCAATAAACAAACTTCAAAAGCAATTAAAGGGTACAGAGCTATCTCAGACAGAGTGATGGTGGTTAAGTTGCAAGGAAAACCTTTGGACATCAATATTATTCAAGTTTATGTACCAAATACATAAAACTCTGAAGAAGATATTGGCAGGTGTTATGATGAACTTAATGAAGCAATGAAAATTAGCAAATAGCAAGATTTTGCCATGGTAATGGGGTACTTTAACGCAAAAGTAGGGAGCGAACGATATGAAGATATTTTTGGAAGCCATAGGCTAGGAACAAACAATGAAAGGGGAGATAGATTGATAGAATGGGCTCAATTGAATAAAATGGTTGCTGGTAAAAGCTGGTTTATGCAGCATCCACGGAGCTTATGGACATGGCAGAGTCCAGGTAACAGGGTATGTAACCAGACTGACTACATCATGGAAAGAGAAGAGTTAGAAATGCACTACTATTTGTCAAAACTAGAACAGGAGCAGACATTGAAGCCCCGTTTGTACTCTTATATATTTATATGCAAAAAAGGAGAAAAATTCATCTTTTGGGTAGCAATCAGTGGAGACACCTTGCAAGGTCAGATGTCGTTCTATCATTTTACGCCCGTTGCCATTGACCCTGCTAAGCAAAATATCTCCGAATATTTCACATTGAAATGAGATATGTTAGGTCAATGAAATATGAATGAGGCTGTTCCCACCAATCTGCATGCGATTGACTAACGTTATCGGTAACAGGCTTCAGGCAAGTTAGCAAAATGGCAAAAGAAACAGTGCAAGGTAGTAAAGAATCATCTTTTGTCTGGAGCGACGACAAAGTGGACCTTCTTCTAGACAAAAAATGAGTATAGAGCGCAAAAATTTTAAGTGGCATTGACTAGGAAAGTGTCACATCAAAACATGTTGACATCGCAAACAGGTTCATAGAGGTAGTAGAGGAGTACAGAACAAGCAGTGAAGACTCTTCAAACGACTATTAACACTGTGGAAAAGAAATTACAAAAGGGAAAGGGGGTACAAAGCTAAGCGCAGCACATACAAGTATAGAAGCGCAGTTGACACTGGAAGGAAAAGTGACCATGGGAGAGTAGTTCCCAAGTGTTTAGATTTAGAGATTTAGGGAGGTTCTCCTGCTACTGTGAAACTGGGTAGTGGCATTGAAACAATAGATATCAGTGAGGACAGCCTATCACAGACAATTGATAGCCCACACGACAATTGTAATGCCACAGTAGTTACAAAAACAAGTGAGTCCTTTACCCAACTAGCAAACAATGGCAGCGTGAAAGCAATGGATCTGACACAGAATCATCTTCAATGCCTGTCATGAATTCAAGAGAAATTTTTTTGACACGTAGAGCACTGTTAGCTGAAAATTTAAAGAACCACAAAAAGAAAGAATTTGAACAAAATCATTTTCCCAGAAGCACAGTTCTTGGTCATCGCAAAGGAAGAAATGGACATGAAAAAAGAATTTTTATAGTATCACAGGGAACTTGATGCTGCACATAGTCATATAATGAAAACATTGTCCAGCACTATAGAGAAATTTAGCAGTTCAATCATAGATGGATTTGCTAAAACGAAATGTTTTTTACAACAGTGCAGTGCAATGATGCAACATCAGAACCTACAGTATAATCACTTGGCACCTTCATATCCTATGCACAATAGCAGACCAACAGCTAGTCATTTCCAATTTATTAACCACAATGAGCCACAGGTTGACGATGATATTTAGTGAACAAAGTAATATCCAAACTCTTATTTGTTAACTCCTATATAGCACTCATCTAATAACACTTTTGAGCACTGTTACTACAACTTTTTGCTGCTTTTTAAGTTCTGTTTATTGACAATATTATGCAGAATGTTCTATGGATCAAAGTACTTTGTTAAAACTCTTCTCATGGCCTTTCCTTCAGTTTCTTTTGCCTCCATTCTGAAATTGAAGTTTTGAGTTGGTGGTTAAAAGTCCCTATCATAAGAAATTGCTGAACAAATATTTTCATGTGGCAGTGTATCTATCTGGGCTTCACAGTAGTTATGCAGTACAATGTATTAATATATCACATATGGTATATCATCTATATTTAAGTCCATGACCCTTCTAAGCATTTGAAATCTGGCCTTTAACCTTCTAAATGCGCACTCAATAACCATTCGTGCTCTGGATAAGGTGAGACCAAAGTAATGTTCCTGCCTTTTTGCCCCCATTGGCATATTCTCTCATTAGTTAAGGCAGCAATGGGTAGGCAGGATCATCCGAAATCAAAACTGGTACTTCCATCTCACCTGGTACAATCTCTCTGGCACAAGATGCCACGTCGCCATTGCAAAATGTTTGGTTTATCTTTGAATTTGCAACTATCCTGGCATCATGCAAGCTACCAGGCCACTTAAAAACATGTCTGTGAAGCAATACTTACGATCACAGTAGGCTTGTACATTGATGCTATAGCGTGATTTCCGGGTAATGCACGCGTTTAAGTTGCACGTAGGTTGTTTTACGTCGATGTGGGTACCACCTACAGCACCAAAGCATTGAGGAAAGCCAAATTTTTTATGAAAGTTGCTCACAGAAGTCATGATCTCTCATTTCGTATTTGGCATTCTTATATACTTTGGGCCAAGGATCTTGGAGATCACATAGCATACACGTCAAATTATCTTAGAAACTATAGCCTTTCCAATACCGAATGCATTTGTTATTTTTCTGTAATGCACCTCATCTGATAAATAGTATAGGGCTACACCAAGCTCTGCCTTAACAGTCAATAGGATTCTCATTTGTGTTGTTTAATGCAAAAGATACGGACGCAGTTCATTACCAAGCCGAACAAAACTTGCCTTTGCCATACCACAACTTTCTCTCCATTTTTCTGCAACTACTTTATCATTAATGACTTTCTCGCACCATGCATTCGTGGTTCCTGGTCGCGTCCAAAATCCATGAATTCTTGTCCTTTTCCTGCATGGGCCTAGCGATTTTAAAACAGTTTTCCTTCTTAGACTCAGCACAACGAGCATTGCATGCGCTTTCCTTCTTTTGTAACTGGTACTTAGGGCAGAAAAAACCCCAAACAAGTTACGAAGCAAACTCAAGACATGTCAAGATATGCTGCAGGTGAAAAATTAGAAACCACGTTCACGACTTGATTCCAGCTCCACTATGCATGAAAAATGTAATAAATGAATGTCCCAATATAGTAAGCAGCTAAGAATTAACGGCACATAAAAACTCCATGCTGAATTCGTTCGCCTAAACTATCCATACAAATTTTAACAATTTGTACGCTAAGAATGCTTGTAAACGTAAACAACAGCCTTGATTGTTCGAAATGATAATATTGTAAAGTTTTCAAATAGCCAAATATCAATGTTGTAAATTTCGTTCTAAGCTACGGATATTAATTTTGACTTCAAATTGCTAGAGAAAGCTACTTCTGCAACTTTTCCTTCTATTCCAATACTTTTTAAGACAATTTGCAAATATCGAGGCTACATATAGCGATTGATGCGAAACCTAACCTGGCAGTATTTTCATAGCGACAACTTCTCCAGTTGTGCACTCAAGAGCTCAGCGGCATGTTTTAGTAACAACTGGTTAAAATAAACTCTATGTCGCACAAGAAAGACTTTATTGTTGCTTGGATATTGAAGTAAGGCTCTTTGGAAGCACTTGCAGTATAGTAGACTAGGTTCGGCTGATGCTCATGGGCGTAGGAGGACGTCAAATTTAGGGGGGCTATAAATTTTCTGCCCGAAATATCAAATAGCACTGGAGAGCAGGGAGAAGAGTTGCTCGAATTTCCTATAGTTCTTTCCGAAAATTTTTCCAACTTGAGTGAAAGGGATTTCTGCCAAACGTGGGGGCTACAGCCCCCATGCCCCGCCTTCTACGCTTATGAAGATGCCCCAAGTGGAATATTTTTAAAATCGCTGGTGCCACAGCATAGGGCTCGGAGATATCCATCAGAAACGACACTACAAAGTTGAGGCCGCAAATTGTGGCTTGAACTGAAATGTAAATTTTTTTCCGTCGCAAAAGTTACGAGACAGAATTCTTCCACAGCAACCCCTTGTCAAAATGGCGAAATGAAGAAAAAAGGTCAAAATGGAGGCACATAATTGGCTAATAATTTCATGTAAACAGATCAACTGATTGGTAAATTAAAAGATGTACTACTGTTTCTTAAATCTGTATTCATCGCTTTGTCGAAGAGAGTAGGAACAATAGAATGTCAAAATCATAGAAGCATCAGTCTTATGCGCCATGCTACCACACTTCTTATTCGAGTTATCATTATGAGAATCTGAACCAAGATAAAGCCAGAAATTGCACCTGAACAATATAGTTTTGTAGAAGGAAAAGGTACTTCAAATGCTATATGGTACTACAGATTTTTATAGATTAATTTCCCTTATGACCATGTTCTCTACTGAATTCTTTTACTTCAAGGATTCTCATTGAGGCCCCTAGTACTACAGCATCAGGGAGAATGTATAGAATACCAGGACATGACGAATTCAACATCAAAAAACTGTTCAAGCAGCTAGAGATTTAGAAACATAATGCGATCTATGGACATGAAATGTATATAGTTATAGCTTTACCATTTTCTTTTCTTTATTTCATTCAGTTTTTTTGTTATCCATTTCATTTTCTTACGTCAAACATTATAAGTTAAAGTGAATTTTTGGTGTGAAACAAACATTAATTGTAAGAAACTATGTTGTCACAGGTATGTTACCCCCTGATTTTAGGGACTATTTTGAGACACTACTGGGCAAAAATAGGACCCCGTTAAGATTTCAAAGCATTGCTGCTAAAAGAGACAATTATTATTAAAGTTTTTGAACCAAAAAATTTTGGAAAACAAATGGCCCCACGTGGGGGTTCCGATGGCTCAAAATGGGGACCATCACGCCATGGTCACTTTTCAGGAGGTAACAAATTAAAGTTGAAAAATAGAAATTGACTAAAATTCACTGTCTATGTAGTTCCCTTGGTCTATTTTTGCAAAAATATAAAGATGGGCTCTTTGCTTGCAGTTTTAGCACTGAAATTTGCGTTATGTATTTGGTAAATGTGTTGCGCATAGAAAAGTTTTTGCATTTTTGAAACCCCCTGAATGGTCACGTGACCATTATTAGATTTTCACTTTTAGTTTTTCCTCATCTATTTTTCACAGAAACTCAGCCTGAGTAATTTCAAAGACCCACTGTAGTTCACCTCTGAGATAGTGCATACCCAAAATGGCTGCAGAATTCACTAACTTTCCAAAATCTTGATTTTTGGAAACTTCACAAGGCCATAAAATCTGAACGGTACATACAAAGAAGCTGAAATTTTCAGAAGATTTTTGGTTTAGTGAATACTTTTGATCAGCAAAATATGAAGGAATTCTGAGAGTTTGACTTTCAGCAGTGAATCACATTTAACTGGAATGCCCCATATATACGTTCAGAACCATATCAGAAAGAGCTTTGGAAATACAAATGAACTATACCTTTGCTTCATTGATAACACAAAAGCATCCAATTTTTTGAAGCATCAAGAACTTATTAAATCAATAAAAGCTTAAATTTTGATGGAAAAGACGTAAAGATAATAAGACACATACTGGCAGCAATTTGAATGAGTTGAATGAGTTGAGTGAACATAAACCAATCCAGAGAGGCTTCAGAAAAGGAAGTGTACTTTCTCCTGATTTATTTGCTATTTACAGTCAATTAATTACGCGAAACATTCAAGATTGTCTTGGAATCAGAATTTGGGCCATGTGATTAATAATCTATGGTATGCAGATGAAATTGTCCTGATTGTTAGCAGTCAATAACATCTTCCAATGCTACTCAACATCGTTGTACCAGAAAGCGAAAATGTAGGGTTCGCACTCAACGTGAAGAAAACTGAAACTATAGTCATTACTAAGAGCAGTTTGGCTCCTGCATGTGAAATTAATATCGGTCACTCTAGTCTTAAACATGTAGATAAATTCAAATGCCTTGGAACAAAAATATCAGGGGATGGCAAACATGAGTAAGAAATAAGATCAAGAATTCAATAATTAAAGCAAGCATTCAATAAGTTAAAGTTCTTGTCTTTAAACAATGAACAATGAACAAATCCAAAATCATTCAGCAGCGAGCGCAGCCATATTGCTTCTTGTAGTGCTAAGTTTGCTGCTATATATTCAGCTTCCGTTGAAGATAGTGCTATGATAGGTTGCTTTTTACTTGCCCTGCTAATTATTTCTCCACAAATAAAAAATGCATAACCTGATTGTGATTTCCTTCCATTTGGATTGCTTCCCCAGTCAGCATCAACATAGCCTTCAAGCTGAATGCTCTTTTCTTTCTGACCATCATATAGTATTCCATGATTTAATGTTCCTTGTATATAACTTAAGATTCTCTTAACAGCTATCTAATGTTCTTTGCTTGGGTTTGATGCAAACTGATTGACTGATCCTAGAGCTTGAGCTAGATCAGGACGAGTAGCTGTTACTGCATATGTAATGCTTCCAACTATAGCTTGATATCTCGTGTTATCCACTGGTTCACCATCGTTTGGCATCATAACTTGATTTTGCTCTTGAGGAGTTGAAATAGATTTACAGTTGCTCATTCCATACTTTTTCAACAGATTGTTCAAGTACTGTGTTTGATGTAAAAACATCTGCTTTGCTCTCGATATCTTTGAATTTGAATCCCTAAACAATAATGTGCTTCTCCGAGATCTTTAGTATTGAAGCGCTCTTGCAGCAATTTCTTTTCATCTTGTAGCATCACTATGCTGTTGCTTGCAATCAGTATATCATCAACGTAAACAGCTATGTACGTATACTGTCCTCTCACTCGCTTCAAGTATATGCACAAATCTGCTGTACATTGTTTGTACTTAGCTTCTTTTAAGAAGTTATCCAATGTATCATACCAGCAACGAGAAGCTTGTTTTACTCCATAAATACTTCTGTTTAGTTTACACACCATGTTTTCATTTCCTTCTTGTATATAACCTTCTGGTTGAGACATATAGATATCTTCTTTCATTTTTCCATTGAGAAATGCAGTGGAAACATCCATCTGGTGTAGTTCGAGATCTAATTGATTGACGATTGCCAGAAGTGTTCGTATAGACGTATATCTCACAACTGGCGAGAAAGTTTCTTCGAAATCAATCCCAGCTTTCTGTGTAAAACCGTTAGCCACTAAACGTGCTTTATACCCCTCTATGGATCCGTCTGCATTATATTTCACTTTGAAAACCCACTTTGAATCAACAATGTTTTGTCCTTTCGGTGGCTCTACAAGTTCCCATGTATTATAATCAACAAGAGATTTGTACTCTATATCTAATGCCTCTTTCCACTTTGATTTATCATGTGACTCTAATGCTTCTTTTACTGTTCTAGGCTCTCCCATCACATCATCTACACAGGTATACAACGCTTCATCAATTTCCCACCAATTTCCTGTAAGGAAGTCATTTCTTTCAGGTGCCTTTTTATTCCTTGTTGAGCGACGAGGTAGTTCTCTTTGCTCCTCATTATTTTCAGCATTGTCTCTTGCCATATCATCTTGATTGATAACTGCTTCTTGATCATCAGTTTCATTTAACATGGTGGTAGAAGGCAAAACAATGTCAGATTGCAAATTTCCTTTGAGAGATTGTGAAAAACTGATACGTCCATCAAAGTCCTCTTCAAAACATATAACATCTCTTGATATGTGTATACGTTTGGCTTTTGGATCCCATAAACGATGCCCTTTGCTATGTATAGAATATCCAATGAAAATGCATTTCACTGATTTAACATCCCACTTTCTTCTTTGCTCTTTTGAAATGTGCATATAAGCTGTACATCCAAAGACTTTGAAGTTAGAAACATTCGGTTTCTTTCCATAAAAACACTCATGTGCAGTCATATGTTGAACAGCTGTCGTTGGACTTCGGTTTCTAATGATTACAGCTGTTAAAACTGCTTCTGCCCAATGCATGTCAGACAATCCAGCACCATGAATCATTGATCTTGCCATTTCTTGTATGGTTCTATTCATACGCTCAGATACACCATTTTTTTCTGGTGTTCTTGGCACAGAAAATTGTCTCTGGATCCCTTTACTCTTCAGGTATTCATCAAGAACTCTTGAAGTATACTCTCCTCCATTATCACACCTCAAGGTTTTAATTCTTTTGCCTGTCACATCGGTGGCCATTGCCTCAAATTCCTTAAATTTATTAAGGACTTCACTTTTATTTCTCATGAAATAAACTGTTGCAAATCTGGAAGAATCATCTATACATGTGACAAAATATGTATCTCCACCTAGACTCTTGTTCTTCATAGGTCCACAAACATCAGAGTGGATTATTTCTAGCAGTTCTGTTGCTCTTGTTGCTTCTTCTTTTGGAAAAGAATTTCGATTTTGCTTTCCCACTAAACAGGCATTACAAGGTGCTTTACTTCCTTCATCTTTCTTGAAAGACATTCCTTTTACTAATTCGTTATTCTGAAGACTTCTTAAGCTGTTATGATTCAAATGGCCATATCTTTTATGCCAAATATCCTCTGTTTGTTGATCTGCAATCTTGGCTTCATGTGTATGTTGTACTTTAGCATCAAGATTGAATAATTTTCCTTGCAATTTTCCAGAACCAATTTCAATTCCAGAAGAATTCAAAATTGAGCATGTTCCTTTTTCAAATGATACAGTGTTACCTCTTTTTGCAACAGCACTTACAGATAATAAATTCTTTCCCAAGGCAGGCACATACAATATATCAACCAATTCAGCTGGTTTGTACACACCGTTAGCTTTTACTTCAATCCATATGTTTCCTTGTCCATAAGCTTTAATTTCATAATTATTTCCCATTCTAACTAATTCTGGTGAAGCAAAGTCTTGGTAATGTACCATTGAATCTTTGCTGTTAGTCATGTGCTGCGAAGCCCCAGAATCTATGTACCACTGAGAAGCACTACCAGCATCCGATGACATTAGAAACGACACACGTCCCTTTTCATCATCAACTTCTGTGCATGCTGATGTGTTTGCTTATTCTCTTTGCCTTTGGAATTTATTGTTTGTCTTTGGTTTACGACATTACGACAGTCTCTCGCAAAATGCCCTTGCAAACCACAGTTATAACATTTGCCCTTTTTCTTTGTACCAGTCTTACTCACATAGCCTTTACTTTCAGGGTGTTCCTTTGTTTTACCTTTAAATGACACCATAGCTTTCTCTGTTGTATCACTTACACCAGTATCGCCCTTCCGCGTCTGTTCCTCGTGCAATAACCTTGCGACCAAAAAATCCATTGTATCAAGAAATGCTGTGAGAAAGAGTACATTTTTGTGCCTTCATATCAGCGATTATCTAAATGAGCACTAAAAGTTTATGATTAATAAGTAATAGGTATCAAAATCTTTTAATTTTTTCTTGCTTGTTTCTTCTACCATGTTCAAATAGAAAAAAGCAATAAAGAAAAATGCACAAGAAGATCACTTTAACACCCTCAGCTCTTACTATCCTGTGACTACTGCAGCTAATTTTTTGAGCCCCCCCTGGTGAAAATTTAAGTCTACGCCTATGTTGTGTAGCCTCTGTAAATTTTGTTTTGTAATAATCCAAAAAATGTATTTGGTTTATCCTATCCTTGTAGTATTCACAAATAGTGTTTGGTTTATGCTATGAAGATTTAAGATTAGGCAGGGCACAATTTCAGAAAATTTAGACATTGTTTATACCAATGAGCTTCTGTATTGTGATGCAAGCAATTAAATGATTCAAAATATTTGTAAGCATTGATAGGTGTAGGTGCTTTTATACCATAGCCTTTGTTTTTCTGCGATTGATTTTTAAAAATAGTTACTGCTCAGCTGTGTTCGATAAATATGAAATTTTTATATATTCTTATATATAGAGAGACACCAATCATCATAAAAACAGCAGAAGTTTAGATGAGTCAGATGAAAGAATAGTGAACATGGACTAATTCTGTTTTCTGAATATAAATTGTTGTTCTTTCGGAGCTGCTGTTTGCGAGTCCTTTGCTACGAGGTCATAGATTAAGGATAGATTGCTCATTCGATGGGCCTAGCAAATGTCAGAGCAGTTGTTTCCTTTGTCAACATAGATTTATTTGTTGTACATAGTGCCCCTCACTCATTTGTTTTAGAATAGTTTTAAAGTTAGTTTAGACATTAGATAATTGCTGACTTTTTATGTGAATTTGGTTTCAGTGCCTGAAACGTCGGTTATAACTCTACGGGGAAAAGGTGTCAGTGACGAATCATTCAATGCAACTTGGAATGCTCCATTGATACCAAACAGCCGAATCAGACGATACAGGGTTTATTATACTGTTGATAGAAACGAGCCACTTTCAAGATGGTCACTGGTATATGCCGGACGCACGTGGAAAATTGTTAGGTTACTTGAAGAGCATCAGGTTTACTACTTCAAAATTCAAGTAGTTGGGTATGCTGGTGTTGGACCAATGTCGTCTGAGGTTGGAATTGCGAAGACCCAAGCTGGAGGTAGGGATGTTTAATGCTTGTTTATGTTAAATTTCAGTAAATACGCTTGCTTTACAGCTATACTGTTGCTACGCGTCCAGTGTCGTAGCAGCCACTTCAAGCTCTTTTGAGTTCAGAAAGATTGGGGCGCTTTCTTAATTTTCCCTCAAAGTAGTGCAGAAAAGCTTATCGTTTGAAACTTCCTCTTCAGGACCTCAAGTGCATGTTAGTTTTTAGGAGTTGTCCTCTCCCCAACCTAAGTCGGTTTTCATTGTGAAGAACCGGAGTTCATGATGAAAAGTAGCAACAAGACATCCACTCAATGCAGACATGATCCGATTCCCTACAACAATCAACAATGATGTGCGAATTAGCCTTGGAAAAGGGTTAATTCTCCTAGGAGGTGAAAGATCCAGGCCTTTGTGGCAGTCCCTCGAAGCATGTAAGCTAGCTACTCAGAAACTGCTGCTCTGGTGTCTCTATTAGACGGGCCCCTTGTCTATTAATTTCAAGAGAATTTTCCTTCCCCCCATTGCTCATTAACACCCCCTTCTATTAAATTTTACAAATTGATCATGATAAGAAGACGCAGAAATTTACATCACATTTTAATAGAACAATTTACCAGCATTAACCACCTTCTCTTAGCACTCCTGTTCTATTGAAAAGCTGCCGACATGCATACCCCCTTCCATTTGCACACTCCTATTAAGAATTGGCTGATGTCACAAAAGGTGTATGGTTGTTTTGAAGACCGCTTTATGTGATTTATAATGCTTAGCACTCTTAACTTCTGTAGAATTGAGTGATTGCGTCCAGAAATTCAAATCAGTCAGCATCAAGTAAGCTTTGCGCGCTGGTTCATTATTCATATCCCTGGCCAAGCAAATTTAACTTTTTGCCTTATCTCTTTGTAGTTCCTGGCCAAATAACATACGTAAGAACAACAACTATTGATTTGCAAAGTATTGCTGTGTCATGGAAGAACCCAGTATACTTAGGAAACGGATTAGATGGCTACGAGGTGAATTATAAAGACAGTGGGTCGTGGAAGAAACAGCCTGTTAAATTTGGGCAGAATCGCACGGTTCTCTCTGGACTATCTCCATACACTAATTATACATTTACAGTGAGTGCAAAGTCGTTTAGCGGCCTAGGCCCACCATCTGAGCCCACTCAAGCAAGGACTTTGGAAGAAAGTGAGTTAACACCTCTTCCACGAGTTTTTCTTCTCACTTTCTATTTTCAGACTTGTAAAGAATATTTTTGCAAAGAATTGCCATAATTTATGATATATTGTGAGTTTTCAAAATCCTTAGAATGAAAGTTGTTCGATGTTGGACAAAAGTAGGCCACTTTTGGTACTCCAATGTTAGTTACATGAAGTACATGTTTTTATAAGAAACTGCTTTACAAGAAGTGAGCACTGGACCAGTAAAAAAAATAAGGAAACTCTAGTACTTTGTTCAAGAAAAATGAAGAAACTTTACAATACCAGTTTGTCTAAAACAGAGTACATTGATTTGCTTCCACTCGTTAGTTTTTACAATTTTTGTTAAAAAGACTGTAACTTGTTATTTTGATCCTTTTGGACATTTTTCTGACGTTGAGCGGTTATATCCACCCAGAAGTGTTCAACTTTCAAACAGCAACATGAGTTTAAGTTTTGAAAATAAGAAGCTAATTAATGAAGTTTTAGTGCACTAGAATGCCAAAATTTTTACGTTAAATTAAGAAACTTTTAGTACTAGGTACCGATTCAAGTTTCTTATAAAAAACCGTGTACTTAGTGTAGAGCTTTTGTGGAGTGAAGCTCAGATTTGGTCCCTTTATTTGTAGAGCCATCAGGACCACCTCAGGGCTCTAGAGCCCGCCCTAGAAGCTCAACATCAATAGAAGTGTTCTGGCAACCACCTTTGGCAAGACTTCAAAATGGAAAGATCACAGGTTACAACGTCAGGTATACACATATTAGAACAGGTACTCCGATAACCTTCTCTGTTGACGGTTCTCGGAGATCAGCAATGTTGACAGGACTACGAAAGTTTACCAGGTATACCATTTGGGTTACTTCTACAAACTGTAAAGGAGAGGGACCCCCAAGCAATAAATTTGAGCTGTTTACTGATGAAGATGGTTAGTTCTCATTTGTTAATCGTTCTTACTCTTTCAGTTGCATCATATAACATATGAATGTATGTGTAATATATATATATATATATATATATATATATATATATATATATATATATATATATATATATATATATATATATATATATTGAATTCCTTGTATCCTCTATAACTGAGAGTGCTCAATACATTTCGCAGAGCGTAATATAGGTAGATTGACACAGAATATAAAACTGCGGAATTGTGACTATTAGTTTAACGATTTCTCGATCATCAGGCAATTATGCTACGAATGGTTACAAGCGTTCAAAGATGTTAGTTAATTTGTAAGGGGGGTTGTTGTAGGTGTTTAGTTTCATTATTTGCAGTCCGGGGGTTAATATATATATATATATATATATATATATATATATATATATATATATATATATA
>OLMO02000257.1:14442625-14459387 GCA_900291935.2 Cassiopea xamachana | reverse complement strand
TATATATATATATATATATATATATATATATATATATATATATATATATATATATATATATATATTTGAGGGGAGGGCCAGACCAATTGTAATTTAGATACAGAACATAGAGACTACACAGAGTTATCAGCAATAGAGGCAGAGTTAGGGTGGCTCAAGACAGAGAAGATTGGATAAAAAGAGTTGAGGATTCAACATTACTCCTACGTTCTTAGTAGCCATTGTCTTCAACGACTTTTTCCTTCAGCGAAAGGGGGTACCATCTCGTTAGTTTGACTACGTTGAGGTCTCCTATAGAAGAAACAAACCTGCTGTATTTACATTCTGTAAATGTTGTTTGTTCTTTTGATTATCAATGTTATTGTAGTTGTGGTTTTAAATGAAATGAAATGATTGAAGGTAGGCTATGGACAAGAAGATGTATATGTTACATATCAGTGACCTATCTTTTGAGGGAAAGAAATCGAACATCCTAGCCTTCATGTTTCAGTAGCATTTTTAGTAGAAGTACTTATGTTTTACAGCTGTTTTTTGCTGGACTTCTCCTATTGATTGTTGAAGAAAAAGTGTGGTCCAATTTTAGCTGTAGGCAACTGCATTGGGGATCATGTGGTGTAATGGTACATAATTGTGAGACTGTGAAACTTACTATAATTTATTCGGCTCTGGTACATTACTAGCAATCAATTAGGCAGCCTGTTTTCAGCAAAGCATCTCGGAAACTGCCCCCCACGTCTATTCGGTTGCACAGCCAAATAGAATAGCATCTGTACAGATTCAGATTGAAGTCTTGTAGCGACTAAGGGTTGTACTTGTTGATGGTAGTACCTATTGTTGATAATCATTTTGAGTGGCTTCTGATGCCTCCAATTCTCTATTTGTAGGTGATCGTAGAGTGCACAATTCCTGATCCAGATAATTCTCCAACCGCCCTTCTCCCCACCAACAGAGAAAAGAACAGATGCCAGACAATTGTGCCATGTATGTCTTTATTTACTGTTATTTGCTGAAGTATTTACTTGCTATGTTGCTTAAGTTTCCTCTGTTTCGTGGATGTTTCTTTAGATTCATTATTAACGCATAGCTTCTACTCTTTGCATGGCACTCAGTTCGTGTCATTTTGAACGAAAGATCGTTCTATTTACAATTAAATCTACAACGAGCTTCAATTTTGTCATTCAGATGATTTCAACCGTGTCTGTATGCATCAACTTCGTGGCAACGAAGGTTCGGACTACATCAACGCTAGTTTCATTGATGTAAGTAACATTTGCATTCAAATTGAGGTCCTCATTCTGTATTTCATTTCCTTGGCTGAAATGATCTCAAATCCTCGGCCCGGCTTTTAATATATCTTGATAATCAAGTATCTAACTAGAGTGTTTTTGTCGCTATCTGAATAAAAATTGGCCATGATTTAGTTTGAACTCCGTAACTGGTTTGTATGAAGAACCCTTTAGACAGTGCATTGTCTTTTCAATAACTTTGATAATACACGTTATTATTTGGAGCTTCCTGTGATTTTCTGTTTAAATTTGTCATTGACCTTTTCCATTTCCCTTGTTGTGATAAGAGGTTTAATCGTTTTAAAGGGCTACAAGAAGAGAAAATCTTATATTGCGGCTCAAGGGCCTTTGCAAAAACATACGGAAGATTTTTGGCGCATGATAATCGAAAACAATTGCTCAATAATTGTTATGCTGACGAACCTAGAGGAAAAGGAGAAGGTATGACCTCGCTAAATACCACCTAGTAGTCATGCTTTCGGGCTGGTTTGCATATAATCGGAAGGTGCCTGCGATGCATCGCCGACTCATCGACGATAGTTCGCATGCAGTTATTTTGTAATGGAAACCCTCTTCTTGCGACGTCTGCGATGCATCGGCGACATCGTAACCCGGCATCGCCGCTTTCCTCAAAGTATATGGTAACAGTCATCTGCGATGCGTCGGCGATGACCTATTGCTTATGTATTCCACGTGACATGAATCATTCAATATCAGATAACTTCAATAACAATACGTTCTACGTAATGTTTACATACAAACTTCTTAAATTATCTTTCCTTGGTTACAAGCCACTTGGTTACCAATGTCATTCTATATGGAAATACTCTTCGGTGATGCAACTCAGGCAGCTTGCGCTTATACGAAAACGATCCTTTAATTTGCCAATATGTTTTTTCACGTTGTTTACAAATTCAAGATGTCTTAATAGAGTACTTCCCTTTTCCATCATCGATTGTGTTATAAATCCTCTATTCTCAAACACGACCTGTTTCGAACAAACCAAAAACCACAACTTTAATGCCCTATTTGATTTATTGTGCCTAATACTGAAAGTCTATCATAATATGAAGCGACAACAAAGCTCAGAAAAATAGACTTCGAAATATGCATAAATTTATAATATCAACAAATCAGCCTCAGCAACTATCTGAAAGCTTGCGTATAAGTGTGTGATTGTGTGGTTTTCGCTACAAAAAATATAAACATGCTAAATCATAGATGCAAAATATATGCAATGGGTCATTCCATGTAAAATCAGTACAGTCATGTAACCAGATCCATGTCATGTATCTAGCATTACAGCATATTGAAGTTGGCATTTTCAGAGGCAAACATGTCTTTGTGGCCGCCATTTTTACCATACCTGTTCGTATAAATTTTGATAGAGTTGCCCAATTCATCTGAAATTGTTAAAACAAAGGTAAATGAAGATGCTGACTTTACATATGCTATCAGTTTATTATTCCATGATCACTAAAGGTGAAGTTTGTGGGTGTCAAGCCTGAAAATCAATTTCCCAAATCTTGGAAATTTCACCCCTAGAATGAAGATGTAGATGATGTGATAGAAAGATTCTGGAATCAAAGATAACCAGACTGCATCATTTAATTTAAAGGTGCTCATTTCAATTACTTTTTGCAGCATGATTATGATGGCTGAGTACCATTAAGCGGTGGTGTTTGACTTCACTAGGTGATTTGTATACATATGGCTTTATTTTTCTATCTATACTATCAGGGTTGCAGAGGAGGAAGGCCAGGGTGAAGATGGAGCCCCATTTTATTTATTTAGGGAGGGTGGGCTCAGCCCTCTTAACTTTCTGGATAATTCTGATGTCAGTAGGTTATTTGTATACATATGGCTTTATTTTTCTATCTATACTACCAGGGTTCTAGAAGAGGAGGGCCAGGGTGACGGTGGAGCCCCCTTTTACTTATGTGGGGAGGGTGGGCCGAGCCCTCTTAATTTTCTGGATAATTCTGACCTCAGTAGGTGATTTGTATACCTATGGCTTTATTCCTCCATCTATACTACCAGGGGTGTAGAAGAGGAGGTATTTCAGTTATTTGAAGAGTTAGAAAAAACTCATAAATTGCATGACAGAATAAACAAAGTTACTACCAGCAAAAAGCAGAATAGAGGAAGTGGGAATATCACAGATAAAGATAGAAATATTCTATTTGATCAAGATCTGATAGCTAGTAGATGGGTAGAATGCATAAGTGATTTATACGATGATAAAAATAGACAAGAAATGCCAACATTTAATGAAACTCCTGGAAATTCGATACTAAAAGAAGAAGTTGAAAGAGGTATTAGGGATATGAAACATGGGAAGGCAACTGGACCTGATGAGCTATCGGCAGAAGCTTTGAAAGTCTTGAATGATATCAATGTGAAATTGGTTACAGAATTATGCAATATGATATATGAAAGCGGATGCATACCAACTGAACTGAAACATTCAAATTTTGTTCCAATACCAAAGAAGCCAAAGGCTCAAGACTGTTCAGAGCATAGGACAATTTGTTTGATGAGTCATGTGACTAAATTACTGTTAAAAATCATACAGAAGAGAATTGTAAGAAGAATTGAAGAAGAAATATGTCATCTGCAGAGTGGTTTTAGATCAGGAATGGTAACAAGGGATGGAATATTTAACTTCAGAGTGCTATGTGAGAAAGCATTAGAGATTAACCAAGATGTATATGTCATCTGCAGAGTGGTGTTAGATCAGGAATGGTAACAAGGGATGGAATATTTAACTTCAGAGTGCTATGTGAGAAAGCATTAGAGATTAACCAAGATGTATATATTTGCTTTATAGATTATACAAAGGCATTTGACAAGGTTAAACACCATATGATGATTGAATGTCTTACAGAGTTGGGAATACCTAACAAAGAATTACAAATTATAACAGAAATGTATTGGAAACAATGAGCAGTGATACGAACAGGAAAAAGTATAACAGCTGAGTTTAAAATAAAGAAAGGGGTCAGACAAGGGTGTGTGCTCTCACCAATGCTTTTTAATCTATATACAGAGAAACTTTTCAGAGAAGTAGAGAAATATGACTGGAATAACAATAAGAGGAGTAGATGTAAGCAATTTTAGATCACTTTTTCTAGTAAAGATCTGCAAAGTTTAATGGATTCCTTATTAACAGATGATGGAAAATGCGAAAAGGAAATCCGCAGAAGAAATGGAATGGCAAGGACAGCTTTTACAAAGTTAAAGACAGTTTTAACATCTAGAAACATCAAACTGTGCACAAGAATAAAACTGATAGAATGCTATGTATGGTCAACATTACTCTATGGATGTGAAACCTGGACTCTCAGCAAAACATCAATCAAGAAAATTGAAGCTTTTGAACTGTGGACGTTAAGGAGATTGTTAAAGATACCTTGGACTGATTATGAAACCAATAAAGAAGTGTTGCAATTAGCTGGTACAGAAAGATCATTAAAAAGAATTGTAAAAGAAAGAAAATTAAAGTACTTTGGGCATGTAGTGAGAGAACAGAGCTGGCAGAGATTATACATGGAAGGGAACATGAACGGAAAGAGAGGAAGAGGCAGGCCCAGAAGAAAGTGGACAGATGATATTAAAGAATGGACAGAAAAGAATTATTATCAGTGTGTGAGAAAGACCTTAGATAGAAAGAATTGGCGCTCCTTGATATTCGACCTGCTTCGAGCAGAGGAAACTGTTGATTGATTGATACTGGCATTTCATATCTATCCGCTATAATTTGCTAAGCTTGCTTTAGGTCATGATTTCAGGCTATCAAATGATGCAGTTACTGAAAATAGCTGTTATTATTTTCTGTTGTGATGACAGACCAGTGACTGATGCAACTACTTGAAATATACAGTGCCTGAAGACATATATAGATATAGTTGGGTCATTCCATGTCAAATAAGTACAGCCATGTAACCCACCATCTCAAAATGTGTTCAATTTTGGTGCACATGAACATATACATGAGGTATGACAATTCCTCAAATATCAGCTCAATATCATTGTTGGTTCCAGAATTACAGCATTTTGAAGTTGGCATTTTCAAAGGCAAACATGCCTTTGTGGCCGCCATTTGTACCATACCTGTTCATAAAAATTTATCTCATATGTATACACATCACCTACTGAAGTCAGAATTATCCAGAAAGTTAAGAGGGCTGAGCCCACCCTCCCTACATAAGTAAAAGGGGGCTCCACCTTCGCCCTGACCCTCCTCTTCTACAACCCTGGTAGTTTAGATAGAAAAATAGAGCCATAGGTATACACATCACCTACTGAAGTCAGAATTATCCAGAAAGTTAAGAGGGCTGGGCCCATCCTCCCTAAATAAGTAAACGGGGGCTCCGCCTTCACCCTGATCCTCCTCATCTACAACCCTGGTAGTATAGATAGAAAATAAAGCCATATGTATGCAAATCACCTACTGAAGTCAGAATTATCCAGACAGGTAAGAGGGCTGGGCCAAAAGGGGGCTCCACCTTCACCCTGACCCTCCTCTTCCACAACCCTGGTAGTATAGTTAGTACAATAAAGCCATATGTATGCAAATCACCTACTGAAGTCAGAATTATGAGAGGGTAGGGTCCAACCTCCCTAAATAAGTAAAAGGGGGCTTCAACTTCACCCTGACCCTCCTCTTTTACAACCCAGACAGTATAGATAGTAAAATAAATCCATAGGTATACAACTCACCTACTGAAGTGACAATTATCCAGAAAGTTAAGAGGGCTGGGCCCACCCTCCCTAAATAAGTAAAAGGGGGCTCTACCTTTACTCTGACCCTCCTCTTTACCTACTGAAGTCTGAGTTATCCAGAAAGTTAAGAGGACTGAGCCCACCCTCCCTAAATAAGTAAAATGGGGCTCCACCGTTACCCTGGCCCTCCTCCTCTGCAACCCTGGTAGTATAAATAGATTATAAAGCCATCTGTCTACAAATCACCTAGTGAAGTCAAATACCACCACTTAATGATACTCAGTCATCATAATCATAATGCAAAAAGTAATTGAAATGAGCATCTTTAACTTAAACGATGCAGTCTGGTTGTCTTACATATACAATTTAAAAATTTGCCAGATGTCAAGGTTTCTAGATGTGCTGATTTCGAATATGACTCCAGAATCTTCCTATCACATCATCTACATCTTCATTTTGGGGGTTAAATTTCCAATTTTTGAGAAATTGATTTTTGGGCTTCACTCCCACAAATGTCACCTTTGGTGGCCATGCAGCAATGCATTGATAGCATATTTGACGTTAGCATCTCCATTTACCTTTGTGTGTACAATTTCAAATCAATTGGGCAACTCTATCAAAATTTAGAGATAAATTTATATGAACAGGTGTGGTAAAAATGGCGGCCACAAGGACATGTTTGCCTCTGAAAATGCCAACTTCAAAATGCTGTAATTCTGGAACCAACAATAATATTGAGCTGAAATTTGGGGAATTTTCATACCTCATGGATATGTTTATGTGTACCAACAATAATATTGAGCTGAAATTTGGGGAAGTTTCATACCTCATGGATACCAAAAATGAGCGAATTCTGAGATGGTGGGTTACAAAACTGAAATTTTTGTACTGTTTTGAGATGGAATGACCCCAATGCAAGGAAAATGCGAGCGAACGACGGTAAGCTGAAACTAAGTAATTAGATATACTTGCAAAAGTCCTGAGCATATATAAACGATTGTTGGTGCCATAAAGTCAATGAAGAAGAATAGCCTACTTCTCTCTCTAATCAACAACCTACTTCTTGCTCTAATCAACAACCTTGAAGCGTGCCTTGCTTTATTCAATTTCATGCGTGCTTTTATTCCTATGGCCTAATAGCACAAAGTGTCCTTTGAATAATGTTCGAAACTTACACAATGGTGTCCTTCTCCTGTGCAGCAATATCTGGCTCCCCAAAATGTGGAATGAAAAATCATGAAACATTTTTCTCCAACAAACTAATATGTTTGGCTCCTCAGCAGGAATTTAGAACATGGTTTTTTTTGAGGGTTCGGACTGAGTTTATTAATTCTCATCCACTCAGAGAGATTTAGCATCTCCTGACTTGCATTATCTATCATTCTCTGTATGTCATCAGATGCAATTGTTACATTTGTGTCATCTGCATAGATGCTAGCTCTTGAATATTGAAGGCTATTTTCAAAGTCATTCAGGTAAATTATAAATAGAAGGGGCCACAAGCAACATCCCTGAGGTATACCGCATGTGACTCTCCTTTGTTTTGACTTGTTCCCATTCAAAGTACAAAACTGTGTTCTGTTTGTTAGATAAGATTCAAACCAATCACCTGTTCGGTCTACAATACCATAAGAGTTGAGCTTCTTTATAAGTATGCAATGATCTACAGTGTCGAAAGCCTTCCTTAAATCTAGAAAATCCGAACCCTCAAAAAACCGAAGTTATGATTATAGGACATCCACTCAAAGCCAAACACCCTAGCCTCCCTGAGAGCCTGGTGCTTAATGACCATAACATAAAAAGAGTAACGCAAACAAAGTCCCTAGGATTGATTGTTGATGAAAACCTTTCGTGTGAAGCACAATTCAACCGTACAATGGACAAAATTAACTCTGGGATTTGTGCCTTAAAGAGATTGAAAAATATACTACCTCAGTCACAACTTTCCATTGTATATTTTGCATTGGTTGAAAGTCAATTACGTTATGGTGATGTAGTTTGAGGTAGTTTGTCGAGAACAAAACTGGCTGCCTTTCAGAGACTACAAACACGAGCTCTCAACATAATCAGGAACGCCAAAATTAAAGATACTTGGTCATGTCCTGGGATGAATGTAGAAAATATAATTTGCTTTGATAGGAATGTTATGGCCTATAAAATCATACACAAACTTTGCCCAAACAGCTTCCTAGAAAAGCATAAACCTAGGTCTAGTTTCTCATCCTACAATACAAGAAATAGCCAAAATCTCCAAATCCCTAAACATAGGACTGAACGCTATAAAAAAAGCTTTCATTACTCAGCTCTTAAGGAGTGGAATAATACGCCTAGAGATATACGTGAATTGCCAACAATAAATACTTTCAAAAGGCAACTGAAAGTTTATATGAAGAGCAAGACATAACTAAACACAACCCCCTGGAAGAACAGCTCCAAGCTAAATAGGTTTTGTTTTTATTATCCAACTTCATAGCTACTTTTCGTTATAGATAACTTAGCTCGTAGATCGTTATTTTTCTGAAATAATGATGAAGTGTTTTGCGTATAACATATAAATATGACACATAAAAATATAAATATGTTTTTGCCCTAGACTACACGTAATTCTAATGATTATAACTGGTTGCACGCTAGACTCATTATTACAGCTTATAAAGCGTTTTAAGCTCCATGTAGTAAAACAAAGTAAACTAACGCTATTCTCATAGGGAAACATTGACTACACTTCTAGAATCAGTCCAAATGTACGGATAAAACATGTGTTCTCAATGAATTTCACTCATTTCCATGAAATTATCCTTCAACAAGGGTATTTTCATTGTAATCTGCCTAATGGGCCTAAGTGTGCAAATACTGAAAACACAAGACTGGACAAAGTTTTTATGGCGAAACAATGTTTATAATGCTAAATTCCGCATAGAAACACGATTACAACATGGTTTTTCCATAGAATACACGTACTTCCAATGATTATAACTGTTTGCACACTATTGTCACTATTACAGCTTATAAAGCGTTTTAGGCTGCATGTAGTACAAAAACGTAAACTAACGCTATTCTCATGGGGGAAAAATTGACTACACTACTAGAATCAGTGCAAATGTACAGATACAATATGTTTTCTCAATGAATTTCGCTCATTTCTATGAAAATTTCCCGCACCATGGGTATTGTCATTGTAAACTGCCTAAGGAGCCTATGTATGCAAACACTGAGAAATCACGACTGGACAAAGCGTTCATGGCGAAACAATGTTTATAATACTAAATTCAGCGTAAATACACGATTACAACATGGTTTTTGCCATAGAGGGTTCGTACTTCCCTTCATTATATCTGTTTGCACACTATTGTCACTATTACAGCTTATAAAGCGTTTTAAGCTGCATGTAGTACAAAAACGTAAACTAACGCTGTTCTCATGGGTAAACATTGACTAAACGTCTAGATACAATGCAAATGTAGGGATAAAACATGTTTTCTCAATGAATTTCACTCATTTTCATGAAAATTTCCCGCACCAAGGGTATTGTCATTGTAATCAGCCTAATGGGCCTAGGTGTGCAAACACTGAAAATACAAGATAGGACAAACTTTTCATGGCAAAACAATGTTATAATGCTAAATTCAGCCTGAAAACACGTTTAGAACATGGTTTTGCCATAGAATGCGCGTATTTCCAATGATTATTACTGTTTGCACACTATTGTCACTATTACAGCTTATAAAGCGTTTTAGGCTGCATGTAGTAGGAAGACGTTTATTAACTCACTTCTCATGGGGAAACATTGACTTAACTTCTAAATACAGAGCAACTGTACGTATAAAACATGTTTTCTCAATGAATTTCACTCATTTCCATGAAATTGTCCTTCAACAAGGGCATTTTCATTGTAATTGGCCTCATGGGCCTAAGTGTGCATACACTGAGAAGACAGGATTGGACAGAGTTGTCATGGCGAAACAATGTTTATAATGCTACATTAAGCGTAATAACACGCTTAGCACATGGTTTTGCCATAGAGTACACGTACTTCAAATGATTATAACTGTTTGCGCACTATTGTCACTATTACAGCTTATAAAGCGTTTTAAGCGTAATGTAGGACAAAAACGTAAATTAACGCTATTCTCATAGGGAAACATTGACTAAACTTCTAGAATCAGTGCAAATGAACGGATGAAACATATTTCTATCAATGAATTTCCCTCATTTCCATGAAATTTTTCATCACCAAGGGTATGTTCAATCCAATCGGACTATTGTGCCTATGTATGCAAACACTGAAAATACAAGACTAGACAAACTTTTCATGGCAACACAATGTTTATAAAGCTAAATTCAGCCTGAAAACACGTTTAGAACATGGTGTTACCATAGATTGCGCTTACTTCAAATGATTATAACTGTTTGCACGCTATTGTCACTATTACAGCTTATAAGGCGTGTTAGGCTGCATGTAGTAAGAAGACGTTAACTAACGCACTTCTCATGGGGAAACATTGACTAACCTTCTAAATACAGAGCAACTGTACGGACAAAACATGTTTTCTCAATGAATTTTACTCATTTCCATGAAATTGCCCTCCAAAAGAGGTAGTGTCATTGTAATCGGCCTAATGGGCCTAGGTGTGCAAACACTGAAAACACATAATAGGACAGAGTTTTCATGGCGAAACAATGTTTATAATGCTAAACTCAGCCTGAAAACACGTTTAGAACATGGTTTTTGTCATAGAATGCGCGTACTTTCCTTAATTATTACTGTTTGCACACTATCGTCACTATTACAGCTTATAAAGCGATTTAAGCTGCATGTAGGACAAAAACGTTAACTAACGCAGTTCTCATAGGGAAACATTAACTAAACCTCTAGATAAAGTGCACATGTACGGATAAAACATGTTTTCTCAATGAATTTCACCCATTTCCTAGAACATGTCCTTCACCAAGGGTATTTTCAGTGTACCCGGCCTAATGGGCCTAAGTATGCAAGCACTGAGAAAACAAGACTGGACAGAGTTGTCATGGCGATACAATGTATATAATGCTAAATTCAGCCTAAGAACACGTTTAGAGTATGATTTTGCAATAGAATACACGTATTTCCAATGAGTATAACTGTTTGCACACTATTACATATTATAGCGCGTTTAAAGCTGCATGTAGTACACAAACGTAAACTAATGCTATTATCATGGGGAAACATTGACTAAACTTCTAGAATCAGTGCAAATCAACGGACACACTATATTTTCTCAATGAATTTCGCTCATTTCCATGACATTGTCCTTCAACAAGTTCATTTTCATTGTAATCGGCCTAATGGGCCTACGTGTGCATACACTGAGAAGACAGGAGTGCACAAAGTTTTCATGGCGAAACACTGTGAATAATGCAAAGTTCAGTGTAACAACGCGATTAGAACATGGTGTTGCCATAAAATGCACGTACTTCCAATGATTATAACTGTTTGCACACTATTGTCACTATTACAGAATATTAGGCGTTTAACGCTGCATGAAGTAGAAAATGGTAAACGAATGCTATTCTCATGGGGAAACATTGAGTAAACTTCTAGAATCAGTGCAAATGAACGGATACAATATATTTTCTCAATAAATTTCGCTCATTTCCATGAAATTGTCCTTCAACAAGTACATTTTCTTTGTAATCGGCCTGATGGGCCTACGTGTGCATACACTGAGAAGATAGGAGTAGACAGAGTTTTCATTGCGAAACACTGTGTATAATGCAAAATTCAGCGTAAAAGCACGATTAGAACATTGTTTTGCCATAAAATGCACGTACTTCCAATGATTATTTCAGTTTACACACCATTGTTACTATTACAGCTTATAAACCTGTTTAAGCTGCATGTACTAAGAAAACGTTAGATAACGCTATTCTCATGTGGAAACATTGACTAATCTCCAAGAATCAGTGCAAATGTACGGATAACACATGTTTTCTCAATGAATTTCACTCATTTCCATGAACATTTCCCGCATCAAGGGTATTGTCATTGTAAACGTCCTAATGGCCCTATGTATGGAAGCACTGAACACACAACACTGGACAGAGGTGTCATGGCGTAACAATGTTTATAATGCTAAGTTCAGCCTAAAAACACGTTTAGAACATGGTTTTGCCATAGATTGCGCTTACTTCCAGTGATTATAACTGTTTGCACACTGTTGTCATTATTACAGCTTATAAGGCGTGTTAGGCTGCATGTACTTAGACATCGTAAACTAACGCTATTTTCATGGGTAAACATTGACTAAACTTCTAGGTTTAGTGCAAATCTACAGATACAATATGTTTTCTCAATTAAATTCACTCATTTCTATGAATATTTCCCGGACCATGGGTATTGTCATTGTAAACTGCCTAAGGAGCCTATGTATGCAACACTGAGAAAACAGGAATAGACAGAGGTTTCATGGCGAAAAGATGTGTATAATGCTAAATTCAGCCTAAAAAACACGTTTACAACATGAATGTGCCATACAATACACGTATTTTTACTGATTATACCTGTTTGCACACTATTGTCACTATTGCAGCTTACACGATGTAGTACAAAACCGTAAAGTAACGCTATTCTCATGGGAAAACATTGACTTAACTTCTAGATACAGTGCAAATGTACGGATGTAATACGTTGTCTCAATGAATCTCACTCACTTCCATGAAATTGTCCTTCAACAATGGTATTTTTACTGTTATAGGACCAATGGGCCTAAGCGTGCAAACACTGACAACACAAGACTGGACAAACCTTTCATGGCAAAACAATGGTTATAATACTAAATTCAGCCTGAAAACACGTTTAAAACATGGTTTTGCCATATAACGCTCGCACTTCAAATGATTATAACTGTTTGCAAACTATTGTCACTATTACAGCTTATAAAGCGTTTTACGCTGCATGTAGGACAAAAACGTAAATTAACGCTATTCTCATTGGGAAACATTGACTTAACTTCTAGAATCAGTGCAAATGAACGGATACAATATATTTTCTCAATGAATTTCGCTCATGTCCATGAAATTGTCCTTCAACAAGAGCATTTTCATTGCAATCGGCCTAATGGGCCTAAGTGTCCATACACTGAGAAGACAGGATTGGACAGAGTTGTTATGGCGAAGCAATTATTATAATGCTAAATTCAGCCTGAAAGCACGTTTAGAAAATGGTTTTGCACTAGAATGGACGTACTTTCGATGATTATAGCTGTTTGTACACTATCGTCAATATTACAGCGCATAAAGCGTTTTAGGCTGCAGGTAGTAGGAAGACGTTAACTAACGCACTTCTCATGGGGAAACATTGACTTAACTTCTAGAATCAGTGCAAATGTACGGATACAATATTTTATCTCAATGAAATTCAATCATTTCCATGAACGTGTCCTTTAACAAGAGTATCTTCATTGTAATCTGCCTAATAGGCCTGATAGGCCTAAGTGTGTAAACACTGAAAAACAAACACTGGACAAAGTGTTCATAGCGAAACAATGTTTATAATGCTAAATTTGGCCTAAAAACACGCTTAGAACATGGTTATGCCGTAGACTACACGTATTTCCATTGATTTTAACTGTTTGCACACTATTATCATTATCACTGCGTATAAAGCGTTTTAAGCTGCATGTGGTAACAAGACGTAAACTAACGCTATTCTCATGGGGAAACATTGACTAAACTTCTAGAATCAGTGCAAATGAAAGGATATAATATGTTATCTCAATGACTTTCACTCATGTTTATGAAAAGTTGCTACACAAAGGGTGTTGTCATTGTAAACGGCCTAATGGGCCTAAGGGTGCAATCACTGAAAACACAAGAGTGGATAAAGTTATCATAGCGAAACACTGTTTATAATGCTAAATTCGGCCTAAAAACACGTTTAGAACATGGTTTTGCCATAGAATACACGTACTTGCAATGATTATAACTGTTTGCGCACTAGTCTCATTATTACAACTTATAAAGCGTTTAAAGCTGCATGAAGTACAAACACGTAAACTAACGCTATTCTCATAGGGACACATGTACTAAACTTCTAGATACAGTGCAAATGTACGGATACAATATGTTTTCTCAATGAATTTCGCTCATTTCAATGAAAATTTCCCGCATCAAGGGTATTGTCATTGTAAACTACCTAAGGAGCCTATGTATGCAAACACTGAGAAATCACGACTGGACAAAGTGTTCATGACGAAACATTGTTTATAATGCTAAATTCAGACTTAGAACACGTTTATAACATGGTTTCCAATAGAATACATTTATTTACAATGCTTATAAGTGCTTGCACATTAATGTCATTATTACAGCTTATAAAGCCTGTAAAGCTGCATGAAGTACAAAAACGTAAACTAACGCTATTCTCATGGGGAAACATTGACTAAACTTCTAGAATCAGTGCAAACGTACGGATACAATATGTTATCTCAGTGAATGTTAATCATTTCTATGAAAGTATCCTTTAACAACGGTATCTTAATTGTAATCGGCCTAATAGGCCAAAGTGTGTAAACACTGAAAAAACAAGACTGGACAAAGTGTCCATAGCGAAACAATGTTTATAATGCTAAATTTGGCCTAAAAACACGTTTAGAACATGGGTATACCGTAGAAGACACGTAGTTCCATTGATTATAACTGTTTGCACACTATTGTCATTATTACAGCTTATAAAGCGTTTTAAGCTGCAGGTAGTACAAAATGGTAAACTAACGCATTTCTCATTGGGGAAACATTGACTAAACTACTATAATAAATGCAAATGTACAGATAAAACATGTTATCTCAATGATTTTCACTAATTTCTATGAACTTGTCCTTCACCAAGGGTATTTTCATTGTATCCGGCCGAATAGGCCTAAGTATGCAAACACTGAGAACACAAGACAGGACAGAGTTGTCATGGCGATAAAAAGTTTATGATGCTAAATGCAGCGTAGAAACAGGTTTAGAGCATGATTTTGCCATAGGGTACACGTATTTCCAATGATTATAACTGTTTGCACACTATTGTCACTATTACAGCTCATACAGCGTTGTAATCTGCATGTGGTAACAAGACGTAAACAAACGCTATTCTCATTGGGGAAACATTGACTAATCTTCGTAATAGGGAGCAACCGTACAGATAAAACATGTTTTCTCAATGAATTTCACTCATTTCCATGAAATTGCCCTCCAAGAAGGATAGTTTCATTGTTATATGCCTAATGGGCCTAAGTGTGCACACACTGAAGACACAAGATTGGACAAAGTTTTCATGGCGAAACAATGTGTATAATGCTAAAGTCAGCCTAACAACACGTTTAGAACATGGTTTTGCAATAGAATACACGTACTTCCATTGATTATAACTGTTTTCACACTTATGTCTCTATTACAGCTTATAAAGCGATTTAAGCTGCATGTAGGACAAAAACGTTAACTAACGCTGTTCACATAGGGAAACATTGACTAAACTTCTAGAAACAGTGCAAATGTAGGGATAACACATATTTTCTCAATGAATTTCACTCATTTTCATGACATTGTCCTTCAAAATGGGTATTTTTATTCCAATCGGCCTATTGGGCCTATGTATGCATACTCTTAAAAACCAAGACTAGACAAAGGTTTCATGGCGAAACAATTTTTTTAATGCTAATATAAGCGTAATAACATGTTTAGAGTATCATTGTGCAATAGAATACAGGTACTTCCAATGATTATATCTGAGTGCAAACTATTGTCGCTATTACAGCTTATAAAGCGATTTAAGCTGCACGCAGGACAAAAACGTTAACTAACGCTGTTCTCATAGGGACACATTGACTAAACTTCTAGATACAGTGCATATCTAGGGATAACACATAGTGTCTCAAGGAATTTCAATCATTTTCATGAACTTGTCCTTCAACAAGGGTATTATCATTGTAATCGGCCTAATGGGCATAAGTGTGCAAACATTGAGAACACAGGACTGGTCAAAGTTATCATAGTGAAACACTGTTTATAATGCTAAATTCAGCCTAAAAACACGCTTAGATCATGGTTATGCCGTAGAATATACGTATTTCCATTGATTATAACTGTTTGAACACTATTGTTATTATTACAGCTTATAAAGCGTTTTAAGCTGCAGGTAGTATAAAAGCGTAAACTAGCGCTATTCTCATGGGGAAACATTGACTAAACTTCTAGATACAGTGCATATCTAGGGATAACACATAGTGTCTCAAGGAATTTCAATCATTTTCATGAAAATTTCCCGCACCAAGGGTATTGTCATTTTAATCGGCGTAATGGGCCTAAGTGTGCAAACATTGAAAACACAGGACTGGTCAAAGTTATCATAGTGAAACACTGTTTATAATGCTAAATTCAGCCTAAAAACACGCTTAGATCATGGTTATGCCGTAGAACACACGTATTTCCATTGATTATAACTGTTTGCACACTATTGTTATTATTACAGCTTATAAAGCGTTTTAAGCTGCAGGTAGTATAAAAGCGTAAACTAACGCTATTCTCATGGGGAAACATTGACTAAACTTCTAGAATCAGTGCAAATGAACGGATACAATATATTTTCTCAATGAATTTCACTCATTTCCATGAAATTGTCCTTCAACATGGGTATCGTCATTTTACGCAGCCTATTGGGCCTATGCATGCATACACTGAGTAAACAAGAGTGGACAGAGTTTTCATGGCGAAAGAATGTTGATAATGCT
>OLMO02000257.1:14405464-14431243 GCA_900291935.2 Cassiopea xamachana | reverse complement strand
GTCCATTTCAATTGACTTTTATCCCACAATACATCTTCCAAATCTGCTGTTTTGATTGACATTTTCGAATTACAGATTGTGTGCTCACATTCCAAATTGCATGTTTGCATTTCAAACTCGATAAATGAAATTTGACATTGATATAACTCTACAATTGATCGCCACAGAATTCACTTAACTGATAAAATTTCCTGACTTTTTCCTGACTTTCTTCAAGTTTCAACAAAACTTCCTGACATTTCATGACTTTTCCTGACTTTTCCTGACTACCCTTACAAGCATACTTTCTCTCCTGATTTTTCCTGACCGTATGAACCCTGATCAAAGAATCTCGCATCATGACAAAGATTCTAGCGTCCCAAGCCAACAAATAATGCTCATTCACGGTGAAAGATTGAAATCAACTGAGATACTACATACCCAGTCCACGGTGGGCCAATGGAACTTCGTCAACGAATTTCAATATCTCTGTTCGCCTTGGTAAGAGTTCCCATCGATATAAAATATCAGCATATGCCTTTTTAAAACAATCGTACCGTTTGGCATTGGCTGCATTTAGTAGTCTAAAGAAAATCAGCAATAGATATCACAGCATAAAACAGTAAAACAGTACCATAGTATTAGCAAGCTGATAAGTCAATGCTCCACCATGTTCTTCTTAGTCATAGAAAAGCATGCTTTTCTGAGCTTCCTGAAAAAAATTGCTCCTGGATTTGTACAGACCTCAAATGTCTAATGTTAACTGGAAATCGACTGAAAAGGCAGCTCTTAAAAGTAAGTCACCAATTCTCATGAATTCTTATATGCATTTAAGGATGATAGCAAAATTGTTAACAAAAAGGAGATTTCAAACACAGCAAATAACTTCTTTTGTACCATTGGCGAGGAATTAGCTAGTAACATCGATACTGCCCCAAATCCTCTTCTCTCTGGTGGTTTCACCAATAGAAGTAGTAGCATTAAATTCAAATGTATGCCAATTGGTGTGCAGGACATTAGGGATGTAATTGCCAAGATCAAAACTTCATAGAGCTTTGGGAATTATATTATATCCTGCCATGTTCTAAAGCTTGCCTTGCCTATTATTGAAAACTCTTTGGTAAGGTTGTGTAACACGTCAAAACAAACTTGCCTTTTTCCAGACCAATGGAAATTGGCCAGTCCCTCCAATTTTCAAAGAGAGAGGTAGAGCAGATAGGTCAAACTATCGACCTATTTCAGTGTTGCCTGTCATCTCAAGGTTCTTTGAAAAACTGGTGGCTGACCAATTATACAGCACATGAATAATAAGGTAACTTTTCCTGTTACCAGTCAGGGTTATTGCATTTTCATTCAACGATGACATGCTTGCTTAAAAATACTGAAGACTGGTGTAATCGCTTGGATCTTGGAATGCTTGTGAGACTGGTAATTATTGATCTGAAAAAAGCTTTTGATACAGTTGAAATTGTATCCAGAAAGTTGAAGTACTATGGTATTCTTATCTTTGATACTTTAGATCTTATCTTTCTAACAGAAAACAATTTTCTAGGATGAATGGGGTTTACTCATCAAGTGGGGATAATAATATTGGTGTACCACAAGACTCATGTCTTGGGCCACTCCTTTTCCTTGTTTACATCAATGACCTACCGCAATCTGTCCAAAAATCTATTGTGTCCCATGCATGCTGGTGACACAAGCCTCTTATACCAGGCCTTGGATACTACTCAGCTGAATGAAGCTATGAAGTCATCTCTTACTTGTTGAGCAGTGGCAACAAGCTTTACTTAATGTGAAGAAAACGTATTCTAGGCTTATCTCCTCCAAGCAAAAGCAAAGACTTTTTAAAAACTAACATGAATTCTTGGAGTTAGGGATTCAGGGTGCTGAGCTTGAAGTTGTGCAAAATGCGTAGTATCTTGGTGTGCAAGTTGACAGGACATTGGACTAGAGGCTACTTTAAGCATGGAAGATCTTTCCTACCTGAAGAATCACTGAGAACCTTGTACAAAGGTATTGTGGAGCCTCATTTTCGTTAGTGTTCGTCAGTTTGGGATTGCTGTGGTGCAGCTGAAATTAGTCAGTTGCAAAAAAAGCAGAACCGTGCTGTATGTATTGTAACTGACAGTAGTTTTGATACCCCTGGCCCGACAGTTGTAAAACAACTAGGCTGGAAGACCATTGGTAGGCTAATTGATAATGAGTCCAATACTATGGTCTTCATATCTCTTAATAATTTGGCTCTACAGTACTTGCGCACTCTATTGACTCTACAACCTTTGAAATACAACCACTGACCTAAAATTACCAAGAAAAAATTCAAAAAGTGGTCAGAAATGTTTTTCCCTCAGAGGTGCTAAGTTTTGGAAATGGCTTCCAGTTGAAAGTAAGTAAGCAAACTCCTTGAACAGCTTCAAACAGCTTAAAAATAAATAGGTTTTTATATTTTTCTTTTCTTGTATGGGAGAAAATTTACTGTAAATAGTTAGCTATTTCATATTTTTATATATTTTACATTTACTTGCCCATTTTTGTTATGGAGGGCCCCTTGAAAAATAAGCACTGCTAAAGGGCTACCCTCATGAAATATTTGAAATGAAAATGAAAATGAAACAGCATCAAACACCGTATTCACAGGGAGCTACAACTGTCATAAGCTGATAAATAGAGATTGCAAACAAAATATACGATCAGCCAACTTGCACCTATTGATTATAGACAAATGGTCAGGATCACTTAGTCTGCACGGAAAATAGCTACTAGCATCTGGATATCAGTGCCTTTAAATATACACAACCAACGATAAAAAGTTTTGGCCTAATCTCTTCACGAACTATTGAACTTTGACGAACTGTGAACATATCTCATCTTACCTTCAATCTCTACGATATTCAAATTTTATGTCCTCTGATGATTCACTTCGCTCAATAATAAAGGCAGGAGGTGACATACTTCCAGCTGTGGAGGAAGCTGATGAGCTTCGGTACATTCCATAATGGAATTCCGGAGAAACATGGCTTTGACTATCATGAGTACTCATCCTTTGCTTTCTTGTCACCTAAATCAGTAAAGTTAATACGCAGTTAAAAACGGCATGATGCATGGGTCTACTGGGGCACAATGGTTTTCTCAATTATTTGGTCTATTTTCTCCAGACATGTTACATTTGTAGCTGCTATTTTTATTTGCATCTATTTTTGTTGCTGTGAATGAGGCAGGTCATACATGTTGCAGTTCAATATAAGAATTGTTTTTTATTGATTTACACTTCCTTATTTGAAACTCAAATTTAGATTCCAAAATGTTGTAATGATGCACATCACATTTTAACGAAATTCAATGCAATTGCTTTCAGGACCAAAAGTTTATTTACATATAGCTTAAGTGATGTCTCAGAAAAATTTATTGTAACAGTTTCCATGAAAATGGGGACACAATGGGTAAACAACTCGTAATGACAACAGTAACATTGCTAGTTGTCTACTTAAAACAGCGGAAATACTCTCAATATCCCAAAAAGAACACTTTAATGCTATTAATATATTTTATGTATATACTGTGGTATACGTTAATTTCGCTTTGCTATTATCTCCTGTCTTGCATAATTATTGAGCTTCTGCTGCATATTTTCATTTAAATCATAGAGTATGGCATTGAATTTACATACAGGCACTGCATTCCAGAGTGCAAATCTTGTTGAGGGCATTTGATTCAGCTTAAGAAAGAGTACATATCTACAACAAAGGGCAAATATGTAAAACGAAAACGAGGCATGATAGTTTGCGGTCAAAAAGCAGGAAATGAATGTGCACGAAAGGTGCTTAGAGCAAAAGTAATAATAAAAATAGTAATAACTAATATAGTTAAGGTTGGCACGATAAAAATAGCTAAAGGAACTAATTAAGTCGAATCATCAAACAAAAAGTTAAAACTGAAAAATACTATTTAACTTATCCTATAAAAAATCTGAGTAATTTACATATAGTTTGCACATTCTGATATGTTATGATAAATTTACAAGTTGTTGTGACTTACATATTACCATAGGTGCGTGTGGCACGTTGTATGTGGACGCGTGCACATCTTATATATTATCTATTAAAGCACCGTTGAGTTGTTTACAAGTTATTAGAAATCACGCACTAGAAGTTAATTCGACGCAATCTACAGTTGCAATTGCTGAATTCATGGTTTTTTATTTTCTTCTTAAATTCTGCTAAGGTATGAGACACTTTTATTTCTAATGGCAAGGATTACCATAGTTTGTGTGCAGTGTACCTAATTGCCTTCACACCATACGCATTTGAGCGTAGAATTGGTACAGACAGGTGATTGTTACCACTCAGGTTATGTGAGATTTTCCTCTCAACGAAGATTTCCCCATGAATTTGGGATTAAGTTCATGTTTGGTTTTATAAATTTCTGTAGTTAGCAACTATTGATTTCTTTGGTAAATGGTGCCTGAGTCTGCTTTTATCAATAACTCTTTAAAGTTTTATAACGTATCCTTAAAAGCAATTCTTAAAGCTTCTTCGTGGATTCTATTTATTTTGCTGTTCAGGTTTCTAACATAGAACATCCAAATAGCAAAATTGAGACACTATAAAAGATTTCATTACTGTCTGTAACTTTTCTTGGTCCTTGAATTTTGCACCTCGTGCAGTGCACGAAGTGTTTTGACAGTTATTTTGCATATATTTTTAATGTGACAATTGAAATCCAAGTATTTATCAAGGGTTATCCCAAGGAGCTTTTCTTTATCAGATTGTTCAACACAAGATGAGCCGATATTGACTGACATGCCAGGTGAGTTGTTTCCAAACAACATAAAATGACATGTTACATCATTTAGCTTCATATGGTTATCAAAAAACTACTTGGAAGGCCGCTGGCATCTGTTTCTTTTTTACATTGAACTTTATTTTGCATTAGAATCGCATGTGAAGATAGTCGTATCATCTGCATAGTTGCAGACCTCAGTTTCATTCACCAAAGAGAAAATATCATCAATAAATATGTTGAATAGAAGGGGTCCCAAGACAGAACCTTGTGGAACAACTTTAGTTGATTCTTTCCATCCACTGAATGCACCATTCACCTTGACCATTTGTTTTCTTTCACTAAGGTACATTACGTACCAAAAGTCCCTGGGACTCTTTCAAAAAATTTAATAAAAAACTATAGCTTTCTCAGCGTTTCACCTATCACGCCTTGATGCACCACCCTTCCCCCTAAAATAATGTCGGTCTGTTCCTGAGACAATTTGCGTTATTGTGCACGAAAAATTTTTTGCTACCGCATGTACTTCTCCCAAGAACCATCATTGTTTAGGGGGAGGAGGGGAAGGATTTGTCCGTACAGATTGAAAATATACAAATTGTCCAAGGAAATTTGGTGAGAATTGTCTGGTATTGAAATTTTTCAATTAATGTTACACTGGCAATGTGTGTCGATTATGGGGTAATCGATTGTGCTGATCCACAAGATGGTAATGTTTAAAATCGTGTAAATCGTCTCCAAGACCTCCTTCTGGGTGGGGCTCTAGATCTGTATCTCTCTGCCTGAGCAGCTGCCTACAGTTGTACTAAAAATATAACTCTTGTCGTCTGAAAACAATTCAATCATCAACATGCTTTTCCCGAAATATGTGTTCAAAATTTATCAATAACTATCGAATAACAGTCTTTAAAAGGCAACTAAATACTGGCTCCACATGGAATTTGTAAAAAAGTGGAAGAGAGGCTAAAACAGAAACTAAAACATGTGCTGTTATTATTTTGATATTGATTTCTTAGGTGCCATTATTAACCAAATTATTGTGTACTAGAGTGCTATCTACCTGACATCGACCTTTTTATGATATTTTTGTTTATGCATTGTGGGTATTTTTGCATAAAAGAGACATTATACCTAACACCGTATAAATAAAATTTTGACTTGAGGGGCATGTAACTCCAATATGTTTCCAAGAAAAAGACCCATTGAAATAATGGTCATGCATTGATTGGTCTATTTCTGGTGAAACGTCAGCAGTATTTCCTTTATCAAACAGTAAGCAAACTCCACTATTGATGAGAGAGAGAGACAGAAATTATGGACATAAGATGGAGAAAGCTTCACTTTTTCTATTAGATTCCTGTCGTGTCTCAACAAACATTCATACCATGTGGTTGATGCATTCCGAGACTTCTACTAGATGTTGACTGATAGTTGACCCAACCTCGCTCTGCATCTTTTTTGTACCTGTATTGTACTCCATTGTTTACAGCTTTAAAACAACTGAATGCTGCTTATATCACGTTGTGTGTATTTGTCATGCACGCTACATCTTGGACACTTTACGCCTCATAAATGAGTTTAAATACTCTGTAATTCAGCAAACATTGAGCATTTGATTTAAGGAAAGTGTGTACAAGTTGTAAACACTAAAATGCATTGAAATATTGGGAATAGTAAAGATCTGACACTTTTACAGTGTAAAATATGAAAAGAGATAGGCTCATGTGATTCTTTACTGTCAAAAGCTTGTAAAGTGTGCAGTGCCCCATCATATTTCGCTTTATCTTTATCAATAAATTCATAAAAAATCATTGAAGTATATACAACGATCGGGTACATCGTTTGCTGTACTCGCCCTTTCTCCTTGGCGAAGAAAAACGGCTGTATTGGCTTGGTTTTGGCCTGATTCTAAACCACAAAGTGTCCTCTAGTTCCCCTTAAGCATAACCTAGATGCATGATTCTGGGTCAGTTTTTTTGAGCTGAAAACAAAAATTGCATCCGCTTTATAATAGTTGCTCCAGTTTTCTAGCTATTGCATAGTAGTATCGTTACATATGCTGGTGGATCCGCAATATTAAAGATTTAGCTTTTTTATTGTCATTAAGACTTAAAACATTTTATAAATAAGCTGTGAAGTTATAGATACATATGCTGCCATGCTAAAAAGGGTATTCTAGTTAGCCCTTATGGTTAGTTTTGCAAGTAACATCCACAAAAAGTTTGTTTCTACTTACCAGAATTCCCGGCTATCATACAAGCCAACACAATTCAGTGAAAATCCTCCATAAGCAATATAATTGGTTGTTCATTACTGTACAACTAATATTGTTTTAGTCTTTGACCAAAATTTCATACTTATGGACTTCTCTAAGCATTTCCGTAAGCTGTGTTGAATTTTAGGACAATTTTATATATGTAATTACATGTTAGGAGCCCATTACTTTTCTTGAGTACTAAGCTTTTCTTCACAATGACAGTTATTCAGTACCTTTTTCACTGAATGTATATTCTCCGCAGGTATGGCAAAATACATTAGGGTTGTTAACATAATTACCTATCTGGCATGAATATTTACTTTATTTACAAATAAGTATATGTGAAGGACAACTGCGCACACTCGTTAAGTAAACGTGAATCAGAGATAGAAAGCGTCTTGCTACTTCCCCCTCCGATTCTTTTCTGATCAATGTCTGCATTATTTTACATTTAATCGTAATCATCATTAAGGAGTACGGCACACATGAAGATAACAGAACATGGTAGAGACACTGCCTACACTACAAAGCATACTCACCACTCAGCTCATGCAGGGGCGGATCTAGAAAATTTCATGACTGTCGCACATAGGGTGTGGCTTGTTAGTAGGCGTGGTCAAACCAAGGAATTCTGCGACTGTTGGCTGTGGGGCTGGTGAAGATAGTCCAAATAAATTATACATTTTGAGGACGTAAATATTACACCATAACATATTAAAATTAAGCCATGCCAAAAAAGTACTCATATAATTACAATTTCTAATTGTAATTATAGCCCTAACCCTAACCAATGCTCTAACCCACTACAGTACTCAGAATTATAAATGAATTTCTGCTAATACCTCATGGTTCATTATAAGCAGGGGCGGATCCAAGGAGGGCTGGGGTCATGGTCCCCTCCCAAATGGCAACATTTCCTATTGCAAACAATAGTGCTAAGAAACTTCCAACAGAAAAAAGACAATAAAATGAATCAGATGGGCCCCCAAAGTCCATACCAAAAGTATTTCATGAAGTATTTCACAATCCATGCAACTGAAATGACAACACAAAAATGTGCTTTGAGCATGGGGAATTACCATTCTCAGGGTCATTCCCCAGCAATGTGAAATATGATCCTGAAAGGTACCTGCTCTCTGCAAATGATTTCAGATTGGTTTCAGGCACGTTTAAGGAGCAAGAGAACATAATTTAATATTGAAAATGATATCTTGAACTGTACCTTGCAGCTACGACTCTTTTATCACTCATAACGAGAAGGCAAGCATCATTCTTTGGAATGTCGCTGCTAGTAGATAAGTCGTCAGCTAACAGGATTTTCTTCGAAATTACCGCACATTTGCCGAGCTTTGCTAATTCAACATTATAGATTGCCTCCAACGTGCTGTAGTTCTCTTCTTCAATAAAGTGCTTTACTTTTTCCAGTAAATCCGTCATAAGATAATAAAGATTGCGACATGAATGGAACGCTGCGGCCTTTCACGTGCTAAGCAACCTACTAAAATCTATTTATCAAATCTATTTTAAGATTGTGCGACAGCACTACAAAGCATCCTTTAGGCATACGGTCGCACAGGAAAACGATATGATTGGCTTCCTCTATTCATATGCAAATTGTGCGACAGTGGTGCGGCAGTGGTGCGACAGTGGGTAAGAAGCATCCTGTGCACAGACATCTTACTCTATCTATTGGGATTCAGTAAAAACTGTAAGATTTAACAATCCGGAATAAAGATTACAAACATGGGATCTCCTCTTTCTGACTAGCTCCTCCACAGAATAGGAAAATGTAAGACTCTTCTATATACTACCCTACCTACTTAGAGCAAACAGAAAAATCCATCTTAGAGCTGATTTGATGAAGTACAAATTAAGACAACTTTCCAAGTGACTAAAAATATTGTTGTGCAGCTGAATGTTGACTGTCGAATGTGCGACCTGTGCGACAGTCTAGATCCGCCCCTGAGCTCATGTGTACTACACGCTGACTAGCTATGCACATAAAACAAATCTCTGAATTCACAATAACTATAATTAACACTTGAGAACAGACTGCAGCAAGTTGATTCACGATTTTAACCACCCTTTCCTGTATTAATCAATAAGGATATCTTTCATTAATCATGTAATTAATCTCAACGTGTGTTCCTCTTAGCCGGCCGGTTTAGCCCGCTCAAGCATTGCATTTTATGATTAATCATAACATACCCTGTCGCAACCGTCCTGCTCACATCTTTGCGAGCGACGGAACGCCATGTTGTTTTGAACTTGCTGTGGTAAAGATCTTCATTCTCGTATCGTTAATCCCGATGGCCTCTCGTCAAATCAAAAGGTGAAAACATTTAGGAGCACAAGTAAAGTTACTTGTGTTCATTCAGGAAAGAGGAGAAAGGTAGGTAAGTTCAAAAATTCCAGTGATGGAAACACTAGTAGTGTTACTGGTACACTAGTTGATGAAAGTCCTTTAGACAGTCCTAGTCCTGTACACAGTCATGTCGCCACTGCATCTTTTGAAGTGAGAGAACTATTTATGGCTTCAGATAAGTAAGCAACTTTGTATTCACTGTTTACAGCTGAATGTGCATTAGGCCACACTTTTAACAAGTTTTTTTTACGTTAGTTGTATGCATCGACTCATCAGGGATATCAGCCATGGCGGCAACGCCAAATTGCTCTATATAGTACATCGAATTGCTTCACTTGATACACTGAGTTGAAATATGTTATAGAAATTGGGATAGAACTAATAAATTAGTGAGTAACCCCATAAAAATACTTACTAAGTATGCATGATAGACCATAATTGGTCAATTTCATAATGGCGGACATATGATAACTAACCCTAGCAGAACATCCAAACTCTTCCAATGCACAGACCTAAGTCCACAAAACCCTTCACAACCTTAACACCCAAGCCCTAAAAATCTCGTAAGAAACCTGAGACCCAAACCCTTGTGTTGTCAAATTTCATCAGATCTGTCTAACTGATATTCTCATATTTCCACCGCATTGCAGAAGAAACAGATATTTTGAGGAAAAGAGGAGACATGTAGATACTTGGAAGAAGCAGAGGAGGGTGATTGAGGAAGCATAAATTGAAAACTCTTGCATGCCCCTGGACAGGACTTGCTGTTTTTGCCATGAAAAACCTTCATGTGACAATGGCCCACAAAAAGCAATGACAAGATGCATGGACTGTGGACCAAATGTGTTCATGTGTCTAAGTTGCTGTGCCCAGTCTCACCGGAAACAAAATAAATGTAATTTTCTTGAAACATGGGAGGTATGCCTCGTTTGGTAACACCTTGTTCATACTTCATTAATTTGTATACAAGCTAGCTAATGATTTAGCCACATTTAATGGAGGAGAAGGAAATAATTTGACAGTTACTTAAAGGTTGATAGTAGGTGTTTATTTTAATAGAATGGAACTTTTTTGCCATTGGATAGACAAATCCTAATTGAATTGGATAGTGAACACAACCAAGCATGCTGTTCAGTCTCAATAAGAATGGTCAAAGTAATAAATTCACATGGTAAGAGTTTAAAAAAATTTCTTGTCATCATCTTTCCTTTCCTGAATTTTGTGAGAAATGTAAAGTAGATTGTATCAGAATCTTAGAAAAGTCATCTGTCTTCACCATACTATTTCCTGGCCATTTATTTTGCTACAAAATATCCTTTGCTTCATTGCTTTGCTTCCCATCAAGAACTTTTTTAGCAGAATACATGTTCATAAATTATCTACTAGGACAACAGTTTGAGTCAGTCATTGAGCTGTGTGCATGTAAGCCAGATGTGTTCTTTTTTGTCAAGCAATGACTTTGGCCATCAACACCATCATTTCCCAGAATTGCATTTGAATTCAAGTTCATGGACCTGCTTGAGAGTTTCTTCCTTGAAAGCCAAGTTTCAGTGAGCTCCTTTTGTGCAAGTTTGACTCTACTTGCCCCACCATTGCAAAGGATCAATGTTAATGTATGTTGTCATCCTCTAGCTTGTAAAACTCATTCCATAGAGCTATACAGTTGCTCTAACCCTACACATGTTGTTGTAATATGGTTTTGAAATGTGAAAGAATTGCATTTTTCTTATGGCAAGCAATGTTTTCTGAAAAAGAGAAGATTAGTACTGCATCAAAGATAGGTGAAGTGTGTCTCTTCAAATGTAGCCTGTTAATTGTAGGATAAAGACATGCTCAAGGCACTTCAAGGCGAATCATTTGAAGAATACCGGTTTGCAAATTAGAAATTCAGTAACTTTATATTTAAATAATAGCAATGCAGCTGTTCAAGTAGCAGTTAAATATAGAATTGAGTAGATTTTTTACGTCATTTGCAATCTATCATTGTTATTTGGCTTTCCTTATATGAAATATAGTTACAAAGATATTGCTATTATTTAGACTCTGTAGTGGATAGCTTCAGAGTATAGGACAGTGTTATCTTGCCAGTGATAAAAATCACATATCTATAAATTTAGTACTTTAGCAGTAGGAGAATTCAGTTAATACCACCAATGTAAGGTATTGTCTGCTCAATAAAGTTGCTATTTCCCAATTTTTATATGCTAAACATGCAGTTTTTGTTTATTAGAGTTCATTTTTCTCTTGCCTTTTGTAGATTTTTTAAGCATAACATTAAAACATTAAAAACTCTTCTGGGAAGTCGTGATGAGGGCATAGTCTGTCCAGCATGTCCAGCAACAAATGTAAGTTTTGTTTCACTACAACTTAGGCGCGTTTTACATCAATTAATAGCATGTACAGATATATAATTGTCATAGGTAGCGACAACAAAGATGTAATATTGTTTTGAACCTAGATTTCTTTTTGCCAACATTAGGCCACTGACTGTATCATCGAAAGCATAGATGCATGTTTTGGACTTGTACATAAGAAAGCTGCAGGGAAATATGAATTTGAATCAAAGTTTGGTGCATTAAAAATCATTGATGATCTTGTGAGATTCTTCGTTATTTTGATGTGGCTGCCATCTTGAATCTCAGATAGATGGTAAATGCGGAGGCGCGCATTGCCATTTCCTCTTGATCGAACAGGAAGACTTGCTCGCTCGGGAAGGCAAGACGTGTTTGTAGGCCTGAGGAAATGCTTGCGCTGGCAAGGCGTGGTTCTAGGCCTGAGGTTTGTTGAAATACGTGCTTGTAGGCCTGAGGTTTGTCGTTCGTTTGATCAGGGGCAGCAGCGTGTGCGTTGGATGGTACATTTACTTATTTGTACGGTACTTGTGTACGCTGAACTAGTGTGCTACTGTGTACGTTAACTAGTTGTTAGTAGTAATAATTCTGGATTATTACTACTGCTAAGGACTGTCTGTTACAGTTCGTATGGTGGTGAAGGAGGTGACAGGGGGAGGCTTGGAGGTCACCGATAGGTTTTGATAACAAGCTATCCCGGCCTTTTTGTTGACTGTATGTCGAAGGAAGGTGAGATGGGCATAGGCCTCCCCTTTGAGGACTCCAAGGATCGGTAAGGTGACCAGGATTGAGTCCAAGCACAGTGTGCGTGGATGGCATGCCATGACATGCGAGCGACATCAGAAACTAGTGTTTTGGTGTCAGTAGAGGCTCTCGGTATTTGGACCAGTACGAGTACTAGGTGCCAGATATGCAGATATGTAGCTTTGAAAAGCTGGGGGAGATCTTGTGAGATTCTTCGTTATTTTGATGTGGCTGCCATCTTGAATCTCAGATAGATGGTAAATACAGAGGCGCGCATTGCCATTTCCTCTTGATCGAACAGGAAGACTTGCTCGCTCGGGAAGGCAAGACGTGTTTGTAGGCCTGAGGAAACGCTTGCGCTGGCAAGGCGTGGTTCTAGGCCTGAGGTTTGTTGAAATACGTGCTTGTAGGCCTGAGGTTTGTCGTTCGTTTGATCAGGGGCAGCAGCGTGTGCGTTGGATGGTACATTTGCTTATTTGTACGGTACTTGTGTACGCTGAACTAGTGTGCTACTGTGTACGTTAACTAGTTGTTAGTAGTAATAATTCTGGATTATTACTACTGCTAAGGACTGTCTGTTACAGTTCGTATGGTGGTGAAGGAGGTGACAGGGGGAGGCTTGGAGGTCACCGATAGGTTTTGATAACAGATGACAAAGAGGTTGATTCATTCATGGCTTCATATCCAACTAGTAGAACATCTTCAAAGGTATACAATCTTAATTGTGGATTCTGCATTGTATACAAGTTGTGTGTACTCTATTCATTCTCATCTTTGTTTTTCCACCTTCAATATTCATCTCAATTGATTATTTACATATAAGTAGATCTTGCTCAATGGTTGTGCAGTTAGTAGTGCATAAAGCTTGTTAAATATAACATATGTATAAAAATGTGTCTGAGCATTTACCAGAATTTGAAAATTCTTCTGAGCTAACATTACTCCCCACCCAGGAGCTTGGCCTCCATATATACTGAAGAATTCATCTGTTAAAGAAGAACATCCATGTTTTCCAAATATGTAGGATTGTAACAACTTTCAAGCTGGTGCAATTGGTGGAAATGAAAGCTTGTACTCAAAAGGAAAATCAAGATCCTATGATATCAAAAGTTTTCTTGGTTCAATTTGCCGTCATGAATTTCCTGGTCAATTTTTGAATTTGAAGCATGGAGAAAGGTAAGTGTTGGCGTTGTATGTAAATTATTGATTAATCAACATATTACTACATGTGATATTGCCATGGTGAGGATTTATATTCTACATTCTGTAATGGAGAATTGATATTCTCAATGCAAAATGTGCAGTTAATTGTATCAGTATACATTTACCGTTGTTTTTGTGTAGGATTGGGTATTCTGTTTTTCTAATCAAGAAGAAGATTGAAGAACTGAAGGGCAACCATGATTTGACTTACTGTGTTCTATATGATATTGCATGTATTTTGAAGAAACATCTATAGGTTAGAGATTGATATGTATCTTTAGATTCCTTTGATACAAGGTATTGTTTTTATACTCTTGTGGTATTACCTACACACACAAGGGTTCCTTGTATTTCAATAATGTAGGTAATTGTTGTTTTGTCTATTTTGATGTAGAAGAATGACACACACCTGCTTGATCAAATAGTTCTTGGGCTACCAGCTTTCCATTCTTATGCTCATGTACCAGCATGTCAAGTATGTATTAAAGTTTTTAATATCCTGTTTATTTCTACATATTGTACAAGCACTGTTATTATTCAATGTGTGCTATAAATTCTTGTATACATTTGACATAATACTTTTTTTCTTTTGCTGCAAATTTGTCATATTAAGTTCTAACATTAGGGTTTCTTCTCATATTTTGCTCAAAGTTATTAGTTTTCAATTTATCATGTGTCCATTTCTACAGGCAGTTCTTGGCACAAAGCGTGTGCCAAAGATAGAGTTGTCTGATGGGGAGCAATGTAAAAGACTTTGGTCATACTTGCGGTGTTTTTCTGCAATAACAAAAGAAATGACCAAGTCTCACAGATGTGATGTGCTAACATCTGCACTCATTTACTATGGAAAAAAGTCTTCTGGAAAGCTGAGTGAGTTTCTGAAATCTTATCTTTTTTAATTCCTCATTATGTATGAGAATATAGTGTGCAACTATGTTTTAGTGAGTTGCCATAGTAATTACTTTTGAGTTTCCACGACTATGAACACCAATAAAAACTAATTTGTAGCTTGTTATCTCTACTAGTATAGTAAGCACAGTCTTCATAAGTTCTTCATTTACACTCTTGAGCTTCAGGATACTAGCACCCCTCCCCCAGTCTTTAGTGTTTTGAAGAATCTTATCCATGACATCCTTACTCCAAAACCTCATTTTTGATTATTACTGCATTCGTGAGATATCATGTTTCTCATTTTTTTATTACTTCAAAGGACTTGTAACACCCATCTATAGCTATTGATGACTGCAGAATTAGCACACCCTATTTATTCCAAACACCTCCATCTATTTGGGAGCTACAAGTAGGCATAAAAAGTGTAAGAGTAAATGAACACATAGAAATATTCAGTCCAACACTTTGTGAACAATTATGTTGTAGACTATTCTCTTCCAAAGAAATTGGAAAAGGCTGAAAATGTTGCAACGGCATGTGAAGAAGCCTTAGCACGCCTTCTTACTAATGCAGGAATGAGTGGTAGGTAGAATAGAATATTGTTGTATTCGTATAATGTCGAATTCCATGCTTGTAACTCATGTCTCTTCAATTTTTGCGTTCATATGGGAATTGTCATTTGTGTTTTAAAGGAAATGTGGATTATAATCAAACATGGATCCAAGAAGAAAAAGACAAATTTACAACTACTGTAAAAGGTAGATATGCTAATTTAGTACCAGCAGTGCCTGTTGTATTGCTTGCGATTGATGACAGATGAAATTGATTAGAATCTATGGAGCATGGGGGATCCATTATCATTGATTTAATTCCCACTTATTACTAATTGGTTATCAATTACTTTCAGAGGCTGCTGCCATTGAAGAGTCAAAATATGTTCAATACGTTCGATCATTGCTTGCAAATCGTGAGCTACGGTATGCTATTTGCCATTTTGTTTTGCAATTTCTCTTCTTTGCTACTTAGAAAAAGATTGCGGCATAGGGAAGAGATGGACTTGGTCTATGGATTCAGTTAAAAAATTGTTATGGAGATTATTCTGGAAGAACGCATGAGGCTCATTGAGACATTGAGACATCTTAATAAATGTTGTATCGATAGTGCAAAAGATAATCTAGTAGTAGCATTGTGGCCACTCTCAGGTGCCAAATGAACGTCCCCCGGCTTATTAATTTTTCGATTTTTTCCAACACCCTGGGACATATTAGGACCCCCCGTTTATTAACTGTAAGGAAATTGACTTTTTTTTACAAACTCGTCATTTCATTTCCTTTCTTTGTTGGTACTATTTATGCCCAATTTTCATGGCAAAATAGCATTCTCTTGTATATATTTTAGTTTTATGCTTTATGACAACCTGTTTTTGTTCTTTCTGTCCTTTCACAATCATGGTAATTGCGACCCCCAATTTATTTTGACCTCCCCGTTTATTAAATATCAGAATTTTTCCCGACCCCTCTGTTTGTTAGGACCCCCTTTTACAAAAATTCTAAGTCTTGATAAAGCTTGAGCCCTTTGCTATTCTTAAATTTCAGCAATTCTGAGCGATTCGATATTCTCATAAACTATATTTTTATTTTTAAAATGTGTATACCTCCAACCAACAGTCAGTTTTTAAAAACATCGTTTTTTATTGGAAATCGCTTTTGAAGGAACCTAGTACTATACAGCCTAATATATACAAAGCTATTAGAAGTGCATAAAAAAAGAAACTTCAGAAAAACAGCACATTGAAGTCGCTCTATGAAAACAATGTGAATATGACACTGCCTTGCTATTTAACTCGTACTGACGCAATTTGTTTGTTACAGGAAAAATGAAGGAAATTTTACTACTAGACCTTGAGCTAGGTGTCTTATAAAAAGAAAAACGTGTAATGCCCTAACCGTGCTGCCCTATGGATTTGCTCATTATTCTTTAAATTCCATCAGTCTCAGATCCATTCAAATTCAACAACATCCAAAGAATGTTTGCTCTGAGGTCAAATTTCAAAGTTCTTTTCGTTGTTCCCTATACGGCAGTTATTGACCAAACAAAAGTACCTGGATGGTAGTAGCACTCTTGGGTGCCTAATGAACGCCCTCTCTAAATAATATTTAAAATAATTTCCCACCCAGGACATTTGCATCTCACCTAAGGCAATTGTTACAGGAGATGCTTAAGGCTGCAGGTACAAAATAGCATAAGGAAAGCACGCCGATTGCTTTTGTTTATTTCAGCGTTGCTTCATTCTGTGGACTTGGTAATGCTACATTCACAAATATTTCTGATAAGAAACCGTTGTCTTTTCTATAATATTCTCAAACCCCTCTCCCTGTTTATTGTAACCCCCCAGTAATTAGGTTTTGAGGACTTTTCTAGCCCCCGTCCATTCCCGACTATTACGACCACCCTTCTCTGAGGCACCAGATAGTAGAAGAAAACAAGGAAAAGAACAATATCATCCTAGCAAGCCTGTTTCGTGGTCATCAGGGAATAAGACAATAAATAAATAACAATTTGCATAATAAATTCAATCTTAATACGCCTGATCAAATATCAATGGTCAGGTGTTACATGGCAGTGATTTGCTTCTATGGTGACATGATGCTACAAGTTAGAACGATCCGGTCGGCCGATGATAAAGAATTAAATAAGAATCACCTATCACCCTTATTTTCTGACTCTTGTTGTGGCTATTTTGAGGACTTCTTTACTCACGTACAACAGCATATTCCACAACCACTTTGAGGGAATATTTCGGTAAAGTTTTGCTACCAACTCAACATTTTTTTCAAACATCTGCTGAATCTCGGGATGTTGCATCCTAGGCGCAGTGTTCGAGACGCTGCGGAGAGTGCACAAAGAAAATGTCAGTGGAAATGTGTTAAAATACTTTTCGCACAGCAATCTGTAACGATAATTTGACTTCTCGCACAGCATTCCATCAAACTTCATCAGGGGTCGCGCCAGTGGGGGGCTGGGGGGCTGTAGCTCTCCAAAATTTTTGCTAGTCCCTCTGTCGGGTCCTAAATTTCCATGCACCGTCAATATAAATCCGTAAAATTTTTTTCATTTTCTTCAGTCTTCTTAGGGAATACGATAGCCATTGTCTGCAAAGATTCTCAGACTCTGCCCACTACAAGCACTTAGTCAGCTCTAGCACCCCAAGCAATTTTTCTGGTGCCATCGCAGAGCTTCATCTAACATTGTGCTTTACAAATGCTACATTAAATGACACATTGGTTTGATTGGGCCATAGGAAACCTAACTTAACAGAACAGCGCATTATATTTTATTAGAAAAAACCAATGGAATATGACTGTTTAAGGAAGTTTAAATTAAATGTTGCCATAAAATCACTACTAGACTGTCCTTTGCAGTTCTTGTAAGTGATCTGTAATTATATTGTGAGCTGCTACACTAATTATACAACTGCCCTCTGTCATTTCGTCAAAATATGAGTTTGGAAGTACCATTCTTTTATTGTCTTTTGTGATGACAACCTTTTCATCAATCTGCACCACCTCCTTCAATAAAACAAAATGCTTTGGCTCCTCCAGCAGATCAAACCATCGTCCTTTAATTTTACCATTTGTCTTCACTTTGGAAAGGCATTTAAAAAGCCAGCAGGTTCCTTCTTCTGTCAAGCAAGGTATGATATCACCCCTTTTAACAAATGAGTTTGTCTTACCTCGACATCTGTTTTGCTTCCTTGTGATGTCATCATGAACAACTTCAGCTTCGTTGATAGTGGCAGTACGATTGGAATCATTTTCCCTACTTTGCACTTTTGGTGTAGTCCCCTGTCCTTCACTATCAGCAATGTTTCCTCTATCTATGGCCAAAAACTCTATATTGTCCTTTGATTCCATTATAACCTTCACTTGGTTTTTGCCATAATCGTTAGGCTGCTTAAAAGCTATCCCTTCAGGCCAACCATTTACAACAAAGTCCTTTTCAAATTTGATGTATTCCACATTCTTTTTTCCAAATGCCTGATCTACAATGATGAAAACATAAGTGTGGAATATCTTGTAAATCATACATCCTATACACACCATCTTGTCACACATCCAATACACAACATCTTGTAGTTTCTCATCAAGAGAATCAATAACATGCTATCGGAAGCTTGCAAAATAGAAAAGTGGAGCAAATACAATGGAAAATAGAAACAAATAGAAATAGTGAATAGCCTAAAACTAAACAAGAAAAACTACATTGAAACTTAACTAGCACATTACAAAATCTTCACTTATATACTATAAATAGATTAGGCTGCTATTTATTATGCCTAACATGACATAACAAAAAAACTCTATTAATTTTTTTACTCTCCAGATATGTTTTACGAGGGGGGCTTAATAAAGCCTTTATGGTAGATAAATTCAAATATATACAATACTTATCATTCAGCATAGTCCTAACATCTTCATGTGACCAATTCCTCTCCTGTGGTAATGCTAAAATAAAACTAGAATATGGAGAAAATGTGATCGGAGAAAGGAAATAAAACCAAAGAACAAAGGTTCAAACAATCTCATTGTTTTCAGATATTAGTTGGCAAGAGATAGAATTTCTAAAACAGAACTTTATTGTACAACAGGAAGTGACACAAAATAATACCTTGTCTCTAAAAGGTTTACAGATAATTTATTGACTCAAATATGGCAACAAAGGTTGTGGCATGTGTGGAAAACAATACTGTGATCAAGCATTCTTGCTAAGCATGGAATATATAATCAAATCCAAAATCTAACATTAAATATCATAACTAGAAATTACAATGGAACTGGCAATATTTCTCCAGTATGTCTGAATTCTTGACAAGAAATGCAGAACTATCTGGCGAGGCAAAGTGCTTTATCTCTTTCTTTTGATCATCTATGAGGACATAAAATCCTGACCATCCACACTTTGCAAGCAACTCAAACTGTAATCAGAAAGTAAAAATGGATCAATATGTTCATAAAAAAATTAGTTTTCTATTATAAATGCAAGACACTGGGAAACTGGAATTTGTCTCCTTCCTCTACTTTAATGTGAGTCTTCAAAAGTCTTATAATGATCCACATGAGATGAGCATAAATCTCTTGTAGTCCCTCTGAATCAAATGTGCTATGCAATTGCACTCTAACATGTTGACTTACTATTAAAGATAAACAATGCATTTAGAGGTGTTATACCTGTCTGTGAAATTCAATTCATTTAGAGGTGCACCAAACTACCATCTGCTAAAACTTTGTACAGAATGAATAAAACAACATTTTGTAATTCAGCAACATATGGTAGTAACCTGCTTTTTGTGCTTCAGTAGCCCTATTGTGAAATGCTCTACTTATGAAAGTATACCTCTGCAGTGAGACGTCTTAGTGATGCATGAACTGCTGGATTTTTGGCACTAGCAGGAAGTTCATCTGGTTCGCACGTATTAGGCTCTGCTGCCTGTCTCTTCCAATGGTCCCTTTCTGCTACATCTAAGGAGCTCCAGCTTTGGTGAGCTTCTCGGCTTCTTTCAGACATAGAAAATGATGCCAATTCTAGTGAAACATGCAATAAATGTCTGCATTTATTGATTACAAAGAAATCTGAGCTACTTCCATGTAATTTTACTGATTTCATACACTTTGGAAGAAAACTTCAAGCTATATCTAATCAACACTTTTTTCATAACAATAATTGATTTTGCACTGAGCTTTAATAGTCTATATTATTTTTGGATTTCAGCCTGAGATTATTTTCCAATAACTGTTAAGGAATTGAAAATCAAAGGAATATATTCAAATCTTTGTTGCCTCACTTTTCCATAAAGCAAAACATATGAGGAACAAAGAAACCAATATTGTAAAGACAGTGCAAAAGTTAGGCTACAAGCTGTGTTAAACTTCTAATACAAAGACATTCTAAATATTGATGAGGTTTCAGCTTTCCATAATTCCAAAACTATAATCAAATTTCTGATCCTTCTGGAACTATTCTGATCGTTATAATGCATACTTAATTTCTTTTTAGAAAACAGCATATGTAATCGCTTTTTTATGACTTTGTTTTTGGTGACTCTCCTTCTATTTAACAAACCATATTCTTCTCCCCCTACTCTGCAGACTGCACTACTAATGACTGATCCTTAAGTACTTTTCCATTTCGCACAGAACAGCTCTGGGGCTCCTCTATAGTAAATCTATTGCGGAAAGTATTTTCATATGGCACTGTGTACAACTTGTAGGGGTTGAGACGGTACAAAATAAAGAGGTTAAAATGTGCAATGTAAACAGGTCTACAGTGTATAGAAATACACTGTAGAGACGTCTACAAATTAATAAAAGCCTTAGCACCACTCCACAAAGACGAACAAAACAAGTTGTGTCCAGATAATTGCCGGAAAACTTTTCCTGTTTTAACCCTTTTTGCAATAGAAGGCAACGCTGTTACAGGCTCTTCCTTCAAGGCATCAGCAGGCTTTCTTTTCTCGCGTCTTTTGCAGTTGTTAATCTATACTTTAATAGTCCCTACTTCAAGTCCTTTTTTCGAAGATAGTCCCTTGAATTCGGCCAAAAATTTTTGGCGGATGTGAACAATGTGATACTCATTAAATATACGCAAATTATATACCATATGAGAGCCCTCCTTCTATACGTTCTGAATATTCAAGAAAATTCCAGGTTTTCCTTAGGGGAGGGAAGTTCCAACTAAAATACAACTCACCAAATCCTTGCGGCCGATGTCAAGATTAGCCATCAAGGTATTTCACCAAAATACGCTTCCAGGGTTAGGGTTTTGCTAAGAGTTAGGGTTAGGGTTTTTGGACGGGTTAGGGTTTTGGAGGGTTATGGTTACGGGAAGGGTTAGGGTTAGCCTTAATTGTCTTACTTCCGCCATTATGAAATTGCCCAAATATGGTAAAACATGCGTTGTTTTGGAAGGTATTTTGTGTTATAAGTTCGTAACACGTTAAAACCTGGAATTTTCTTGAATATTCAGAACGTATAGAAGTAGGGCTTTCATATGGTATATATTTTGCGTACATTTAATGAGTATCACATTGTTGATATCCGCCCAACAATTCCTCATCGTACTCACATAAAGATCAGGAAAATCAACGACAGGTAATTAAAATCTCTTTCTACTCAGTGTACCTCGTGTTATCGGCGGATAGATCATTTATTCCTTTCGGATAAATAAGATAGATAACGGATTTACAACGGAGCTTTCGAGTAGATAAACTGGGTAGGATTTGGGGCAGATTAGTTACCTCTGGCCCAAAATGTGCTAGAATGAGATGCTTTTCAAGGAAAATTTTATATAAAAGGAGTTTCAAACTGAATCAGCACTTTTCAAGCAAGACTTTCATTGATTTTTAAATACAACTAGTTTGGTTAGTCTATGTCCTTCACTGGCTTGCCCTGCCTGAATGACTTTCTGACGATATTTCTTGCCATCAGTTAAAAGGCGTAGAGTAAAGAGCTTTTCTGCAATGCATTTTGTCAGCCAACGCTCATGGTCTTCTTCAAATACTGGCTCATTGAGGCCTTGTGGATGACCCTGAAATAGTCCTTCACTTGTCTACTGTCCTCCCAGAAGTGGGTAATGACCCCCATAATCATCTTTTGTTTTATCTTTGATGAAAGAGATATTTTTTCAAGTTTAGCTCTACATATATAAACTTTGAAGACATGTTCTGCATAGGCAACAAATTTGTATACAGATTCTGATGGGATCTTCAAGCCTCCATTGTTGGCAAATGCAGTAAATGCTGCTGCACCATGGCTCTTGTTATGTCCATCATAATATGGATGATCTGTGTGGCTTAGTGACCCAATCAGGCAGTTGTGGCATGAATGGCAAGATATTTTATTTACAAGCCTGGATACAATGAAGCCTGCTATGTAGAGCAGAACATTCTTAATGAACTCTGTATGTGAGTTCAATTGAAGATTTTGTAATCATCCTGTTGGCTTCCTCTTCACATGGTGCATCAAGCGTGTTCTGCATATTTTCATGGAAAGGGGAAGTGTTTTGGTTTGTTGGGAGGGCAGGAATGATTGAGTTTTGCTCAAAGACTTGACAGTTTGCACTATTAAAAGCTGTGATACTGTTCCTCAGCAACATTTTCCTAAGTGCATACTTCAGCTGCAGAGAGTTAGGATTATTGTTCCAACCACCTCTGCCTCTGATGCATGAAAACAGTAATTCAATATGGTCTTGTGAAAACTTGTACGTTAGAAGATATTTGAAAGGATTATCATCTGCCTTCATAAAGGTCATAGCAAGATCAATTGTTGATTTGATTGTTGTTGCAAATCCAATTACAAAAGTTTTTCTTCTATGATGTATCAGTGGCTGGCCATCAACAGACTTAAGGGATAGCAGGTAGTGAGCTGTATTTTAAGGATGGACAGCCATCTTCCTTGAGTTGACAAACGTAATGGTTGTTTGAATCCTTTGGCCACAGGACTTCTTGAGTTTAGAATATCAAATAATCTGTCAACTATTCTTATGAATTCTACAGTACTTTCACTGCCCTTGAATTGCTGCAGCTGCAAACCATTGTCTAAGAAATTTATTGCATCTGCAACTGATGAGCTCAGAGTCTGAGCAGCCAAAGCCACCTTCATTTTATTCTTTTGGTACTGGATGTGTGTGTTTGATAGTTTATTTCCAATCTTCAGTCCTTCTTGATCCTGTAGCTGATACAGTTGCTTGATAAATTTCCACTCAATTCTTTTATCTGCAGGTGACAAAATGCATCCAAGATCAATCAGAGAATTTCGTGCAAGCTTCAACATGTGGCATGGATCTAAAATTGCAAAAACATCATGACTCTGTACTGGATGTCTAAACTTTGATTGTAGTCTTTTCCAAAACTGCATCCAAGCTTCTCAAATGTAACATAATCTGAAGCTTTAAAATGATCACTACAAATAAAGCTATAGCTTGTTGCTTTCCAAGCTGATCCATCTTTGTTAATTCTTCTCACTGCCTTTTCCCACTTTTCCAGCATTGTTGCATTTTTGAAAGGAAACCTGCCGGTATTGAATGGACTGAATTATGTACCATTAAATGTACCTTGTTCATAAAATGCTGCTAACAGTTCAAACTATTTTTTGGGTTACCTCTTATTTTATTTTACTCCAATAACTCTGTATATTGCAAATGCTGGGAGAATGAATGAAGCATATTTTCATATAGGAAAATAAGTCTCCTCTCCTTGCCAATCAGTTTGTAGCAGTAGCAGGCATGTACCTGCAGGGGACACAAGGAGCAATGCCCCCTAAATAAAAAATTTTGCATGACTTTACCCCTCAACAGAATTATTAAGCTGGAGATGTAAATAGCAAAAAATGGAATTTGCCCCTCCAAAGTGATTTTCATTGGCAGGTTCATTACCGCCAGGGCATTTCCTACAGTTTTACAAGCTTGAGCAGTGTCATAGCAAAGACACTTAGGGGCCCCTTGGAATTCAGTGAAGTTGGGGCCCCATCATAATTTGCCCTTAAAATAATGCAAAAACTTGTTTCTTCAAAGCTCTTAGGGGCCCACAGGAATTGTCTTAAGCAAAACCTAGATTGGCTACGCCACTTGTTTATGATAATGTTAGCTGTCAGAGCAACGCAGAAAGAAGCCCAACTTCTAAGAAAAAATACTTTATGGTGATGCTGCCTGATAGCAGGCCCCCCACTCTGTTATAAAATCATAAAATGTTGTTAAAAGTTGAATTTTTAACATTTTGTCATAATATGTTATGAAATTCCAGAATGATGTCCTAAAAATTTAGTAAAAAATGCGATAAAATTCATTAAAAAATTGTACATTTGGAGTGGGAGGACTGCTGAATGGCCTAGTTGACGTTTAGTGTTTTGATGCCGCTCTGTTTAAGTATTAAGCAAAAACTTACCGATGAAATGCGACATAATTTTCTCTATTCTTCTGCTTTTCATCATTTTGTATTTGTTTGTTCTGACAACTAAAAGCAACGCAACTTATCGGCATTTCGATCAGTACTGAGTGTGATGTTCTATCAATGTTAACATATTAAAATTTCCCGCGCATCCTACTGCGCATACGTACAGGGTCGTTCCTCATAGCAGCCATCCGGCCACGCCTTAAAGCAATACGCTTATCGTTCCAGTCTTTTTATATAGTTCAATGAACTAGCCAATGATGTTGAGAGAATTCGTTCGAGAAGCATGTTTTTGGGAGTGAAAAGTGTACTCTGTGCGAAAAAACAGATAACACATAGTTTCGAACAATTGAGAAATATTTGCAAGCATGTTCAGAAGACTTCAATTCACATTTCCAGAAGAAGCAATTTTGCGATCTTGGGTAGATCAAAAGGTATCGACATTATAAGCAGAGACGGACTGACTTGCCGTTTAGGGCTCCGAAAAATAATGCTACTTGGGCCGGGAATCGAAGTTCCAGAGAAACTTTCTTTTACCACGCTCATAAAATCTTTTAAGATCATAGGAGACACCATTTTGTTGGCAAGATTGAACTTAAACCAAAGGTATGTTGATAAACCAGTTCTACCTATGGGGACCTAGAATAAGAGAACTAAAAGGGCCCCTCGGGCATTGCCTGACTGCCTCACAAGTTAGTCTGCCTTTAATTACGTCAGACTTTGTTTTGGCGCGAAAATCAAATTATCAAGTTTCCTTGTCAGCAATCTTCCGAATATTTCTTCGTAACTTTTGAAAGCATGGGAAGAAGATATGGCAGAAATGTGCCATTGGAATTCGCAATTAATGGAATGGCAGACCAAAATTATTTATTACGGAGCCAGTCATTATTAACTGATGAAAAACTCAATGAAGAATTTGAAATGTCATTCCAAAGTGATTTCATTGCGGAAAACATGAATGTTAGAGCCAAGGGGCATAGGAGCGAGTATCCCCTAATTTCCACACATTTGTATGTAAAGTATCCCCTATAAGCTTGCATAGTTGCCTATTCCTGCTTGTGATGGTGCTCCTAAATGCATGTGCCCTTTTCCCATTTATAGACTACTTCATACTTTCCTGGCGGAAGGATTTGAGTAAATTCGTTACGGCATGGAATCTTCATTCCTATATCAACTTTTTGTTTGACTCTGCTATTTCAATGGTAGAGATATAAGGATGTGAAAAGATATCAGGAGACCATCTATAACTCTCTTACCTTCGGGG
>OLMO02000257.1:14382195-14394876 GCA_900291935.2 Cassiopea xamachana | reverse complement strand
ATATATATATATATATATATATATATATATATATATATATATATATATATATATATATATATATAATGTATGTATGTATGTATATATATATTCTATATAATTATTAACATGATTTTATATGTATATATATATATATATATTATGTATAGTTATCAATACCTCTTTTGTGTTTGAAAGATTTTATGGTGTCAAAAGTGCTTTCATGACTTTACAAAATGTGATCTTTTAATTGAATACGTTGGATAAATTGTTGAATATCATTTTAAGTTCAGTTAGTGGCTTACTGTCCCTAAACTATTACTTCAGCACCCAAGATAATTGATTGCTGTGGCTAATGAGAAACAAAAATTTTGGGGTGTTGCTTTCACTTTGTGAAGTGACCTCCTAGCGTGATGTCTTGAACTTGTATCCTAAAGTTAGGATATCCTTTCTCTGAATCTCACAAAGTTTTGTAGTACATTGCCACAGAAATGTGCCTATATATTTTCCTTAGATTTTGGGGGCATAGTACCCTCCCATTTTCATATCACTGGATAGCCATTAATTTCAACTGCTTCATTAATGTGATTTTAAAAATTACCATAACCTCAAAAGCATTCCTTCCTAACTTGATCCAGGCAGTATGAGGAATTTGATACTCTCTAAATATATAGAAATCGTATATCATATGATAGCCCTCCTTCTTTACGTTCTGAATATGCAAAAAGGTTCCAGGTTTTCCTTAGGGGAGGGATGTTACAACAGAAAAGCAACACACCAAAATCCTTGCATTGGCCTTGTATGTACATGCCATTGTCATCAAGTAATCACCCAGTAATCCTCAATATAACCGAACAATAAAGCTCTATAAACTTATTCCTCTCTACTTTGATATTTTCATCCTTGTATGAGTTAGGCACTAACTGGTGCAATGAGACAAAAGTATGGATTTCAGCTGTTCCTGGTGTTTTCGGCTATCTACGTGTATAATTGTACGCAGCGCAAGAGGTTAATATTACGGAAATATTTTTCCAATATACATTTCCATTCATCATATTGCAAATGTTTGTTAAACTTTTGCACTGTGAGCGTACACTACTCCCCAAAAGTCCTGGGACACTTTGTATATTTTTAATCTGGACGGAGCATTCACCCCTCTCGTCTCCATAAATAATGTTGGTTACTGAGAGAAGTACATGCGGTAACAGAAAAATTTGTCGTGCACAATAACGCCAAGTGTCTCAGGAACAGACCAACATTTTTTTAGGGGGAAGTGGGTTTGCATAAAGGCGTGATGGTTGAAATGCTGAGAAAGCTATGGTTTTTCACAATTTTTTGGAAGTGTCCCAGAGGCTTTTGGCAAGTATTGTCTAATATGAAATTCAAAGGATATAAGATACTGAGCTGCAATCAGTAGGGAGGTCGAGGTTTTCAGGTGTACTGATTACGATGGTGAAAAAGTTTTTGCATAAATGAACCCTGTGATGTCAAATTGACGTAATGGGGTAATTTTTTTTGTTCTTGCCTTCTGTAAGTGCATGCAAAAGACATTTTAGTACATGCGAGTGCAGCCATATATTCTGTGGGTAAAAAACTGAGGCTGTAGGCTCTATATAATGCAAAAAAACAAAATTGTGACTAGTACTGTGCTCATTATAAAGCGCCAAGACGTAGCCTCGTATTCATGCACTTGCTAGCAACTTTAAAAAAATCAATGTGAAAATTTGAAAAAACGTTATAAGAGGTTGCCTGTGGTGACATAATTTGACTGTAATGGTCTCAAAGATCGAGGTTTGATAGCGAGACAAGCTAACATCTCGAAAAGGAAGAGAGCACTTGCTACTGTCTTGCGAAAAGAGCTCAACTGGTCATATCGTTTTGGCAAGTATTGTAGTTTCCGTGTGATCTTTTGCCTAACTACGCTACCATTTTGAATATACATTGTTGACCCCTATCACGTGACGTAGTGAGCTCTCTAGTCCTATTAGTGAGTTTATGATTTGCAACGCGCAATATGAAGACGACTCACGGGGGACTAGGTATAATGTAGCTGAGGCGTTTTGATGAGCGAGCAAATTTGTAGTTACGATTGATCAAGACGACTCAAATCAGGCATGACAATTCAGTGTTCCCACAAGATGAATGATGAGTTTCTTATTCTAATGCATGATGATGGCGAAATTAACGAGGAAGAATTTTTCATTCTTCACGAGGCCAACTGCCATAGGAGTCTGCACGGAGGTCTTCCATACTATAAGTATGGACGTTTTAATTCAGAAGAGCTGCGCAACGATGAGTTTGAGGTAGAGTTTAGATTGAGAAGGCAGGATATTTACAGACTTGCTGCTGCATTACATCTTCCAGAAACTTTCAATTGCTCAAATGGAGTGTTGGTTGAATCCATAGAGGCATTATGCATATTTTTGAAGTGGTATACGAATCAATGCAGGTATAATGACTTTGTTCCAAGATTTGGTAGGCCAGTGGCACAGTTGTGTATGATAACAAACCTAGTTGTTGATTATCTGCTTGGTAGATACGGTGATTTTCTGCACAACCTCTATCTCCACAAAGCCTTCAAGTGTATGCAGATGCCAAAGACAATAAAGGTGCTGCATTGGACTATTGATGGGGATTCATAGTTAGCACTGTAAGACAAATATGCCGACCCAAGGAAAACCAAAGAATGGTGTACAATGGCCATAAAAGAGTACATGCTTTGAAGTTCCAATCAATTGTTACTCCAAATTGTCTCATTGCAAACCTCTTTGGTCCAGTTGGGGGAAGAAGACATGACAGTGGCGATCTGGCAATGTCAGGCCTTCTGCCTCAACTTCAACAGATGTCATTTTCACCAGCAGGCAAGGCAATGTGTATCATGGAGACCCAGCATACCCACACAGGATACGTCTTCAATGCCCATTTGCACGCAGACAGGAACTAACTCCAGTACAGGAAGCATTCAATCAATCAATGAGCCAAGTTAGGGTGTCTGTAGAACGGGTATTTGGATGTGTTGTGAATTACTTAAAATTCACTGACTTCAAAACAAATTTGAAGATTGGATTGAGTGCTGTTGGCAAGACATGCATAGTTTGTGCTTTGCTTTGCAAGGCACTTGCATGCTTCTATCGTAACAATACATCTACCTTTTCTGGAGTAAAACCTCCAACTCTAGAAGAGTACTTTGGCTAGACTCCATGTAGACTCTCTATGCTAAAAACAGCTTTTTTAAATGCTACCAGATACCCCAAGAATATGTCTTCCACTCTTCCATACAATACACATGATATTACTCACTTGGCATCTCATTTAATGACATTACTCTGAGCACTTTACTACAGAATTATATGCCCAATTATACAATGTAATTGCTATATGCTCCATCATGCTGTATTTGAAGATACCAAGGTTGTAGTAGGAATACTATATCTTGTATCTGGGTATTTTTTAACATAAAATGATGGGAAATTCCATACCAGCCCTTTTACTTGCCCCACCACTAAAGTGTCCTTAGACTCAGTGACTTCTTTATATTTGCCTTATTTGAACTATTTGTGAATGAAACAAATTTAGTCTTATTGAAAAGGCTTGAAATCTCAATTTATTTTTCCTGCTGCTTCTATAGGTGATTCCTCTTTTCTTTTGCAAAGTTCTAAATGGTTAATCTAAGTTATAACCTAGAAATCATTTTTTCATCATTTGGCCTTTGAAGGCATGTTTATCTCTAGTTTCTGCATTTATCTAAAGTACCCTTTTATCAAATGCCCCAGAGGTGAAATATCATGCATGCATCACCCTACTTCTGAGCAAAGATTTCAATTCAGTTCAAGAAACAGGCTTCTGTGGCAAGATATGCAACGATTTCCAATTATTGCATGAAAAGTGTCAGCCACAATGGTTTACCAAGAAAAGTTTAGATAAAACATCTCAAAATAATGAGGGTTAATAAGTCAGAGCCATAGTGCTGGCAGACATTGGAGAGTATAATGGCAATAAAGAAAGAGTTTGAGTATTATCGATTTTCTTTTGCTTTAAGCAACTTTAAAATATCTTCATTTATTTTTTCTACATGGCTCATGTGTTGCGGCAAGCTGAAGAGTTGCTGTTGCAGTACTATTTGTTGCTACTAATACTTTAAAATTCTTTCTTGAAAACTTTCCCTTTCCCTCTCTGTTAACTCCAGCGTTTTCTCCTTCAGGCTCAATCCCCTCTCTCTTAACAATAGTTCTCTCTGCTTCAACTAAAGTTCTCTCTCCACTTTTCTTTCCTCTATACAAACTTTTCTCCTTTTTAAATCTACTTGGTTTTCCCTTACTTTTATGTCCACTTCCCTCCTCTCTCAAATAGCCTACATCCTCACTTGTCTCTCCACCCTTTTGTTTCCGACATCCTTCCCTTGCCCTGTTCTCTGGTAATCTTTCCATGGCCCTCCTCCTCACAGCCTCTGCAGTTTCTTTCTCCTTGTCTATCTCTTGCTGCTTTTCTGCACAGCTAGCCTCCTTTTGTTGTTCTGCAGAGTTAATTTTTTCTACATTCTCCTCCAGAGCCTGGTCAAGCTCAGAAGGCTCATTTGGTGCAATCCCACTTGGTCTCAACTTCTCTCTTGTCTTTTTCTTGCAGGCTTTTTCCAACTTCAGAAACCTATCTCTTACAGCCCTCTGATCTACAATAAACTTCGGCTGATCAACTTTGTTTACAGTATCAGATATACGGTCCCAATATCTCCCCCCTCTCTGGACCCATGCTTAAAATTATATGGCTCTTCTGTCAGTAACTCCCTGCACAGCATAATATCATGCTCCTCAGTCCAAGTCATTTTGCATGGAGAGTGTACTCTCTCATGCCCTGGTGAACATGGTGAGGTGTCTTTTCGCTTACTCAACCCATCCAACACACCTATTGTTTCGCATAAAGGCTCTGTTATTGGTAAATTCGCGCAATTAAGATCTCCTACTGACATTGTGACCTTAACTCCAAATGATCGCCTCTGTACAAATGATGCTTCCCAACAACAAGAACGTCAGGCCCAGGCTTTGTTAGCTCCTTTGCGCATGCCTGCTGATGATTTCCATCTTCAGTTTAAATCACTGCCTAACCCTTCACTTACTGCAGCAGAAAATACGCAGTTGATTGAACTCTTGAAAAACTCTTCTGATATTTTTGCATTGTCATCTTTAGATCTTGGACATATGCAGCTTGTTCAACATAAAATTGACACTGGCGATGCTCGCCCTATTAAGCAAAGACCCTATCGGGTCTCGAATTCCCAAAAAGCAGAAATTGATCGTCACATTTCTAATATGCTTGACCAAAATATAATACAGGTTTCAGCAAGTCCGTGGAGTTCTCCAGTAGTGCTAGTTAAGAAAAAGGATGGCACTACTCGCTTCTGTGTTGATTATAGAAAGCTTAATGCTGTGACACGTAAGGACAGCTATCCACTGCCACGGATTGATGATGCCCTTGACTCCTTATTTGGTTCCAGTTTCTTTTCAACATTAGATCTCCAGTCTGGCTATCATCAAGTTGCCATGCATCCTAACTCAAAAGATAAAACTGCTTTTATATCCCATTCCGGTTTATATGAATTCAATGTCCTCAGTTTTGGTTTAACCAACATTCCACCCAACTTTCAGCGTTTGATGAATAACGTGTTACATGGTCTCGATTGGAAGATATGCCTTATCTACATTGATGATATTATCATATTTTCATCAACCGTTCAAGAGCATCTTCATCGTTTGGCGGTAGTATTTAGTCGTTTGCATGAGGCCAACCTAAAATTGAAGCCCTCCAAATGTACATTTGCCAGCCACACAGTTGACTTTTTAGGATTTGTTGTTTCTTCAGATGGTATTTCACCCAACCCTGACAAAATTGAAGCTATTCGCTCATTTCCACTTCCCACATCTGTCAAAGAACTGCACAGCTTTCTTGGCCTATCCAACTATTATCGCCATTTTGTTAAAGGTTTCTCACAGATTGCTTCACCATTGAACCGCTTAACGTGCAAAGATGTTGTGTTTTCTTGGTCTCCTGAATGTCAATTCGCTTTTCAAACTTTGAAAGATCGGTTGTGTTCACCTCCAATTTTGATTTATCCAGATTTTGCCCATCCTTTTCATCTCTTCACGGATACCAGCCAAACAGCAGTGGGCTATGTATTGGGACAATTCCTTGATGGTAAGGAGCATGTGATTGCGTATGGTGGTCGTGAGTTAAGCCATGCTGAAACACACTATAGTACAACTGAGCGCGAGGCTCTAGCTGTTGTTGACAGTATCAAGCGATACCAGCCATACTTATTTGGCAAAAAGTTTTATGTTCATACTGACCATGGCAGTCTATCATGGCTAATGAGTGTGAAAGACCCTACTGGTCGCCTTGCTCGTTGGGCTCTACGCTTACAGCAATACGATTCTGACATCATTCATCATCCTGGAATTACCAATGGTAATGCAGATGCTCTTTCACGTCGTTGTTATTCGTCCACAGTTTCCTCCCCTACTCTTGCATCTATTGATTTCCCTGTGGCAGTTCTGGGTGATGCATGTCCTCCACCAAGCACTTTGTATGATTTGCAACGTAAAGATCTTGATCTTGCAGTTATCATTGCCTATCTTGAGTCCTCTGAATTGCCCACAAGCGATAGTAAAGCAAGTGCATTGCTACTCTCGATAGACTCGTTCTACCTCGACGCAAATGGAATTCTTTGTCATTTATGGTCAACTGGCAAGCGTCGTGTTAAGTCATTGTGCACACAGGTTGTTATCCCGTCGTCTTTGTGTCATGAATTGCTTGTTGCTCTACATGATGATCCAACCAGTGGACACCTTGGTCCTGACAAGACTTATGAAAAGTTCGCCTACAATACTATTGGCCAGGAATGTATAAAGATGTTGAGCACTGGTGTCACTCATGTGTTGATTGTGCAATGAAAAGAACACCTCGGAATAGATCAAAGGCCCCATTCCCTGTTTCCGACAATTGCAATTGGTATATTGCTGTATTTTCAGATTACTACACTCGCTGACCTGAGGCATTTGCTCTTCCTTCCACAGAGGCACCTCGTCTTGCCCAGCTTCTCGTTGATGAAATCCTTTCCAGACATGGTGCTCCTCGCACACTACTTTCCGATAGTGGCCCTAATTTTTTATCATCCATTGTGAAAAAGGTTTGCAAACTTATGAATACATAGAAAGTCAACACCACAGCACACCATCCACAAACTAATGTTCTTGTTGAACGGTTTAACGGTACCCTGGCTGAAGGTTTATCCATGTATGTCAGCGGTAATCAAAAAGATTGGGATCGTCACCTTCCCTTAGTTCTTTTCGCGTATCGCGTCTCACCTCATGCTTCGACCCGTGAATCGCCATTCTACTTGTAGTATGGACGAGAACCACGGCTACCTATTGATGCGTCCTTGTTGTTGCCATTGTCGTCTCATTTATCGTCATCGGTTGCTGAACATCGTGCCAGAATTGTCCAGAATTTAGAACATACACAACGCCTAATCTGGGCCAACATCCAGCTTGCACAGCAAAGGATGAAAGAACAATATGATCGCACTAGCAAACCAGTTCCTTTTGACATTGGCTGTAAGGTATGGGTCTATACTCCTAAATCGAAGAAAGGACATTCGAAAAAGCTCATGCATAACTATCATGGGCCTTACCGAATTGTTGCACTACTATCTCCGGTGCACTTTTGTTTGCGAACTATGGACAATCGTCCCGTAGCAGTCCCTGTACATGCTAATTGCACGAAACCGTACTTTGATCTGAATGACCAACCCATCAATCCTCCAAGTGACTTGAATGATGTTTTTGAACTTTTAGAGTTGGACCTCCCCAAAGACAGTTTTGCTGAGGTTACCATTTCTGCAGAACCTCAGATCACGCATCGGGAAGATGTGTATCCTCCCCAGGAAATCAAGGACAATGTTACCTAACGCAAACCAGGAGGTTTGAGCTTAAGGAGGGGGGTATGTGACGCTAAGAGGGCGCTTCCAGTAAACTATAGATTATGCTTCGCTGTGGATTGTTGTTGTTTTGTTGACTTTTAAATCTGTTTTGTTATTTTATTGGTTAATCTAAATTAGTGGTGTTAGCTTCATAACGGGCGTGCCAAGTTGAGAGTCGAGAGGATGTCTTGAAGAAAACAGATGAAAAAGAAGTTGCGGCCTTGTTTTGAAATGTTACAAGATGTGTAGCCGAAGTTTCAGAAGTCCTAGTAAAGGTTTCGAACTCTGAAGTTGGTCGCCCTTTATAAGAGTAGATTCGTGAGTTTTTATTGCTGCCATAGATTTCGTAGATTATTAATTATTGCTGTGAACTCACTCATCTTAGCCTTTCCTTTGTAATAGAAGGCGAAAGGTTAACAATATTGAAGCAACGTTTATTTTTAAAAATTTAATCTGACCTTGTATTGGGATTGATCAGTAGATTGTCATGTCAACTACAGGTGCCCCTAAGTAGGGTAAAATGACAGGAAAATCTAACAACATTTAGTCAAATCTAAACAGAACTGAAGCTCAGAGGCTATATAAAGTAAGCATTGTTGAATAAAAGTTTATTTTTTGGTAGCTGGCACTTCTTTTTCAATGTATGGCCAATTCTTGCCACGTGTGTGCAGCAAATTTTAGCATCACATGAACTACATCAGTGGCGGCTTGTGCTATTGGGCATTCAGGGCAGTGCCCCACCAAGATTACTTACAGCCAAAAATATCCTTATAGTAGCTAAATTATTTCTACTGTAAATTCAATGTTGAATTTCATAAAAGACAAGTCATCGCAGCTTATATAAACCATTAACATCAAGAGAACGCCAATGTAAACAATGTTTGTCACATATTGTCACTGGCTTGAACAGTTTTTGTACGATCTGCGCAGGCAGGGCAAAATTAGTTTTTCCCTCCCTAGACAGCTTTGAGCATGCGTATTAGCAAGGTCAGATCATGCTAAGAGGGCAGCAATTGGCTGATTTTGTTCAAAATTGGGCAAGAAATTTTTTTGCCCTTCCGTTAACCCGTTAACAACAACAACCACATCACAACAGACCGTTGATCAGATCAGAATTCTTTGATGATCAATGAAATAGTTTGCGAGTTCTGTTGCTGTTCTGTACGAAACGAGAGTAAAGAAAGTATTTGTTCATAGATCATGTCCAAGTTTACTGATAGAAAGATTTCTATGCTTCATTAAACAGTTGTTTTTTAATATCGAATCAACGTCAAACACAAGGAGGATTCGTTCTCATCCTGTCAGTGGTTCAGACGGCCTTAGCTTAGGCCATGACGACACGAGGCAGCAATGAATACAGTCAGCAATCTGAAAATTTGCCCATTTTCACGGCTGTCTCAGCAAGAAAAATTGGAATTGAAACGACTGGGACCAGACAGACCAGAACTCATAAGATCTGAATCCTCTTCTTCTACATTAAGAAAATTTTCACAAAGCTGGTACACAAAGTATGAGTGGCTCACAGGATGCGGCCAGACTCAACAGGTTTATTGTTTTCCTTGCCTTCTATTTGGTGAATCACAGCGTGAGAAAGCATGGACTGGGAAAGGCATTAATGACTGGAAGCACTTAAGTGAAAAAGTGAAAAAGCACACTGCATGTGCACGCCATGTTGAGAACTGTTTGAAGTTGGCGTTTTTAGGGCGAAACAATATTGCAGAGCATCTTAGTGAAGCATACGGTGCCTCAAAACAACGCTACAATTTGGAAGTTGAAAAAAATTGACATGTCCTCTCCAAGCTGATTGACTGCATTAAATTCTGTGGTGCATTTGAGCTTGACATGTGTGGTCATAATGACAAAGCTGATGTTCTCTCCGAGCAAGCAAGCGCAAAAGATCTCAATTAAACTACTCGCAATCTCCAGTGATACTTGTTGACCACTGAACTCACTGATCAATACTGCAATCTGAGTTGTTGAAGGTAGTTAATGTTCTTCGCCTGTGTCATTAAAAGGAGTATTGGATGAGCAGCATCTAGGCCCTAATAGCCTGGGTCTTGCAACAGGATCTTGTATTAAGACAGTTTCAATAAGCCATCAATGGCGATTGACTACATCAAGTTCTATGGTACTTTTTAGATACAGTACTCAGCAATTCACGGCGAAGTTTTTAATTTAGGTACATCGCTTGATTTATAACTCAAATTTTGTATGGGACTAATTGCAGTTGAAACATTTCATTTATCACATCATTTGCAGGAGACAAGATGATTGCAATATACCTCCTTCCCCTACCCTTTTTATCCACAGTAGGTCAGAAAAAGTCATGGCAGTATTTAGAGTATGGCTCACCAAACTATTTGAAACCATGCCCAACTTTTGGACACTTTCCCCCACCCCCCAAGAAATTATGTCAACAGCCACTACTGCTAAAGAGAGTTAAAACTTTCTTGAGAAACACAATGTCTGAGGATAGACTCAATGCTTTGGCTTTCAATTGACTTCAATCAAAATGTGATTGATATGTTTGCCCAGCTCAAGAGTAGAAGAGCTAAATTTCTTTTTAAATAGCTCAAGAGCTTCTATGCATTTGTTAAAATTGTAAACCAGCATATTATATTTGATAGTTTCTGATTACATCACCTAGATTTTCTTTGGATTTTTGGGACATAAATATATCATTCTAGACAATTTATACTATTTAGTGTTCATAGAATGTATAATTTCAATTACAAAATAGTTTTACAAAAAAATTATCTGCCTGAATTGATTACCTCCCTAAACAGCAGAAGAGAAAATAATAGCTTTTGATGGTTGTTATTCTTGAAGCAGATTGAAGCAATGAAGTCTCTTATCATTTTTCTGATTACATTCATCTTTATTAGAAACATGTCCATAAGAAACATGAGGCTGAAAGTAGGCAAAATTTAAGAAACAGGCAGGCTGAGTTTCAAACAATAACTTTGAAGAGTTGTTTTTGTAAGTAAATGTTTTATAAAACTAGAAAGAAAATGGAATTATCATCCATTACATGCCTCAGAAAGCCTATCTTTTTCTTGAATCATAATTGCCTAAGCTGGGTTATGTTTATCACCAGAAATCTTTATATTTGAGAAACATTTCAGGCTGTATTCGAAAAAGTATTTAACAATTTCCAGGCTGAAGCCAGATAATTTGTTTCTTATTTGAAAAGAAAACACGTATTTTACTATCTGGAGGTAAAGCTATCCAATTTCATTTTTTCTGGGTGTGGCTCCCTAAGATATTTTCGACCACACCCAGTTTTTCAAAGACTTGCCCCCCTGCGAAAAACACCACAAGCCGCCACTGAACTACATTGATCAGCACAAGTTTTAATTGAGTGCCCTTTGGTCTTACAATTACTGCAAATGTAGCTTCCTTTTATTTGTTGTGCTCCTTTTGCTTCCAAATGCTGCAATCTTTGCTTTTTAAGCATAAGTTGTCTGAGTGCATCAACAGTTTGGTGGTTGGTGGATCTAAAATAGTCTTTTGACATTTGTTCATTACACTTTTCAACACCTTGTTGATTGGAAATGTTTCCATACAAATGCAAGAACTGTGGTATGTGACACCAAAATGCATGCATATAGGGAGTGACATCTCTTGTTTGGAACAACTGCAAAAAATCTTGAGTCCATTTCTGGATTTTTTGCTCACACCTCTCAACTTGATCAGCTAGAAATGTATTTCCAAGTTTTGAATACAAGTTCAAAAAGGTGCTTTAGACTGAGTGAAGCTGCTCTGCATCTTTGTCTTGGAGTAGTAACTCTTTTATTTTTATATTCTGGAACAGTAGTAGCTTTTCAGGACCAGTCAAGTCTCTATATTGCAGTTTATTTAAATCTCTATTGATAGACAAGCAAAACTGAATGTTCAGTCCTTTCAAGACCCTTATGTATTTTTCTAGATGTTTGTACTTTCTTTTATGTCAATGGCTCCATGAAAATGTGTGTGCTTCTTGATTGCATCAGCAGTTTTCAGGAACAGGATAAGATTCTCTATAAGAATATCAGTTATACCCAGAAAAAGATGTAATGAATCTATGACAATATGATCCATCGCAATGAATTCAAACAACAGCTTACGTTGGCAATTATTTATTCTGCTATTTGAATCTTGTGTAATTGACTCAATAGTCCTTGAAAGATTGTCAGGATCATTACCATTCAAGGGCCAGTTCTTTTCAACATCATGTCTTAAACTCTTTGGATAAAGACACCAAATACATGCAATGTTCTGATTTGCTGGCCTAATCCTACAAATTGTTGCAAGAAACTTCCAGTCTCCTCCTAGAAAGTATTCAATTTTAAATGATACATCCTGACATGTAATAAAAGCAAGAGATGCCATTTCTTCCCTTAGGTCATTCGATGAATCTCTTATTCCTTCATACAGGGTTCATACGGTCAGGAAAAATCAGGAGAGAAAGTATGCTTGTAAGGGTAGTCAGGAAAAGTCAGGAAAAGTCATGAAATGTCAGGAGGTTTTGTTGAAACTTGAAGAAAGTCAGGAAAAAGTCAGGAAATTTTATCAGTTAAGTGAATTCTGTGGTGATCAATTGTAGAGTTATATCAATGTCAAATTTCATTTATCGAGTTTGAAATGCAAACATGCAATTTGGAATGCGAGCACACAATCTGTAATTCGAAAATGTCAATCAAAACAGCAGATTTGGAAGATGTATTGTGGGATAAAAGTCAATTGAAATGGAC
>OLMO02000257.1:14371625-14382095 GCA_900291935.2 Cassiopea xamachana | reverse complement strand
GCCTTTGCATGTAGGATGCAAGGTGTTTTCAGAGCTTAAGCTGATGGTGTAATTGTGACTATTTGGTAGTCATTAAAGTTATATGAGACATTGAGGATTTTTGGCTTGTCAAGCTTATGATATTTGTTTTCATGTTTGAGAAAGGAAGTAATGAGAGATCTAGCTTTTCTTACCCAAATTAACAAAAGATATTCAACTACTTGTTTTTAAAAGATGGGTCAGTGGCATCATTTTAAACATCTGCTGGTCAGGAAAAACATTATATATTTCTGATCTGCAGTCAGGAAAAACACATTCATTTTCAGCACAAAAGTCAGGAAAGTCAGGATAAAATATTTGGCAAGATGCGTATGAACCCTTTCATAATCATCCTTGACTTTTACTATGGCTAACATGTACTTTTCTAATTCCTTGCCATTGCTATGTTGAACAACACAGCAATCATACCAGATTTATTTTATTTTTAAGACATCATGATAATTCATTATACACCATAGGCCTTTTCTAAAATACAAATAGGTGGGAAAAAGTGGTGCAGTGCTTTACTTCAATCTTTGTTACTAATTTTAAAAGTTTTTGATTAAGGTTATGGAATACTTCACTGTCTCCGAAATATCTAGATGCTGAAACAAAAAAATTTATGCAAAACATTATTATGCAGACCTAGGAATTCTCAAGCTAGGTGTCTTGGTCTTTACAAAGAAAATACGTAAAACTCTTCTAGAATGCTAGTATTTGCTACTTCTCATGTCTAAATTCATAAGATGTTACACGTCCATATCCTAACTATAACCCCCAAATTAATTGCCAAACAACAAGCGAAGTATCGGAGAGAAGGCAAGAAGAAAAGAAAATAACTGTATTACGTAAGTACTTCCTGGGCGTTAAGATTTCCTGTAATATGGGATTCACTCATACTTACTGATTTATCTCTCTTAACATGAAAGGTTCATCGGCGGATACCTTCATGCCGAAAACTACCACTACTCCTTCTGAAGCCTGATCTTTCTTCGCCTTCGAACATCGCTGCTACGCCTAAAGCAGTGAAAGCGATGTAAAACATTGCAACTAGCAGCCTCATTTTATTGCAACTAGACTCGAACACTTGTTTTGAAACTCAAAAGTACGATGTGTAATTTCAGCTTTCAAGGTAAAGTTTGATACCAATGTGTAGCTGAAAGAATGAGCTTTCCTTTTCAAATGTTATGGGTCGAAAAAGCGGCCAAGAAGCTTATAAACGAGGTCTTTCCGTCAAAGGGCTGGTCTGCAAATTACGATGTGTATACAAAACCACAGAATAGAGACTATCTACTCTCTATTCTGTGACAAAACGTATGGGATGCAGTATCTACTTTCAAGTGAAAAAGTACGGTGCTTTTTTGCGGACTATAGACCTTTTCGGCCCGACCTAGCAACCAATGCATAGCAACAATAACTTGATGAAAACAAACCCGCAAATCTCGATAGCTATGTATTGAGTCAGTGGTACTTGAGGTTGCGTTTCGATTAAAGTTAACATTGTATCTCTATAATGCCAAGAAGTTGTGTTGCTGTGGGGTGCACCAACCACCACTTAATGGGAAAAGACATCAGCTTTCATATTTTCCCAAACAAAACCAGAAAATGGAGAAATGGGTACTGGCCATGAAAAGGATAAATGCCGATGGTACACCGTGGTATCCTGGAAGTAACTATGTTTAAGTATTCTCAGAACACTTTCAGACAGGTGAGACTATAGCTTATCTTGCATTATCTTGTTTATGATGGACTGTATTGTTTGACTTATTGCATTTATACGATATTTAGAACGTCCATGTATGAATATAGTACACTTAGGCCCATTCACTTGATCCTCAGGACGGCCATCTGCTGATCCAGATCATCCTGACTATGTTCTAAACATATTCAAGTTCAAGAAGTGTGATAATAAAAAAAACAAATTAAGGCTACAGAGATATGAAAGTGCCAAGAAGCGAGCAAAATATGAGCGCCCAGTACCACCTGATATGGAAACTGTTGAAGAAGAGGCGGCGGAGAATGAATCTTGTGACACTGTAAGTACTTTAGCCGAAGTCACAATGAATGAAGAGATTGAAGTGGGTTTCCTTAGGGCTGAGAAGAATTATTTGATCACCAAACTCAGTTGTGCTGAGCAACAGGTTAGTTTTATTCTATATTATTTTATTTTACTTTATTTTGTTCTAACTATTATTCTTCAAAACAGTTTTGCAATCATTTATACCTATATAGCGCAAATTTATATCACAAGCTGAAAAATGTTTTTATGATACTTCAGATCTTATCTTATCTAGCTGCATTGACATCCTTAGAGCATATTTCATAAGACCTTAACAACTATTTTATGCTTTTATCAGAGAAATTTGGATAGAAAGTTGACTTTATTTTATAGGTGTTGCTATTATCATAGAACCCAGATGTCATAAAAGACAATGATGCTGCTGCAAAATATTTGACTGGGCTATCTTCCACTGTTTTTCAGATAGTATCTGACAGCTTATTGCCATATTTGGCAGACTTCCACCAAAGCAAGCTGCCTCATGAAAATCAAATTTTTTTGGTTCTTGTGCAGTTAAGGTTGAACCTACCTTTTCAGTATTTGAGTTTACAGACTAAATTGGCTCTAAGTACTGTCAATTCAATTTTTCAAAGAGTCACTGATGTCATGTATGAAAAGTTGAAGTTCCTGATACACTGGCCAGATAGAAACTATATATTTGAGATCCTCCCTCCAAGTTTTAAGGCAACCTTTCCAAGGCTAACATCAATAGTTGACTGCTTTGAGATATTCATAGAGCGACCCAGAAATCTAAAATCCAGAGCTCAAGTATATTCAAATTACAAAAAGCACAGTACAGTGAAATTTTTCATCTGTATGAATCCACTAGGTTCAGTAACATTCTTGTCTTGTGCCTGGGGTGGCAGAAGTACAGATAATGAAATTGTATGTACATCTGGATTCATAAGTGCAAAATACCATCATCCAAGAGACCAAATACTGGCAGATAGAGGTTTCACCTTGGTAGATGACTTTGGAGCAGTATGTGGTGCAGAACTCATAATTCCTGCATTCACAAAAGGCAAGAAGCAGTTGGCAGCCAAGAAGGTGGAAATGACACGGAAAATTGCTAATGTCCGCATCCTTGTGGAACGGGTCATTGGGAATATTAAGAAGAGATTTGGGATTCTTTCTCAAGGATCATTACCACTCAACTTTGTAAAAAGCAAAACTGATGAGATTTTAGATGCAACCCCAAACATTGAGAAGCTGGTTACTGTATGTGCATGCTTGATAAACCTAATGCCTAGCATCATATATAAAGAAAATGAAGACTAAATGTAATTTTATAATAAATTGCTTAACTATTGCCTATTACTTCTTAACTATTATCTACTGGTTTTTCATGTTTTTCTTGCAACTCTTGCAATACCATGACCCCTTTGGGGCTCTTCTTAGTCCAATACAAGCAAAATGAAACCATTTGTACGTGCATAATGGATTGTCACAACCAATCATTTCATCACCTGGAAGTTCAGGTTCTTGGCATACACAAAACAGTTCCTTCTTTCCGTCATCCTCTACTTCTTTTTTATTTTCCTGGAAGGCAGAATTTCTTTTCTCCAAGTCCATTTCAAGTGTCCTTGTTAATAGTTCTTTAGCCACATGGCGTTTATGGAACAGTACTAACCTGTCTATACAACCAGTAAAAGTTTCATTATATTGCACTCTAGTATAGAAACAAAATTGTGGAGTCCAGACTGTAAAGAGCACTTCCTTTCTTTCATGGACATTCATTTGAAGCTGTACTTGTGTCATGTAAGGATGACCTTCCTTGAGCTGCAAATTGTGTACAATGCAGAATGAGCTATCATTCAAGCAATCATGTATACTTAACTTATCCTTGTGTTTAAAAGGGCACGGGACTTCCACTAGGAACTTTCCATGACAATCACAGCTACCAACACCATCTGCAGAGGCACCAATAAAGTTAAATTTTGGGTGGAGTCTTAGACCAGTTTTCCCTATGCTGACATTTTTGTGCACTTTTCGCAACTGCACAAGTAATGATTGAATTGCCTTCTCTTCATTATCTTTCCCCCAGGAAATAGCTGTTGCGTGTATTCTTTTCCCTGGCATAAAACTTTTCAAGAGTACTGATGCTGATGGACTATCCATATTTGTATGCAGAACACTATGTGCAACTGATGCAGTACTTCTGCCAACTCTTATGGAATACCATAACAGTGAGTTTCCCTGTTCTCTGGTGCTTCTCTCAATAAATTCTTTGTCCTCCTCTGAAATTTCTTCTTGATACACTGTACTAAAGTCACAGTCATTCAGATGATGTGGAGAATATAGGTCCCTTAGTGATTTTGGCAACTTTGGTATATTAGGAACTGGATATTTGGGGCAAAATGATTTTGAAAAATTTCCAAATGTGCTGAGAACTACTGGCTGGTTTCTTTGCTTCAGAGCACTCAATCTTGTCAACAGTCCACTTTGTGACTGATCTGTCATGCCAACAGACAATTTGCTGTTTGGGTCTGGATTCTTTCTAGATTTATAGAAAACAGCATCTTTTATTTTGACACCTGGAATGCTCTTGACAAAGTCTACATTCCATTTACAGGCCTCAGATGTGCAAGCTGCTGCTGCAGTATAACCAAGACGTACTGCGGCTTCAATTTTGAACAACAATGCTCCAATGTGTGAGCAGCTTTCCCCAAGCCTGAAATATAATATTGCATATTGACAAGAAACCATGAATTACTACTACTGACTCATGATATCATTGATTTACACTTTAAGTTATGCCTAATTCATGCTAGGATAATCCTTATTTCTTTGGTTAGAAGTGCTCCTAGATTTGAACTACCGATATGCTATAATTTGTTCAGCTTTGTGTCCTTTTCTCTCTCATTATACTCAATGTAGCATTTTACTTCACATAACCTATTGAAACTATGAACATTTGTGCTTATACCCATCCACTGCTGTCAAATTACTCCTACATTACTGAGACTATACACTAGTTAAAACCTATAAATAGTTTAGTTCCCAAGAAATAAAGAAGTAGTTGTGTAAATACACTTACCCTGCCATGCAGTTACAATGTGCACATAATATAGTTCCATCACTTTTAATTGCAACCCAGGGTTTTAATGGGGCCTCAGACAATCTTTGCGAATGCATCACCATTGCTTTCAATACACAAATTCCGTCTGTTGTTTTGAAGCATAGGACCTTCTGTACCCATCCAGATTGAAACTAATTGTATGCCTCTAATCCTTTCCTTGATTTCATGGACTCACGAGTGTAAGGTCCTAAATGGAAGAGGACACGTTTCCATAACCGCTTGAAAGTAGATGAATTATAGAAAATACAGAGAAAGATATGCAAATATTCATAATTAACGGCTACAATACAAATGTGATAAAGATTTACCTGGTGTTTCAATTAGATATTCATAAATATCTGGATATTCCAAGTTAGGCCATGTCGTCATGTTGCTCGACCAGCAACCTTCTGGTAGTTGATATGGGCATTGCTTCATCCTAACGGCATTCAATTTCGCTAAATATCGTTCTTTCGCTTCTACTGGAAGTCTATCAATGTATTGATTAGACATTTTTTCCAAAATAACGCACGGAAGCAATGAAATCAGCGAGCTATATTTGTCAAGGTGTACTGTGCTTATAGTCACGCAGCGTTTGTTTTCATCAAGTTCTAAGAGATTGCCAATAACAACATTGATTATGACGTCAGACCGAAAAGGTCTATAACAACAAATTATACATCACTATGCTTGGAAACAATTGAATTTTACTTTGACACTGGTGATGGAACAGTAGAAAGGAAAATGCGATAAAATCAAGGAAAGGATAACGCTATCATAAGTGCTCTCGGTCAAAGCCTTTGGTGATTCGCGCTAGCCATCACGTAGTGCGGACATGCACTATGGACTATGACACAGATCGGTTCCATATGGCCCCTCCCCCAATGAAAATTGTCTTGGCACATTTCTAACACAAATAATTATTCTTTCCAAACACTAGGAATCTATGGGGTGTCTCACCTCCATCTTTCTTCCAAGATTCCTATAAGTTATCCTCTTCAAAATCTAACAAATCTCCCTCTCTATTGATTTAACTATTCATTCCCTTATTGGGGGCTTTGGCATAGAGTATGGGGTGTTCCACAGCACTACATACTATAAAATTTCAATGCCAAGTAGTATTTATATAACACGAGCAACTGATTTGCTTAAAGAATAAGGGAGGAATTAGGGCTTCCTTGAATGATAAGCACAAAGAAAATGTAAGCAGCACATATAAGATGTTCTACGAAGGATTATTAACGAGTATAGGGAATTATGGATAGAATTGAAAATTTAAACGAACCTGCCTGTAGGTGAAGTTTGATTGAAATTCTGTAAATCATCGGCCGAGACCGGAGGAGCTGTGCGAGATAGTGCGTCACGATGCATGTGAAGCAGTCTTTAGAAAAGTAAGTGTATCGATGACAAATTAAAGAAGGAAAGGGTAGGGAATAAATTATGACGGGAGGGCGCACAGCTCCTCCGGTCTCGGACGATGACTTACAGAATTTCACTCAAACTTCACCTACAGGTAGGTTCGTTTAATTTTCAATTCTATTACGTCATCGGCGTAGCTCCCTGCGGAGCTGTACGAGATTTTAGAGCTGACATTGAGACATTTACTTTTGGACTATAAACGTAATATACAATAAAGTCTCGAAAAATTGTCACCAACGATGGTAATAATCACAACCGCATAATTTCAATGAACATAGACGGTTTATTGAATATACTACGAAACATCAGATTATAATGGAAACGAATGTGAACTTTAATTGGTATCTGCACAACCTAGGAAGTAGAGACGTGGGGATTATCTGCGCCAATTTACTTGTCTCCGATAACGCCGTGTGGATTATTCATGCCAAGGCTGGGCCTGTGGAGTACAGGGCCAAATACGATAGTTCATAAAAATGTTATAATAATCTTGGCCGAGTACTAATATATCCCAAAGTTTGTAGGATGTTGATATTACCATGAAGATTGGGGTGCAGTGGAAAAGTGTAAGCAGAAACCATATATCTTTGATTTCAATAGATAAAATTAAAACTGTCCTTTCTAAGCTGATCCTTCAATGTCCAAAGCAGTAATGATAACCATAGTATTGCTACCGTGCTTATTCACAATTCAATATATTTCGGCTTAAAATGTGCTGGTATCAATCAATAAAATGTAAAGAAACTTGAACACAACGTCAGGTCTATGGAGTCATTGGTGAAATTTCTGAAAGAAACGTGTAAATTCAGACACAGTAAGAACATGTCACATAGCGGCATCTCTCACAAGGCAGATAACATGCACCAAGCAGGGCACCTTCATGACCATTCAAACAAATAAATCACTGCTAATGAAGTGACGCATGCATCAGAGAGAAACCCAGAGGGGGGCAATGATGCAATTAGAATCAACCATGCTCATAAATTGGTGATAAAACTGATTGGCAAGATTTGCAGTCAACATCGAACGAGTGTAATGATAATTTGTATAACACTCAGGTGCAACAATGTGATATATTGCACCTGCGTAAAAACGTTATTATGAAGAATCATCATCAGTACATTAAATAATTATGAACAGATATTTCACTTTAAGAGGAATGACTTACACCAGTAATCAAAATATTCTTTCCAGCTTAGCTCAATGCTGGTGTAGTTGAGGAGGGTATTGTTAACAACATGACAGTAACTTCAGTAATGCTCTTGCTCCCTGAGTTTTACTCAAGTAAAAGCATGGCTGGCCAAGCTAGGCCACACAAAATACTGATTTACTTTACTTGGTAGCAGAGCGTATAAATGTAGCAAAAAGATGATGGTAAGGGAATACATATAATCCATGTGCTAGTTAAAAATGCACATTTACTACGTCGTAGACATGCTTGTATAAAACATATATATTAAACAGCCACTTTAATCAGGCGTCAGTGCTGGTAATTGGAAAGTCAGCAGTACAGGCACTATTAAATCAATATCAGAGTAACATTTCTTGAAAAATAGCAGCGTATGCAAGATATAATAATAACAATACTATCTGAACAATTGTGATAAACTGCATGGTTTTTCCATCTGCATCAAACGTGTATTTTAATGCAATGAACCGTATAAAACCAAAAACAAACATATATGGTTGACAGTAATAGAAGTGCATACTGTACTGTAACTCGTGCCCATATGGCTCTGAACAAGACATACGTAGGAGTATTTATCATTTGCAACACACTCCTGTTCTAAATATAAAATATGGAACTTTCATATAATGATAGACTGTCCTACGATTACTAGCAGTGAAACATTAGTAAAATTCTGAAGGAATATACTTTCTGCTTGCGACTAAAATTCCAACTTTTGACAGCATCCATATGGAGAGTCATTAGGCTAAAGCAAAAACTACAAGGAGTGACAATCTATCTAGCAAAATAATGTCATTGATATTACGTTAAAGCCTTCAATTGAGCTTCAACAAAGGCAAGCGGGATGCTAGTTATTGGTGTAACAAAATTAGTAAATGAAAATTGTCAAGGCAAGTAATTTCTTCTCTCATTTTTTAATATTCCATATGAGGAGTACCCCCAGAAAAGGAGTGCATGGAGGCTGTGTCAGTTTACAATGCACTCACGGTACCTAGAGTTCTGATGAGTACGGTCATTTGCTGGTTTGCAAATTAAGGGGAACATAGGTAGAATCTTCGTATATATAATGCAAAAAGTTATAAGTATTAAGGTTGAATGTATTGCATGCCCAACGAACTTAATCTGTTTTCGGCGGATAATCTAGTACTATTGTTCGTATATGAGCAAAAGAATTCTCTGAAAACAACACTGTTAAATGTGTGTTGAAAAACAAGACTTGAGAAATTTTTCAACTAGTCTAGTGAACCACAATAGAAAACTCGTGGGTTTTGCAGTACAAATGACACATGTTAATCTATTATGGAAAACTGCATAAAGATACAAACTGTTTGGCAAGGCAAGAATAAATTTTGTAAACGGTGAGAATTTTTCCCTCTCGGTATGCGATATGTCTAGTAATTAAGGAAGAAAAAATCCTTCGACACTTTACTGCACAACTTAGGATAATTACCGTTTCCGCATACATTGGGTATTTTTCGAAAGTTAAAGCAATTTACATCTTCATCGATACTGAAAGGGAATCCAATAGGGCGAATACTCAAATGTGGGTAAAAGATATAATTTTAATAATAATAATTGAGCACACAACTGAAATAGACCTAATGTTGCTCATAAGAAAACACGTCTTTCGGGGGGTGACAAACCACATTGTTTTGTAGGAGCACCTGTAATTTTATTTCGGTTCTTAAAGTAACGTACTAGTAAGAAATGCAAAAAAACTGAATAAAGAATTTTCAGGAAGAAGCATGCTACAAATATAAATCCTATCAGCTTATGTCATATGTATATTACAACTTCTTTAGCTATAGCTGTGTCAGAGAATAGGGCAACTGATATAATCTAAAAGAACTCTGTCAACTCTATTTTTCATACATTGAATGAAGTGCTCGTGAATAAATAGGATTCCGGTTGACTAGTATTTTGTTACTTCTATCCGCCATTTCCTGGTAGAAATTTTGAAAGGAATAACTTGAAAGACATTGGGAATTTCATATACCACCTAGAGCAAATTTGCGTTGCCGGCATTCTTCACATTGGCCGCTTCATTCATGCACGAGCCCAAAAATCATATAGCAGGCGATGTAGTGTGAATTAGATCATGTCTAAACATCGGGCACGTACCTCCTTACAACCATTGCATTAGCTTGTACCAATATAATTGAAAAATTTTGATGCTATTTTTTAAATTCTAATGAAGAATTCCTCTATGGCTGCTTTAATAAATTGGTTTTCACTAGACACAACTGTACCGAAGGCAGCGACACAATATCTTGCAATTTATAGATAATGTAATAGCCAAGAAATCATTATTTATCCGAGCGACAGCTAGGTACAAATATATGTGAATAGGGCAACTGATATAGGGCAACTGATATAATCTAAAAGAACTCTGTCAACTCTATTTTTCATACATTGAATGAAGTGCTCGTGAATAAATAGGATTCCGTTTGACTAGTATTTTGTTACTTCTATCCGTCATTTCCTGGTAGAAATTTCGAACAGAATGACTTGAAAGACATTGAGTTGCACCGTTTCTACCCTCAAGGTAGTGTGAAGCCTCCTTGAGCGTGAACTACCAGGTTGCAATACGCAGAGAATGGCAATGTATCGCTCAAAGGAATTTGATATACCACTTAGAGCAAATAGACCCTTTTCACATTCCAATGGCCAAATTCGAAATCGAGGCTAGCGATGATGTGCCTAGCTGAGGTATATTAACATTGCCAG
>OLMO02000257.1:14360452-14371525 GCA_900291935.2 Cassiopea xamachana | reverse complement strand
AACAGCCATGCGTTTTTGCCGCATCTTGCCGCACAGCCTCATGCCGCGCCGCATCATACCGCAATATGTGTGAATCTACCTTAAGGATTACGAGAAGTGACTGCTCCTGCAACTTACTTCCAGCAATTTGGATTTCGTTCGATGTCATCCTCACTAAAATAACCCTGACACAAACAAGTAGTACCCGCTACTCGGAAGCCATCTATGCCGTCAATCCTTTTTATAGCATTACACAAAAAGCGTTTCTCTGGATTCTTGTGGTAATGAAGAAATGCAGGCCACTTGGGGTTCCATCATAATTATAAAAAGTAGTCGAACAGTCAAATGCTGCACACTTCCTTCCAACTGATTTTGATACTCTACTCATTGATGATGCCCTTTTACAACTATCTTTCTATCCTAAATACAACAGTTAGCTTCGTAATTGTATTGAAGTCGTGTAATACTTGTTTGTGAAAAAAATGTAACATCATCGTTCGCCTCTCTGTCAAACCTAGAGCCTCCGTTTCAAAACGAATGTGAAAGTGGTCTATTTGCGTTGCCGGCACCTTTCACATTGGCCGAAAGTAGTTAGCTTCATTCATGCACGAGCCCAAAAATCACATAACAGGCTCTGTAGTGCGATTTAGATCATGTCTAAACATCGGGCATGTGCCTCCTTGCAACCATTGTATTACATTCTACCTATATAACCAAAAATGTTCCATTAGAATTTTTAAAATGGTATCATTTTAAAAGTTCTAATGGAGCATTCCTCTATAGTTACGTTAACAAATTGGTTTTCAATAGACACAACTGCACCGAAGGAAGCGACACCATATCTTGCAATTTATAAATAATGTAATAGTCAAGAAATCATTATTTATCTGAGCGACAGTTAGGTACAAATATACGTCAGTAGGAGAGTTCGTTGCACTGGCTCCAATGTCAAAATCCAGCTGTTCTGACTCAATTTGATGATAAGTTTATGCACCTCGTTTATAATTACAGAGCTTCTATCAGATAAACGGGTCGGACAATATTACATCTGTTTCAACATATTGGACTGATAATAGCCATTCTCACCAAAGGAGACTCTCAAACATCGTCAACTGAAAAGCGAGTCTCGTGGAATGCCCGGCTGTGAAGGAGCTGGCGAGTGAGTATCAAACAGGCAGCAGTAACAGTTGGCTGCCGAGGCTGAAGAATGCTTGTAATTTATCTTTCAGCAATGTTTGCTTATAAACCATTAGGTATATGTGACGGAAATGATGCAATAATTAATGCTTTCTGCTAAGAAAAAGACTTAGTATTTCCCTGTCATAGGAATCAGAATTGGAAGCTAAGGCCATTGAACTATGTTAAAATTGCGAGACGTCACTGTCGTTAGTTCTACTTTCACTGCTATTGCAAGCAAATGCTAGAAACAAATCAGACATCCATTGATTCTATGTAAATTCAAAGGACTTTTGTAAAATATGAGTGTACTCCCCCTGCAAGTAAGTATGAAGGGATGAAATAAACAAAATTTTTGTGTAGCGTGGAGCCTAAAGAATTAGGATTGGCTCGACGCCATTGCTAAATTGTCGCTACTTTCTGTAGAAATAAAGCAGATCTATGTTAGAAAGAACTATTAAAAGATAAAGTACTTACCTGAAATGTAAGAGCACCAGCTTGAGCGGCCATTTTAATCCAAAATGAACACAAATAAAGCGCCAAACGAAGAACGTGCTGCAAACGTGACTGGTTAGCACAAGCACCAACACACAACTGGTTCACATGCATCTTGACGCACTATCTCCTACAGCTCCGTAGGGAGCTAGGCCGATGACGTAATAGAATTGATGCTGACCACTGATGCTGACGTACGTAGGTAGAAGTAGGTAGAAATGGAAAGCGCAGTAGGGAAAAACGATATGTTCAGTCTGGTAACACTGACTGGAGCCATTCAACTGCTTTAAGGAGCACTATGAAGCTACTCACACATAATATGCTTACCTCAAATATAAAAGGAGTGAAAAACGGATTCCCCCTAGGCATAGAGGTATGTTGTGCGTTTGATAATGGCGGTCTACGCTAACGTAGACGGGAGAGGGGAGGCGCGTATGCCCCAGGAAAGTATGTGAAACTTTTGAAGATGTTGTCTAGTAAAAATCAACAGATCTCTAACTGCTATTTCATTAGATTCCTGGCATCTGGTTTGAATTTTGTGTGATTTATTCGAAAGGTTTTACAATTTACAGTTCTAATATAATGTTCCCATTGACTCTCCATGTGACAAATTTTTTATTAGTACTTGCTGATTAACAAAAAGCTCTAAATATTGCCAGGAAGAAACTTCTCATAGGCCGATGTGAAGAGTAGCTATCAAGGTATTTGACCATAATACGCTTGTAGGGCTAGGGTTTGGCTAAGGGTTAGGATTTTTGGAAGGGTTAGGGTTAGCTTTAGTTTTCTTACTTCCGCCATTATGAAATTGCACAAATATGAGAAAACAATCGTTGTTTTGGAAGGTTTGTGCGTTGTGTTTTCGTAACCATTTTATAAACCGTAAATATTTTTTCCATATTCTTAACCAGCTTGGTGAGTACTTTTGTTTGATGTATAAAGTGTTTGGAAAGTCGTCGATGGCTTATCTTCACATCGCCCCCCCCCTCATCAAACGTTCAAACAACTAAAATAACGGCATGAATCAATGCAAAAAAGGTTACGACTGTTTGAAGTTGGCGTTCATGGTAAAATCTGAAACTAGACGACAAGAAAGACTCGAATTTATTACGATAAAAATCATTCTCGTCAATGGATTTTTCTTAAAGATCATAAGGTTTCATTCTACAGTAACAGGTTACCTCTAATGTATTCTAAAAGTTTCCTCACCGTCTCCTTGACGAAAATCAAGTATCAATATCAGATTGTAATTTGTGCACTGACATCAACATGCAGAGAAGCTGAAATGAATGTACAATCCTACAAGTAAAATAAAAAGTAAATCAATCCAGGTGATAGTATCAAATAACATCTTTTTCTTCTTATCAATTACATATACCCATGTAAAGATTCAAATCTGGTTTTTCCAACTTCAGAACTATCTCAGCAGCGAGCTTTGTTCTCATATTTCTGCTTTCAGATTCCATTGAGCTCACATTATATATCCATTGATATTAGGGTAAAATGTCAGTAAACTTCCATCAACAACAATAGTTCCATCTTCTAGGATAGTATCTCAACTAAACTGCCTCTGTGCACCCACTGAAATTTGATATTGATACTTGATTGTTATCAAGGAGATGGCGAGGAAAATCCTCACTGGCTGCACAAGCATTGAGGAAGTGTTCATTTGAGGCAGAAATTATCAAAGATGCTGGATATTTTCCTCACAGCCACAGATTAACAAGTCCTCACCAAAAGTTGACTGCAAATGGTGAGGATTTTACTGAGGAAAGTTTCATTTGTCAAACTTTGCTCAACAAAATCCTCACTGTGCGCACTGAGCTTAAGGCTCAAGCTGGTATGGCATCACAGTTTACAATGACTACATTCCATTGGTAAAATAAAGCCTCTGCAAAACTTTAGCACATCAAAGTTTTTACTGTACCAAAGCAGTTGAAAATATTTGGATAAGGTTTTGGGTAGTTATAATTGTTAACAAAGGGAAGCATCTTTATGTAAGAAATTGTAATTTTTTTGCTTTATACCAATTATAACTAGGCTATGTCTGTTGTAGTAATTTTTGTTGAATCTAAAGAACTTGAATTCTGTTTTGAAGAGTGAATAAAGATTTGAGCAATTTTTGAGGAATTGCAGTTTTCAGATGAGAGAACCATTAGTACTTCCGACTAAATTTCAACAGAAGAGCCATGATGAGAAACATGTCAGAAAGAGTTTCTTTCTTCTTTATGACATTCCAGAGTTCATTAGTTCATCATATTCCGCTTTCTCCGGAATAACCAGATTGCATACTAAGATGAGAATATAATTTTCATTGATTCCGGTCTTTTGTTATCAAGTTTAGTTGGTTTAAGTTCAGCTGAGACCACGTATAAACGTTGTAGCACCAGCGCTTGTGTGGCCTTCCTTGTTTTCTCTTCCCTTCCACTATACCCTCCAGACATATCTTGGATAGTCCGGCTTTAGATTGTTTGACATGCCCAAATAGTTTCAGAACTTTGCTCTTAATTATTGGGACGCTTGGAGTCAGTGTTGTTGTGCCAAGTAGTTCTTTAGTTGACACACGATCTGTAAGTCTGTTACCAGTCATAAATCTCATCACATGATAATGAAATGTTTCCATTAGTTCAACATACCATAAGAACAGATGTTATTTAAGACATAGTCAGTGTTAAGATATAGACATAACTGATGTTAAGACATAACCAGAAAGACTTCACCTATGAAATATAGTATGTTTTGAGACATCTTGTCTCATCCTCAGCTAATGTGAAAAAGTGGCAAAAAGAAGTTCCCAGTCCCTGACTAGATCCATATGAGAATGACCACGCTACTAGGAAACCCTCAGATTTCACAACCTTGGAGATCCTCAAGCATGATATTAACAGGAAAAGAAATCTGAAAGAATTTGTAAAAAGGTTTCTATTCTATGCGTCTTTCTTGTCTATATATGATTCTGCAAGATTTATCAATAATGAGAAAATGGGGAATGAAAATAGAGACAACAGTCCAAGGAACACCCAACAAGAAATATCATTAGAGCGTGATAACTCACAAGGGTTATCTGATTTTGAGACCTTGAACAATTCAATTGTTTCTGATGTCTAGGCTGCATTGAACGCAGCACCTGCACCTAGAGCAATCTCACGACTAGGCCATAAAGGAGACAGCCATGATTTAGAAGATGACTGTTTACCTATCAATCTGCAGGATGATGATCCTCCAGCAGTTGTGATGTCTAAGGATGACACTGGTCACTTATCAGGATGTCTTTTTTCCAGAAGTTCAAAAAGGAGGGAAATGGACAACATGTCTGATCTTTTCCTATATAGTGTTAAACTGAGAGTGCTAATAATTCACTCAGTGTGGTAGAGGGCCTTTCCAGAAGTTCCTGATGTGACACATGAACACTTTGATCAAGTATATCTGCCACATGCTGCCAGATATATTTGATACTATGTCATTCATTACTCCCATCTAGGTGGCAGTATTGAAAATATAAAACAGTGCTTTCCAATTCTTGTTATGAATCTATAGCCAATGAAACCTTGTTACGGACATGACAGGCAAATTGTGTCATTTTCAAAACCTGTAGGTTTCGATTAAAAGTTTACCAAATCTAATAGATGAATTTTCTTTTTACTCATTTTGCAAGTTACCTACAGTATAGTACCTACAAGAAAACCAATTTACCTGGGCTCGAGATTGTAATCTACCAAAGACAGGCCAATTTATTTCCAAGAAGGTAGTGTTCTGGACGTGATTTTCTGGATGTGACAATTTTGGTCATTATAAACAATTGTTTTAACTGTAGGATTTATAAAAGGAAAAGCTGTTGTTTGACTTCAAAACATCTTCAAGAAGATAACATTAGACAATAAACGTAAGATGCTAGCCCATTTGACTGTTAAGTCATAGTTCAACTGAAAATTTATATTGATTCCCATGTCAGGTCAATTCAGCTGCAGCTAACTCTTCCACAGTATCATCTTCATGAATCCAGAACTTATCCTCTTTGCTTAAGGCATAAATTGAACCACTGAGTAGTGTGCATTTCAGAAACACAAAGAAGTGTTTCTCTAGGTCATCTCTTTGACACAGCGCAGGAAGAACTTTGATGGCTGTTCCACCTTTTTATATTTAAATGTGTACCTAACTTGATAAAATTTGCCTAGGACTGGCTTAATGATAAAATTTAGTGCATCATCAGTATAATTGTTTTTTCCCACTTGATACTTATCTTGTTTTTTCCCACTTGATGCCCATATGATGTCTTGAAAGCTGATGAAACTGAGGCTGATGAGTTTAATCCACCTTATTTCAGGAAGGATTGCATTACTCTGCTATGAACACTACCCGGTCTATGCTCCCAGCATTATGTAATTGATAAAAGCTAAAATGAGCTGGAACCACCTGAAACAAGCTGAAAACACCTGAAACCAGCTGTAGACGACCTGCTGAGCTGAAACAATCTAGTCCCTAATCAAAGAGCATACCAATAATAGCCATTTACCCCCATTGTACTTGAAGAATTAGTACAGCTACATTTACATGAGGCCAGCCAAATATTTGAATGGCCAAATATTTCAATGGCCAAATATTAGGTTGGTTAAGCAGCTGACTAAAAAAGGTCACTTAGGCATTGCGTCCACACGGTGGCAGTCAGTCAAGTTTATGACATGCACAGAGTACAAATTGTGCCGGATCTGTTGTAAACAAAGGTAGCTACCTTCCCACTTCCTCTCATTCAATGAGGTGAGTTTGCAGACTTGAGAAACTGGCATGCAAAAGAAAAAGAAAGTGAAATGAATTTTATTTAGGCTGATGACAGTGTATGATGGAAGTTATCTCAGAGTCTAGTAACCATCAAAGCAATACCTACTACATTCGCCCATGCTTTTATTTAACCATTAAATCTGTCATATATGAAAGGTCTCTCAATTGCGTATTGACACCCTTTTTGTGGTACCATGCAAATAGTTGGCTGGCCAAAGCTGTTCACACAGGGCCATTCACGAACTTGACTGGCCAAGCTCCAAAGAAGGTCACTTGATTAAGTGGCCAAATATTTGCTTGCCTGAGTGACCTAATTTGAGGTCAGTTAGCTGGCCCCGTGTGGATACTATGCCTAAGTGGCCAGATATTTGACTGAACAAATATTCAGTTGACCCCATGTAAATGCTGCCCAAGCCACTTGCCGCCATGTTGGAGGATGGTTGGAGTGATACCGAGTAATCTCTGCTGGTTTTACAAAAATTGGTACTATTATGAAAGTATAAAGCTAATTCTTGTGCCAACAATGCTGAAATAGATTTATCAAGCCTTCAAGTGACACTTTTGTTTCAAGATATGATGTAGAACATATGTTTTCTGAGGGTTGATCTATGAATTAAGGCCCATTGTTGATGTATCATGCTCTGTATTGGTCATGACCAGTTATTATACAAGACTTTGGTGACCTCAGCAGCTAAAAAAGATTTGCAAAGTGGTTTTTCATTGTAATTAAGCTGCTATTTGCAGTTGGAAGGACTGGATAAAGGCATGGGAGCAGTACAAGACAGGATGAATACCCCACTATATGAATGTTATGAAATTTAGGAAATGCTGAAGATTCGGAATGAAGAGAGAAGAATGCAACAAAGAGAATATGGATATCTCTAAGGCCAGGGAACATTAATCAATGTCTAGGATCACAGTTATTTATGACTTTGCTTTACCAACTAGTTGGCTTATTATATCATGCCAGGGACCGGGGCAGAGGGGATTGCCCTGGGATATGAAAACGTTTAAGGTACAAGAGTGTTGTTCTTATAGTATTGACACTCCATGCATATAATAATGTACTATACTTATTTAGTAGCTATAAAGGCAATACCTGAACAGTAAAAATGTTGCCTCCTAAACAAAGTTATAGAAGTTCTTGGCCCAAGTGCATCTTGGGGGCATAACATTTCTAGAACTGCCTAGAAATATATGGTAAGGGACAAATAGTGCCATACAGTCTAAACAGTGATTGGTACTAACTGTACTCTTTTTTTATAAGAACCAGAAAAATAGAGGTTCAAACTGGCTGTTCTTGTTCTTTGCAGCATTTTGAGACTGAATTGTTCTTGATTTGTTTTAAAATTAGTAGAGTATAAGTAGTCTAGAAATAAGCCAAAGTTGGATGTTTTCATTGATTGAAAGCCCATCAACCAATTGCTACACCTGAGAGGAGCTCTCTTGCATATCAATGTTTTTTATTGAAAAAGGTTATAAATAAATATGTATAGATGATGTTAGCACAGTATCTACAATCTCTGCCAAAAGTAGTTGGAACACCCATACAGTTTTGAGGGTTTTCTACTCCCGTCCTATTTCCTTGTCATTACTGAGAGTGTAAACCCCCTCCCCCATCATACAATGTTGAATCAGTAGCCAGGGCCCTTAGCTACTTGGACAGGCATCACTTCTCCCAAACGTGCTACTCATATGCCCTTCAAACAACTTTGTTTTATGGGGGAGGGGATTTTGTAGTTCGTCTATAGCATAAATCACAGGAAGTGTTCCAAGACTTTTGGCAGACATTGTCTGAATTTTTTTTCTCAAACTGTTAGATAGGACCGCACAAATGTGTTCAAACATAGGGTAATCTAGGGCGCTGATTCCAATTCCATTAACGAAATTTCAGTTTTTTAACACCTTGCCATTATAGCGCCAGGGGGCTGTATCAACCCCTTTTCTTTGCTAAATTCAGTAATGATTATGATGTAATTGTTTCGAATTTGCAATTTCCAAGCTAAGGAAATTAATCCACAAATAGTACAGCCAGTTAACTTCTCTACCTACGTCTGCAAGAAAAACGTCAACAGATTACACCATTTCTTTGTGAATGCTCGTACAACAATGTGGTTCTTGGCAACAGGCTTAGCATGCACGTCATGGACTTCTAACTTGCCGCATAACAGTGTGTCTATCATGACCCGGATTTATGTAATATAGGGGCAAATGACGCGATTTAACTGAAAATACGTTACAGTGAAATGCTTATAAAATGAGATTCCTGCGATTCACAACTTGATTAAGATATGAGAAGAGAACATGGTGTTCCATAGCAAAATCAGTACAAGAACGAGGGCCTACGTTTGCTATTTGCGAAAGGAGGGCTCCTTATCATATCAAGAAATATCGAAAAAATGCAATATATCAGTATCGAGTGCTGTACGTATTTGTAAGGAAACAACTAAGACAAAGGAGCAAAAGAAGAGAACTGGCCGACCACCTATTATGAGTAGGAGAGACAAGAAGCGATTTATAAGAACATTCCAGAAGTTGAGGAATGAAAATCCAAATGTAACTGTAGTTGATGTGGCAAAGGAATGCCGTATAGTGAATGTCAGTGATAGAACGCTGGTAAGGGTAATGAATGAGAATGGGCACAAATCCTTAAGGCCAATGCAAAAAGGATTACTTTCAGTTAAAGACAGAAAAAGAAGGGTGCGCTTTGCCCGAAATGCCCTTAAAAAGTACGATCCTGAATTCTGGACGAACGATGTCCTGCTATATCTGGATGGTGTTTCATTTGTGCACAAGCATAATCCATATAACGACGCTTTGACACCAAGAGGAAAAATTTGGAGACGACCCAGTGAAAGTCTGCAGTACACCACAAAGAGATCAAAGAATTTACCTGGGGGAAGGCGATTGCATCTTCTTGTTGGCATTGGTTACACACCAGGCGTTGTCATTGCGGAAGAGTATAAAAAGTTTAACACGGCATGGTTTGCAAAATTCGTCCAAAAACTTTACATTCTATTCTGAGTGACTGTGCAGTATCAAAGAACAAAGAGAGGTTAATATTCCTAATGGACAATGACCCAAGCCAGAGGAGCAAACTTGCTACAGATGCGCTACATGATGTAGAGGCAGAAGTTTTAGAGATACCACCAAGATCGCCTGATTTGAATCCAATTGAAAACGTTTTCAATAATGTTAAAAGTGAGCTGGTAAAGCAAGCATTACAAGGGAAGATTGAAAAAGAGAGCTTTGATGAATTTAGAATAAGGGTCTTGCAAACTATTGTCAACTGCAATTCCTCAACGATTGATACTACCATAGCAACGATGCATGATCGTCTCAGAAGAATAGCTAAAAACGGGGGCTATCGAACCAAGTATTGGCAGTTGCATCATCTATTCGTAAGGATAGAAGTTATTTAGCATGGGTTTCTTAAAGTACAACTGATGATTTAAGACTAATATGAAGTTTATACTGATACACTTATTACGTATATTTTTATATAATTATATATTTGATATATGCATTACGACAAAAATTTTCCTTTTCTCTTCTTTGTTCGAAAATATAGTCATACTCCTTAAATCTTGGCAGTAAAGGCCTTAGCAATATCCCAACGCATGTACTGCCTCTTCTTAGTATCGAGGCGAATGACATAATTGATTTAATTCTACCCCCAACGATAAAAAACGATAAACAAACGTTAGAATAATAAAATATAGGTGTTTTGAAAGAATGCAGTACAAAAAAATATATGCAAAAGATAGTGTTTCCAAGTGGAATTCGACCTACAAACGGACTTCGCATAACGTGCACTCCATTGCAAGAATTTAGGAAAACCTTCAATTTCAACAACTTTTAGTTTAAGATTTTGATATTGGGTCTGATTTATTGTACAAAGCCTGTTGAACGTGAAGGGTATTGTGCTTATAGCTGATAAATAAACATGATTTCACAGACAAGGCAAAAACTGCACATACTTTTACATAATTCACACCATTTGAGGGTATTTGTTGGGAGAATGCTTCTTACCATGTGGAGTTATGGGTTGGGGAACTTGTTGAACGTTGTGTTTTTCATTCCTGGCAGTGATTGAGACAAGTATGCGAAGCGTGATAGCTGCGAAGGACAAATACCTGCTGTTCAGTTAAGCATATTCTTATTGCAAAAGCATTGTTGCGAAACAGTGTGTACAAGAGGGGACTGTTTTCTGGCAATGGATATCAAATTGATGCTTGAAGGTAAAAAGTCTCCATCTTACGGTCATCATTTCTGTTTCTCTATCGTCGATCATGGAGCCTTTTACGAACGATATGGGGGCCTTTGCAGTGGCAAAGATAGGAGTATCTTTGCAAAATTCAATGTCCTGATTGTACGCCGTTTTAGGAGCAGCGAAATGAACAATATGGCCTTCCAATAACAGTAGGAAATCGCTCCATGGAATTATGGTGGGAGACCATCTGAAGTCGTTCAAAAAGATCAACTATTTATCCTCGACACCAAGCCATGCGTAGGAGGAAGTTGCTGGCGAAAGGAAGGTGTTGAACATATGCCTTAATGGGTCAAGTATAAAGGTCTTTCCGCAATTTGCTGGACCATTTATATATGTATATATATATATATATATATATATATATATATATATATATA
>OLMO02000257.1:14322974-14356874 GCA_900291935.2 Cassiopea xamachana | reverse complement strand
GACCTCGTTATCCATTTCAAAGTTGAAATAGTGACCAAGATATTTGAAGGAAGCACCAGATTTGACTGCAGGGACAATTTCATTATAATGAACAGCTTAGGTTCGTATTGGAGAAAACGGGAAGAAAATTTCTTGATCCCAAACGTCGCACATTTATCCACTCTGATGATCATATCTGACCATGTACACCATTTGGTAAAAAAATTTAAAAGAAGCTGAGTTTCACGTTCGTTGGTTGTGACAACAGCTGCATCATCTGCAAACTGGAACCAATGAATTGGTTTGAAAAGACAATCCAGTTTATCGTGGGAAGAGAAACCAAGCTACTTATACTTTTCTTGGCGAATATACTGTATGAAAGTATTAAAACACATGTTGAAAAGCAAAGGACTAAGGCAGTCGCCCTGAAGAACACCCTTTCGAACAGGAATAGCAGGAGTAAGATAATCATCCGTTATGACAGACGTGTGAAAATCAGTATAGAGGCTTGAAATCAATGCTTTAGCTTTAGCAGGGATATGGTGATATAACAGAACCTCTTCAATTAAGTTGTGGTGCACTTCACCGAAAGCATTCTTGAGGTCTAATAAAGTTAAAACTAGGGAGCACTGCTTGGTGCGTGCTTTGTCTATAATATTTGGCATCATAGAAGTATGCTCAAGAACCCCTGCGATCTTTGGAGTAAAGCCTTTTTGGATTTCGGCTTCAATAAAGTCATTTTGTGTAAGGAAAGAGAAAATAGAATCACGAAGGCAAGAGGTAAAGACTTTTAGAGGAACTGACTCCAGAGTTATGGGCCTGAAGTTGGCAGGATCATCTCTACTGCCCTTTTTATGAACCAAGATTGTGCAGGCCTTTTTCCACTTTTCAGGAATGTGGCCAGAGTCCCAAATAACGCGAATTATGTACGTTAAAAATGATCTTAGGTATGGACACCTCTTGAAGGATATAATGGATATCTTGTCCAGAGGACACGGGGAACCAGATGTCTTCATTCTCCGTATTACATTAGTAACTTTTTCATATGATGGAGGAGATTGTTTGAAAGGAATTGAAGGGTCAGGCAAAGATGGAATCCAGCTAGGGCATTTGAATATCTTATTTGGAGTGGTTTAACTAAACAACTGAAGGAAGAATCTTGCGCAATGATCTTGCGAAAAGGAAGGCATGATAGAAGATCCTTTCTCCAGTGCATTCTTAACAAAGTTCCAAAAGTTTTGACCTATTTGATAATCATAATTGTCAGTAGCAGGCAGTTTATTAGAAACACCAGCAGTAGTTTTCAGTTTTGAACGAAGAAGGCCAGATACATATTTGATATCTGCTAAGGCTGAGCCTTGATGTTTCAATTTGGCTAGCTCTTTTTTGAGCTGCTTAACAGTAAAGTCGTTGTATTTCTGAAAATTTTCGTTAGTCCGATGAGTGGACTTACACGCTCCGTAGTTGAATTTAAAGAAATCATAAATAGAATTGTTCATAAAGTTAATAGTTTCATCCAAGGGCTCTGGTTGTAATTTGATGTGTGAGAATATTGAACGAAAGTAGGTATTCGCTTCAATCCATTGTTCATTCGATTTTGGCAGCTTAATCCCCGGCTTTAATGCAAATGTAGTGAGTGACTCAACGGCTATTTCCTCTTGCTGTCGTTCAATATCAATTTCGCGGGGGTCAATATTTTACTTTTCAAGTTGTGACGGTTGAAAAGATTCCGTATTACCCATAAATCGACATCGCCTTTGGTGCATTTTTAGCCCATTCATCCCTTTGCATTCCTTCCCACAGACACATTTAACGATTTTACAGCCACTGACAGGTTCTGAATCCAATTGTACAGCCTTCTTCTCGGTTTGGTTTGGCTCGCTCGTATTATTAAGCTTTTTCTTGCATCTCCAAGTATGCCGGCCTAACGACTGAAAGTCGTTTCCACAGTACACTCAAGCAATAAATACAGCAAAAATTGACAGTAAACGTGATCCAAACATGTTGAAACATATGCCTTGTATCCAATATAAGTATAAAAAGGCAAAAACTACGCTAAAGAGTAATAACCAAGTCAATAAAGTGCTGTGAAACAAGAGCTGTGTGCAGAGACGTCTGAAGTTTCTGCTTTGCATTGTCAACCTTTTAAATAAATTGTTGCAGGTCTTGTATAATAACTTGCAATATGATTTAGATCTTATTTAGTTACTTATAACTATGGCAGCTAGATGGAGGGCCACCTTCCCAAATTTCTTTGATTCTCTCATATCAAATGTAGCAGGCTTGGTATATGTGGGGACACTGAATATTATTTTTGAGTAAGGTGGCTGAGAACACGTGGCAAGCTCCTACTGGGCATAGCAGTGGGGGTCAGTAGCAGAACTCCTTAAGATTAGGGCAAGTACGCACTTAGATTGCAAGAAAACCCCCCTTCTGGGTACATGATACTTGCAGTAATGATGTTTTAACAGGCTTGCATTATATACTAGTATTGCTTGTATGTATGTATATAGGTAAAAGTATCTTTAAAGTACATGGCAGGACTAAGTGCAGTACTTGTTTTAACCCTAGTGTACAAAGCAAAAGTGAACAAATATATATTGGGAAGTAAGTTATTCAGAATAATTCAGAAACACAGTAGTAACGTTTTGCTAATGTATTACTTTTAGCTCTTAGGAACATCTTTTTGAGCAGCAAGACAGCAAGTGTTATATCTTAAATTGAACATTAAATCAAATTACATTTCATTTGTGGAAAGATTGCTTATTTCTCTTAAGCTACTCAGGTAGCTAGCTCTTTTCAGTTTACACATTATGTACAGGGCTATGGAGACATCTTAAAATTGGTTAGGACTGTTTTAATAGTAAAAGGGATTGGCTTTAAAATACCAGGAACCTCAAATTGGGCTGTGTAATATCAATTTCACATTAAAGATAGAATTTTCACTTTTCAAGTCAGAAAAGATAGCATGTCTCTTTTGGTGTTTGCATTTAGTCAATGGGAGGTTAATGCCCCCTTTGCCCCATGGATGAAACATTTATCTGTGTGTGCTTATATTTACTATCTGAAACTATGTATTGCTTATCACTGAGATAGGCCTCTTGCAGGGGCCATGACTTGACTGTAAAAGTGGGGGGAGCCACTGTCAGAGTTGCATTGGTTTTTTGGCTTAGGATGTATACCTTGCATGGCAAGCAGGGGTCTATGGCCCTCCTCCAGCCTCCCATGTGGTGCAGCCCCTGCTTTGTGTCAGCTTGACAGCAGTGAGTGATTTTGTTGAGCACACACTTTATTTTGAAAAAATTTTTACGCTGGTGTTTCTGAATATACAAAAATCCTTAAGATTTCCAATAATAATTTGAACTCAGGTTAAACAACTGTGATGCAAGAAATAGGGTGTTTAGTTGATGCTTTCTCTATTTTATTTCAAGTTGATTAAAAAATTTCCTTGTAAGAGCTGTTTTTTCAAGTAAATGTATGAAACTCAGCTTAACTATGTTTCTTAATATTGTCTAACTTCTGACTCTTGCTTCTTATAAATATGTTTCGTATATAACACATGTATTTAAGCTATTTGATGGTGTTGTTTCTACATGCAAACAATTTTTGAAATGGACAACTACGGTCCCCCCCCCCATCTGAGAATTTAATGCTGCCTCATGGCAGGTCATTTTCAAGTCATTTGCAGCGTATTTCTAGTGGTTTCAGCTTGCAGTAATGGAGCCTAGACATGGAATTACAGCAGGGAATCAACCTTTAACAAAAAGACTTATGAAGGATATTTTCAATGAAAGGCCATCTTTCACCAGATATGAGGTGACATATGATGGCAACAAAGTGTTGCTATATCTTCAGTCAGTAGTTACAGATCAGGAGTTATCTTTAGAATAATTAACTAAGATCTTGTAACATTACTCACCATCTTAAGCGGACAAAGATCACAAACATTAACGGTATTAGAATTCAACTTCTGCATTGATTCGCTGCTAAAGACTCCAAAGCCAACTTTTCATGAAGAACCAAAAAATTTGTTAGCTATCCATTAAATGAAAGGATATGTGTTGTGAAACACATGAGAGCAAGGATTTGCTGATGGGGGCATTGGGGGTGTCGTACCAGCCAATACTTTCAGATTTGCAAGAAAGTTGGTCAAAAGTTGGCCAGGCAGGCAGAGGGCTGGCCACAATATTTTCTGTGACTTTTGTTGTTTTAGTAACAATTTACTAACAATAGTTGGTCAGAAGGCCCTCCCCCAACAGAAGGTGTCTTGGCACATCACTGCTTGAGGAAATACATCTATAGAACAAAAAGCTTTAGAAGACAACACACTCAACTCCTTATATCATAGAAAACGCCTCAAAAATCAATCACTACTACTACTGTTGAAAGATAGATAAAAGGCAGGTTTGTGAAAGCTAGCATCGGCACTAGTATCAATACGAGCTTTTCCAAGCCTGTTTTCATGGCGTATTCCGCAAGATCTGCATTAAAATCTTTGGTAAAATCGAAGGGGCTCAGCATTACTGAAATTATGAAAGCGGTTGGTTGGATAGACTCGCAACATGTTATAAAAAACCAATAGAAACTAATGCAAGACAGGCAATACTAGAACAGACAAACGTAAAGTGCTTATGCATTGAAAGTTTCGAATATACTGTTTTAGCTAAAATCGAAACTTCGGTCTTTCCAATGCATGAATATCATTATGTTTGTTTTTACAGGCGGAAAGGTGTAGACATTAGCGCTTGTTTTGAGGCACTAGGTGCGAATTTTGATAGCCATTGCGTGATGTCATAACGAGGATCAACCGAGTGCATTCTTTAGGCCTATATCAGTTGACAAACAAAGCGTTAATAAGCTTCTTGTCTTGGCGTGCTACGCCTCATTAAAATGGCAAACAGTGACAGTGATTCGTCATTTTATGATGAAGCTACTGACTATCAATTAGAAGATGATGGCAATGATGGACGTGTGCTTGCACAGCCAGGCCTACTACTACTTGTACAACGTGTAGGGTAATAGGTGCATCCCATGGAGAGCCACTAGCTGACAATTCGGATGCCCAAGATGAAGAAAATGTTGAGGCAATTACCTCGATGGACTGCTACCACAAACTCTTGAGGCTTGATTTGAGAGGCAAATCCAAGTTCAGGAATGGTGAGTGCCAGTATCTATTACGTATTGCAGCTCATAGCTTGTCAAGTTTTGTAAACAGTCACTTAGGACCTATAAGTAAAGCGTTAAAGCTGTACAGCGTGTAGGGTAATGGCTTCTGCGTTAGATGAGGTAGAATTTGCATTGATTAGAGTCTTCTAATGTACTCTTTGATCTCCTGAGCCAACCGATCTTTTTCTAATAGCATACAACGTTCTTTTCCAAAAGTAAACATCCGGTACAAACAGTATTAGGGCTTGCTAACATGTCTTCCTCCATTGTGTCATCCATTTTTGAACACATATCACGGATAGTCTATGAAAGGAATTGAAATACATTGCTACGGCAGTATAATTTTCCTTTACTAGTGGGCTATTTCCAGTCTACCAACTCAACCCACCTCCCTGCCTTGTTTTCCTCAGTTGTTAATTGTTACTACTGGAACAGGGTCTAAAAAACAGACACAGATAAATCTCACCTGTCTTTTAGCTCTATCTGTCAGTGACTGATCAATGGTATCTGCTGTGTCTGCCAACGATAAATCAATCAACAGCATCTTGCTTCAGCTTCCTTTTCATTCTAAGTTTGGCAGCGATTTCCTGATTCTTCGTAAAGCAGCTCTCATTGAAATGATCAGAGCAAAGAAAAGAAGAGTTGGTACTGCTCCACTTTGGCCTATATCTTTGCACAAACCTGACCCAAGCTTGGTGTCTTTTCCTTTCTTTTTCTTTGAGTGGAAACGTATTAACGGATTTCCCCTCTGTATGCTGACCATTTGTGCAGCTTATTCCGGTCGGGAGACCAGCCACATAGTACCATCCTCCACGACGTTTGCAGGACTTCCTAGTGGAATCCATGCTAACAAGCAATCAAAATGTTTTTGCGTACTCGTTATGACATCGTGCGCAGTAGCTAGAATTCGCACTTGAAATGCCAAAGTAGTGACGTTTAAGGGCTCATAACTTTTCCCCATATGAGTTATGATACTTTAGTTTGTAGCATGATGATCACAGCACAAAGTTGCATTAGAAAATGCATAAAGTTAAATTTCGACATTTTCGATGCATGCGCACTTTAAAAGATTGGTAATTATTCATGTATGTAACCACATTGATAGCTTGGACGTTCAATGTTATTGTTTTGTTTTTTCTTTTGGGAAAAAGTAATGATAAAAATAATAATAAAATAGAAACTCAGTGCATTCTTTTCTTCCTATTTTATGCCAATTTGTGGTTAGATGTATGAATCTTGACTGCAGCTTTAAAATGTCATATGGATCTAGTCAGGAAATGGGAACTAGTGGGATATTAGTCAAAAATTAAACAAGCCTATTGCTGTTTGATTTGAATTATTTGCTTACGGTGTTCCCCCCTGAATAGTATTCATATGCCAGCCTCACCCACCATGGAATCATTGCAGTCAAGATGTACAGTGCCTTCAAGAGAGGCTCTCCCGGTAGTGTGGTCATTCTAATTTGCATACTAGTCTGGGGGGGACCACCATAGGTAAATAATTCCAATCAAACATCGCTAGGCTTGTGTAATTTTTAAATTTTGAAGAACAAGTGCAAATGGTATCATTACTGAATAGTGAATCCTCTGTGGTAGAATCCTGAGCATGTGCAGTTTAATTTATATCATTTATCTGAACGTATGTTGCATTATGGGCTATTCATGCTTGATGTCAGAACCAAAATGCCTTGCAGTGCACAAACAAAAGCTAAAATCATATAGAAGAAGGACAGAGAGAGGAATAAAAAGGAGTACAGCAAACTGAAATCCACTTTTTCTGCAGAGAAACGGCTGAAAATCAGAGCAAAGAATACCATGGAGCAGAGTCAACGGAGTGCAAAAAGGAAGTTAGCAAAAGCAATTCAGTGAGTGTTGATAAGGAGAAAAATATCAGTGATTCATTCAAAAGTCCACAGAGTCTAGGAAATGTTGCGAGAAAAGGGAATAAAAATGTACCAAATGTCCATCAAAAGTCCCCCAAGTGATTGACAAAGTAGTTCAATTAATGTCCCCAAGAAATTGCAAATCAATTGATGAGGTTTGTGATCATTTGGTCAAGAGAAGGAAATTTGAAAATGGCTCAACCACACAATTTGCTTTAAGATGTTCAAAACATAAAAATGTTTCACAAATATCTGTTGTGAGATATAGGACTCCTCAACTGGTACCAAAAATTGTTGGTCTTTGATTAATAAATACCAAATTTGATTAATTAACAAATCTAAAATTCCCGAAATACCCCCTCTCCTGGAAGGTGATATTTTTTGTGACTGACTATTGTATTGAAGGCTCAAATATTTCATAATCATTTTATCCTTCAATGCACGGTATTAAATTCTGACAGCAAAATTCCTAGTGAGTTTCCTGTAACCTCGTTCCAGGTTTGAGAGTTTGTAATATCTGATAATATAATACTAACAATCAGAATCTCAGGGCGATTGATAAAAATGTGTAATGACTCATTAGTAATACCATTAAAATTTCTCTTCCAAAATTACTGCATTATGGACTTTTCCCTGATACATGGAAAAGAGCTAATGTTGTACCAATTCATAAGGAAAATGAGAGAAACCTTAAGGACAATTATCAACCAATTTCTCTCTTACCAATATTTAGTAAAATTTTAGAGAAGCTCATTTGTGAATCTTTGTATTTACATTTGGAAAAAATAAATTTGCTAAAACGCCACCAATCAGACTTCCATCCAAGAGATTTAACAATCAATCAATTACTTTCCATAACCCATTCCATTTTTGAAGCATTTGACTGCAATCCAACTCCAGAAGTTTGCTTTCTTTACTGTGACATTTCTAAGACTGTTGATAGGGTGTGGCACGAAGGTTTTACCTATAAACTAAGAAGATGTGATGGTTTATGAAATTTGTTGCGACTTCTCCAAAATTTATTGCTAAATAGACAACAGGGGATGGTCTTGAATAGTCAGGCGTTTGCCAGGGGGCATGTTTTAGTTGGTGTGCCTCAAGAATAAATTTTGGGTCCCTTGTTTTTCTTTAGATCAGTGACTTTACAACAAATCTGAAGTGTATTGTGAAACATTTTGCAGACAATGCTTTACTGTTTACAATAGTTCAAGACCCTAATGTGGCGGCCAGTGACCAGGATCTCAATGAAATTATGTGTGAGCACACAAGTGGAGAGGATTTTACTTCACTCTGGACGCCCAAAAGCAAGCCATGGAATTAGTCTTGTCAAAGAAAAAACTGAAAATTAATCAACCTGCACTCTTCTGTAATGGATCACCTGTAGCTAATATACAAGCGGCCATAAACAAGTCAACGAAAGTGATTGGCATGTTGAAGTTCTTGTCTAAACATCTCTCTAGAGATACACTAAATGATGTGTAAAAATTGTATATAAGGCCCCACCTTGGCTATGGTGGTGTAATTTACCACATACTATAAAAATCTGGTATTTTAAAAATCTACATGATGAGTAAACTTGAATCTATACAATATTCTGCTGCCCTGGTAGTGACACGAGCATTGAGAGGAACATCACGGGACAGGCTGTACAGTGAACTTGGTTGGTAATTTTTAGATTTAGAAGGTAGAGTAGGCATCTCATTCCCTTCTATAAGTTCATGAATAACTTGACCCCAAACTATATAAGGAATCCTATCCAACTCTCTGCTCCAAGTAGCTACTCTATTCGGAATCCACCTATAGTAAAGCATATAACACCAAGAACAGAAAGTTTCAAATCGAGCTTCTACCTTGACTCTGTCTGAATGGAGTAAAGGTGATGCTACAAGAAGAGAATCCTCCTCTGTTAATGTGTTTAAGAAAAAAGTTTTTTTCGTAATTAAACCCCGTGCTAAATCCTTATATGGCATTCATGATCCAAAGGGGTTTTTATACCTAACTCAGTTAAGATTGAGGTTGAGCAAACTCAACTTCCATAAATTCAAGCATAATTTAAAAGATATGGTCAGCCCAGTGTGTGCAGTAAGTGATGGCATATTTTTGCTGCTCTGCAATTCTTTCATAGAGCAGAGACATAATCTCCTCGCTGGTGTAGATGATGTTCTTGCAGCTTACGGATATTCTGAGAGTTCAGATATAAGCTGGATGTACAGTAGTAAATATTTGCCTTGAAGCGAAGAATCTAATCTTATGTTCAACCACTAAGCACGTCTTTGAAACAGAATGCTCCACTTGAAGATTGCTAGTATTCTAAAGTAAGACCACCTGATTCCATTTTGTATGTCTGTATTCATTAGTCATATGCTTTTCATTTCGTTTGTTGCTTATTCTTTTAAAAACTCAAGGAAGCTTGCAGCCAAATATTATTCTCAGATTACCAGTTCTTTTTTTAATCATCAAACCCATCATTGGTCAATGTGTGGCTGCATGCTATCTGAATTTGCAGTTTTGTATCTTGTTTGCTTTTTTGTTTGTCTGCTAGTTTCTTTCTTCATGTTTTTGGCCCTTAAGTAGGCAAGTACATTGCTCCCAGGGGTATGGTCTATGTAGTAGGATAGTGTTAGACGTATGGTAAGTGAATTAATTGTTTGTAATTTGATGGAATTTATAAAAAGATATATTTTGATTTAAGTATTTTAGTGTATGCATTACAGTATTGACATAGCCTCGCCTATTTATGGATTGGCGTACTTTATTAATTATTTGCAGTTATGTCATTACAATTTATGTGAATTTGTATGATGGATACTGCTATGGCAAGTGAACTATTGTGAAGGACAATTGTTGGTGCAGAGATGAAACTTTTTAAATTGGACTACAGCTTTCTTGTTTTTGTTCTTTTCTATTACTTGTCAGCAATTGGACATTTGTTAAAAGTTTTAAGATGAAAAAATCTTTGAAAATTATTTGAAAATTGAAGAACATTAAAAAATTGAAGAGCATTCAAAATCGAAGAACATTCAGAGAAAATTTTCATTTGATTACTTGAAGAACTGTTTAAAATATTCAATACTCCATGAATTTTGATGTCAGGGACAAAATGTCTCAAAGAGGAAGAAGGTGTTGAGTTCATGGTGGGAACCTCTAATGCTTGCAGCACGTAAAAATTAATGAGGCACCACTAGAGTGACAATAGAGATATTGACTGAAGTTACTAATCAAGGACATTCAATCCCTTGCTGTTTTATCAGTGTTCTGCATCTGTGTCAATTTGTTTTCTAGTTAGTTGTTAGTTGGTGTCTATAGGTGTCATTAGCTGTTGTTTTGTTAGTATATAAAAGTTATGTTGAAGAAAAGCATCCTTGAATGAACCAAACCTGTGATACCTTGGACAGACTTGGCTCGTGTAAAACACCAGTTACATCAGTCCCACTGAGTGCAGCCTTAGCAGCTATTACCTCATGACCACTTTGGCTCTCATCTTGATGCCTCTGGTAATACAATTAATGTTGAACTTGAAGAAAGCCCCCAAACGGCAGTTGAAATCCTTGTGCAAACCATGACATTATCACATACAAAGACAGAAGGATGCAAGGATGTGGACCTCTCATACGTTTTGTTTTGTCCATCGGTGCAACGAAAACTTGCAAAGAATGGTGCCAGCAGATACCAGTGCAAATTTGTAGGGGGCAGACAGACTTTCACTTTGCTTGAGCTAGCATAGAAGTGCTTCAGGAAAACTGTTCACCACAATATGGCACTGAAGGCTGTCACCATTGACCTAAGTAAAAGACTGTAACGATAAGCTGACTGTCTTCACTTGCCTCGGAGCTTGTACACAAATGGTGTTCATGTGCGCAGCCATTGTACGTACGAACGTACAAGGGAGTAGCGATTTATCACGTACAGAGCACCATGATAGGGCAAAAAATTTTGCGGAGTTGGCTGTTGAGCGAGACTAGGATATCATGTCAAGATATCTAGTGTCTACCACAGCACGAAAAAGTGGCAACAGTCTTTTCACATACAAAAGCTGTATTTGTCCGACACTCATCAGAGTATGACAACGCCAGATAGTGACCTAAAGGTTAACTGAAATATATATCCAGATGCGGTTACATGTGATAGGATGCATCTAATTGGCCCCAAGTGTGACCAATTAGGACCTACTCCCATTGTTTACTTGAAGAGTGCCAATGAGAAAACAAACTCTTTTTGTCTACACAAGACTGGGTTTTGAGTCGTGATCTAAACAGAGTCCAAAACACTTAAATGACAAGAAAATCTTGCTTTCCCAAAGATCCGAAAATTGGCGTCTGTATATGTTTTAGTGCATTTGGATATGCCATAAGATGATGTCCTATGGCCGACTCACAATTAATTTAGACTTGTTGTTTTTACATATACGAGGTGGCTGCTCTCTTGCGGCATAACTTTTCTTCTTGATGCTTGTGGGGACATGTTGCATAACTCTAGTGTTGTAAACAACAAGGGGCTTCACAGCATAGTAACAAGATGTAGTGGTTGTACTAATTTGATTTTCAAACTTCGATGAAACATTTACCAATCCAAGGCAATTTGGGTATACCGGGCATTTCGCTGGGCCAATTGTTTTTTCTGCTGCAAAGTTGGCTAATTTTCGGTTGATGCAAGAAAGTATAACATCTGCTCGATATCCGTTTGGGATGAGCAGTTTTTTTATTTTGTCGAGCTCTGGGCCTAATTTAGTTTTAGAGCAAATCGTACGTGCCCTCTGAACTAAAGTTTTAATGAGGCTAGTCTTTCTTGTCTTTAGGCTACAGGAATTCCAACGGATGTATTGCCCAGTAAACTTTGGTTTCCTGTAAATGCTGGTATGAAATCCAGTGCCCTCTTTCTCTACCAAAACATCTAGAAAATTCCAGGAGTTGTTTTGCTCCTTCTCTATTGTGAATTTTAGAGCTAGATGTAGCAAGTTCAATTATTCTTGGTAATAGTCACAATCCAGCTCGGAACCAAAGATGGCAAAACTATCGTCCACGTACCGAAAGTAGGCACCTGGTCTTTAACAGAAAATTCATTCCGTCCCATTTAGTTTGCTTCCTGCAAGGCTGGCCATGAAGTAAGCCAGTATTGCTTGAACTGGCAGTATTAATGTTAGTTTTCATAATGAGTTAAACTAAGCTTTAAGCGCCTTTTGAAAAATGCTTCAAAAAGTAAAAAGTTCATATAGATAGGAAAAATAGGAAGTTCCTAACAACTTCCTTGAATGACAAAGTTCCTTAAAAAACTGCCCATGAAGTCGAGAATTAATCTGAGAAAAATTCCTTGATAGTGGAAACACTGCATAAACAACAAGAAACTTTTACCGTCAAAACAAGTCAGTGAAAAGGGGGGTGGCTCACTCCTCAATTAGTTGAACTATTGAATGAGCTCCCTCTTAAGAAATTCAACAACCTATAAGTTGCGGTTAGTGCCTATTACATTACATCTTCGCCTATGTATATCCCATTGTTGTACTATGATTGTATCTTAATATTGTTTTAGTTGACTTTTGAATATATATGAGCTGAACTGAACTAACCTGATTGTATTCTTAGGTGAAATACAATGGCCCCAATAAAAACCGTATTGCAGAGCAAGGTGACTCTTTAGTACACAAGGCAGCTGTTCATAGAAACAAAATTAAATTTGGAAAGAAAAGGTGTACTACTTTATAGAGACATGTTGCTAAATCACTGAATTGCTCACTTCTCCCATTGGTCCATAAAACAAAGGATGACGTAGAGAAGGTTTCTCTATCCATTACGAGATTTTATTTCAGGTAGAGGCTTACTTTCGCGGATTTTAACTCAAGTAATCAGGTATACAGAAGTCACCCGTAGTGAAGTTGTTGCAGATCCACTTTTTACCAATTTGTTGTTTTTTTGTGAGTATCCGGAAGAGCCAGAGGATAGGTCACCTGCAATCGCTAGTGTTAGATTTCCTTAAAAAGGGTCAGTTTTATCAAGTATGTAAGAGAGGGGAGATCTCTGGAAAGGGTCTTCCCTCTTACACGTGAAGATGTAAGGGTGCAGGGGTTCAGCTCTTCTTCTTCTCTAAGAGGAGCTTGGCCCTTTCTTTTTTCTGTGTAATTTAGAAATAAAATCGCTTTAGTTGCACAAACAACTGAGTTTGATGAAACAACTATTTGTTTCTAATTGTCCAGCACTAGTATTTCTTTCAAAAATGTGAGTAAACATCCAAGGATCAAAATAGATTTAATGGTCTATACATGAAAGGTTGATAAACTAAATCTTACTGAATGGTTTATTTCCAATAACAGAAAGACAAAAATTAAAACCTCCTCTATTATCTACTACTGGTGTTGCCTGTCCTAGTTTGTGATAGCTATCAAAGGGGGTTTTTGTAGGAAGTAATAAGTAGCATGATGCATCAAAAACAATTAGGATTTGTATTTGCAAATATTGAAGAAATTGTTTTGAACAAACAGTTTCACATTTACATGGTTAAGCATGATTGATGGACAATCGGAAGAAGACTGATTCATTATAGATCTACTAATGAAAGTTGCAAATCAAAAACAGAACAAAACAACTAAACTTTAACAGCATATTACAACCTATATATTATCTTATGCATGAGATTTTTGGTTTTTTTTCAGGAGTTATAACTAAGTACTAGGGTTAATTTTTATGAGTATGTACCTTGCTACTTGCTTGTCTTAAAATCATTTTGAATTTGTAGGTCATGTGGCTATGAGCTATACAATTTATTGGTAATGTTTGTTATAATCAATTGAAATCAATTCTTGAATAGAAAGTGAATGTTTTGAATAATTGTAAGAGACTATTTATGTTTCAGAGGTCAAAAATGACTTTTTTGGTGAAAGAGTTTAGTATGTGATGTCTCAACATGATTCAACAGGAAGGAAAACTCTTCCTACAATTATCTTGATGCTTTATTGGTAGATGAGAAAGTTGCCAGATCCGTATGGATCTGGACTTTTGTTAGTTACTCATCACGTTCTTTAAACATGAAATTAAAACAACTATCTGTTATTTCTTCCAATCTGCACAACTAACAAATTTAAGCAATTAGTTGGCCCAGCATGCAATAACTGAGCAGTTATGAGTGATGTTTTTCTCCATCATTTGTGTTTAAGCCCCCATTCCTTATAAGGCGTTTTCTATATTTGAATCCATAGAGTTTACTCTTTCATCTTGTAGCAGCACAACCACAGTACCAGTCATCAATAACTCCTTTTTTGATACCAAAACATTTCCTACATCAATAAAAAGACAAACTGTATGTTGAATGTTTTTCTTCATAAGATATCAAGTGGGGGAATTTAAATATTTAGCTGTTGAGGTAGAGATCTCTTGTCATTGAAGTTAATTCTATTCCTGCACTGAGTATTTGAAACTTGATAAGTGATTTTAGTCTTCATGGTAAAATAGTCCTTATTCCAGAATATAAGATTTGAGCAGTTGACCTAGCAGATATTTAAATGAAGAAATTAAAACCTATTCATATGAAATTGTCAAGTTATAGGATTTGTTAACTTTTCTATGCATGAATGAAAGATGTTTTTAGTGGAAATATCTTCATTTAGCTAATACAGTACATCAGTTGATGTAGATGTTTTCCAATATGTATTAAAGATTTAAAATCTGCACAAATAAATAAGTGCTTACCAGTGGAACCATGTCTCACAGAGATCACACATTATCATGTTGGCATGTTCTGGGCAATTTCATTTTGGACATGACCAGTCTTTTTTTAACTTTTCAACTGAATGCAAAAAACAAGCATAAATTGTAACCTCTGACGTCTTGAAGATAAGATGTAATTTAGATTTAACCTAACGGTGTTGAAGATAAGACGTAATTTAGATTTAACCTAACAGTATTCCAAATCCTTTAAAATCAAGAGCAGTAAACAGATGAGTTGTCAGAAGGTAAAGATAATTTATAATTCTTGTTAATCTTACATCATTTGCAGGTTACAGAAATAAGTTGCTTGGTCATAACCTAACCATTATAGTAACAGAATGTTAGTGCAAACTGCTTATGACAATGCTTGGGCTTATTGGATGCTTGATTAGCAAAGCAAGCCAGCTTTGCTTTGATATGGCAAATTTTTCAAGCTTAATTCTGCCTTGAAATGTTCACATTTCACTCAATATACACATTTCCATTCATTTTACTACTCCTTTCATCTAAAAGAGTTGAATTTAATTGTTTGTAATACTATGCAAATATGTTCTATGTCCCATGAAAAGATTCTATTTTTGAAAAAGTCTTGATGATCATTGCAAGTGATAACTTATGTAGTACAGCAACTTTTTTCCATGCATTTGTAGTAAATACCTGTTGCAAGGCATCAGTATTTGTATTAACTAATGAAGGATGTGGATAATTATCATGGATTATAATGTCCTCCACATCCAATAAATGTGCCATGTTTTTCCAATGTTCTTCCTAACTCCTAACTTTTGCAATATTTTCTTTGATACAAAAAATTAAGAAAGTAACGTTCAGAAATTTCAAAGAAATATCAACCCTTAAATCAACATTTTCACATTGAAATATTGTCCTCCATTAGTAAAGATACAATTAGGAGATGCTTTTGGCACCCCCTGGAACTTTTCACATATATGCATCGAAACTATGCATTTAATCAATATGAATTATTGTCTGTTTTGTACTAATATATTTATTAAGTATTAATAACTGGTTACGTCTATTCTCATATTCTCGATACCTTATCGCTAAGACTATGATAAACATTACGTTGCCTTTTACTTTTTCATTTTTGGCTATTGCAATGTCTGGCAAATTGACACTATCACTGCTCAATTTTGCCTGTTTTGTTTAAAAGCTATTTTCAATGCTTGCAAGATATATTTCACATACGATAAATACTACATTTTGATTTACAACAGATTTTTAAAATGTGTTTAATACCCTTACTCCAGCAAAAAACTATTGCATGTCAAATTTTTCACCTCCCTCCCCCAAACTCCAGTTGTCAGTCCCATAAAACCTTGACTGTTGTTTTGATTATTCTAATCCTTGACAAAAAGTCCGCAAAAGTGAGCCTCTACCTGAAATAAAATCTCGTAACGGATAGAGAAACTTCTCTACGTCATCCTTTGTTTTATGGACCAATGGGAGAAGTGAGCAATTCAGCGATTTAGCAACATGTTTATAGGGAGATTTGAGCCATCTTTAAGTGAACATCATGAACATAAGAATGCCTTGTTATGAGAATGTCGAATCACTGTGCTGCATTAGTCAGATACTAAATAGAATAAGATTAGGTAGACATTTTATCAATAACTCATATTACTATAAGAAGAGCTATGAAGGGATGTGAGACATGACATAATATTTATTGAAGTTTGGCAGGCTCACCAGAGTGGATAGAATACAGTCACAGTATTATCCATTTATTGCGTACTTCAAAGAACCTTCTGATTTATTATGTTATATCTGAAGTACGATATAACCGGAGTATGCAGATATTGACCAGAGTACTACACTGTACTGCTATCTATTGGCTGCTGTATGCTTTTGGTGCTTCTGCTACCTTTAAAGTTTGAATGCTTGAGATAAAGGCAAATATAAGTTTATTTTGTACAAAAATGGGAGATTTGAGACATTAAGACATTAGCACACTTTTACTGAGAAATTCCATGATTCACTACTTCAATATTTAATGAATGCTCTTGCATGTTTGTTAGTAGGTAATGCCATTGGGTTCTTCTTGTTTGAATTGATAAGTGGGTATATATTCCACTTGCTATAGAGTGACTACCTTTGCATTTGGCTTCAACCATTTCTGCTAATGCTCTGTCACGACTGAGAAGCTAACGCAAATGCATGATTGATACAACAATTTTTTATGCTCCCACAGTGATTTGTGACTCCCTTGTTTGCCACTAAAAGCTACTATGAGAAAGTTACTCTTACTCAAAATAGCACAAGGAAAACACCAATAGAGATGGGGAAGTGCTTTGTAGCCAAGAGACTTTGTCATGATGGAACAAAATAAGAGCACTTAATGGCCAATTGTGCATAGCAACTGGGTATAATATAACCAGCCTATTTGTATAAGGGTTTATATGACCTTTTGCAGGGACTGGTCACTAAGGTACAGTATGCCCAAAGCTACATTATACCTGAGTATGTTATAATGAGAATACACTGTATTTGCTTGACATCAAGCTAGTTATTCAGGTTCCTATGCTGTTTGTGTATGTAGATGTAGTTATTTTCTATTTTATCTTCTGTTACAGGCAGATTACGTTGAAGTTAAAGATATTGATTTTGACGCAGCCTTCATCAGTCGAATGTTGTTAAAGGTGGATTGGAAGGCACTTTATGATGCAGCTGAGAAGGTAAGAAAGCAACCAGTCATCTATAGCGTACCAAAAATGGTCATCCACCCAGATATGACCAGGTAGATGACCATTGTTGGTATGTTCTTTGATCAGGGACTAGTCATTTCAGCTGGTTTGCAACTGGTTTCAAGTGGTTTCAGCTCGTTTCAGTTTGTTTCAGATCGATTGAGCTTTTGTCAGTTACAGATCTGTCTATGAAAATTAAATTTTTGTCAACTATGGAAAAATGTTTTGATGTATTATGGAAAATAGCCAATTATCCTCAGAAATTTTTTCGGACTAGAAATATTAAGAGACATATGGAATGATGAGATGGACTATATATCTTTTTCAGTCATTAAGTCTTGACAGGTGTTGCAATTACTGAACATTTTGGGGTTAATGCAGAAACTGAGAATTTAGAAGGCTTAATCTGAACTCCATACTTTGAAGTATCCTTGGAAATTTGCTGGTAGTCGCCTAACACTTTTTTGCATGAGGATAACCATGTGACACAGTAATGAATAAAGAGGTTAAGATTGACACGAGGATGAGGACAAATTAGCCTACTGCACAAGCGAACTCCGTACTTTTTCTGGGAATCACCAGTTGACCTCGTCTCGTACGATTCGTTCAGGACGAAGTTTTTGAAAAGTTGGTTGTGTCGAGGTTGAAGATTCTTTGCATCAGTATTTAAAGAATATACCAATTTAAGATGGAAAGGGTTCATTCCACAAGTTTTGAAAAATCATCGCATTCCTGATCAAATCTTCTATCCTATCTGAGTGCTTTCACATTCCATTTATCAAAGTTGATTGCGGCGTTCTCCAAGGTGATTCCCTTAGCCCACTCACCTTTAACCTTTGCTTCAACACTTTCATTCGATATATAGCAGACCAAAAATTTCAACAATTCGGTTTCACGTTAAATTCTCATACCCAAACTCACTGGTTTCAGTTTGCAGACGATGCCGTTGTCATTACTGGTCTTGAAAGGGAAGATCAGATATCTTTTATCATTTTACGCGTTGGTGTAATTGGGCAGGCATGAAGATCAGAGTCCACAAATGCGTCTCATTTGGAGTTAAGAAATCTGCCACATCCTCATTCCAGTTCCTTCTAAAGCTTACTTTGAACAGCTCGTTGGTTCCTACTAGTGAGAGTAACAAATCCTTTACGTATCTTAGTCGCTATTTGAATCTCAAAATATTTTTTCTTTTTTGAAACTTGCTCATATAATCTTTATAATCTAATCATACAAATACAAATCTCGCTTACAATAGGTACCTTGTATTTGGCTTGCCTGGTAATACAATAATTATATAAGGCTACAATGCTACAAAGGATAAGTAAAAGGGTATTAGTAGATAGTGGTAGTTAGTAGGTTAAAAGTTCTGTACTAGTTCATGGCTTATTTCGCATACAGAAAATATAATAGTTAGTGCGGATTATGATTGTTATCAATCTCTTGAGGATATATTTAAGATGCTTTTCTTCACAATTAAGATCCTTGTACATTTGGATATAAGCATCACAAGAATTCCCGAAGATACCGAGCGAACTGATAGAGATGTTTATAAATTTAACTTTATGGTAATTAGATGATAGTTCTTGTATAAGGTTACTGTGTTTCTGATATTTTCTACTTGCATTATTATCAATATTAGTTTCAAAACCCACAGTAAGTTCGATTATATATAGGATGTTATTAGCAGTGGAAAGAAGCATATCAGGACGAAATTGCTCACCAGTAATGATACAGGGGGAGAGAAAGCCTGGAAGGTCGACAAAAAGGGAGGTATCTTTGATATCTTTCAAGGTTGAGGCAATAAAATGAAGTGCTGAGTTGTGTCTCCATGTGTAGCGACCTTCTTCCAGATATGTTTTACAACCAGCGACAACATGAAGGAGGGTCTCAGATTTTAAGCAGAAAGAGCAGTCTGATGATTAAGAGAGATTCCACTTTTGAAGATTGTTACGTGTAGCAAGAGTGTTGTTGAGGTATTTAATGGTGAAGTTAAAAATATTTTTCGGAAGTTTACTCTGTGTAGAGGACCATAAGGAGTTAAGAGCTTTCAAGGAATGATTGAGCAAAAATGATATAATAAAGCCTTGAGATATCAATTGGTTGGAAAGTTTATCAGTATGTTCTTGTTGTACCACCTTTAAAACCTGTTTAGTATTTTGATAAATATCATATGGTATGTTTGTTCCACAACTGGTAGATTTCCATAGTGAATTAATAGTATCACTGGATGAAGATTTAAGAACACTGCGGAGGACATCTTGACACTACAGGAATTTGGTAGATGGAAGCTGGAAATTTAAGCCAAATTTGCTTTGGGGAAGAATAATTCCACTAAGAGTAGCGCTAATCGGAAGTTCTAACCATTTGCGAACAAATCTTGTAGTAACAGAGTCTAAGTTTTCAACAACCCAAGCCTTAGAAAGGTTTGTAACAGTAAGCGGCCAGGACAACTTAGAAAGAGCCCAACGATGATATAGAAGTAGCTTGTTTGATAATGACCATATGTGTACCCTTCTCAGCATAATTAAGGATCTGATGACCAAAACTGACAGTCTTCCCTGTCACCCTAAATACAAGCTCCTACTTTACCACCGGTTTGTTCTTTCTGAGCTTTCTTGGCATTTGACTATTGCAGATCTTAGCAAGACTTAGGTTATTGATAATCTAGATAACATCATAACAAGTTATGTAAGGAAGTGTCTTGAACTGCCCATAAGTGTTACTATTAGTTCTATCATCGTAAACAAGTCTGGATACGGTATCAACCTTATCCTTCCATCTACGAAATTTATCGAATGTTAAGCTGTTATTCGCAATGCATCAAAATCTTCTCCAAACCTGGATATCAAGACTTTTTGGGCTGAGACTAGTTATGGTACAAATCTTCAATACGACCAAGTTCAATATACTAAGCAAGTTCTCAAGTCAGTTCAACGTGACCACAGAGAGCGAATAAATGACACCCTTTTATCCCAAGGTTTAGTTATTTCGTCTGTTCTCAAGGATTCATGCCAGAATTTAAAAGGCTTATGGTCAAGTGTCCAACAAAACTTGCCTAGGGACATTTTCCATTTTTCTGTAAAGCGTCTTACTAATACTCTTCCTACTCTCAAAAATCTCTGTAAGTGGGCACTTTCTCAATCGTCTAATTGCTCCTTTTGTCTCCAGTCGGAAACTTTACAACATGCTGTATCCAGCTTCAAGTCACATCTAGATCTAGTCATATCTCTATGGGTGCTATTGAGGCTATGGGTTGTTCCTGCAATCCTCTTTTATCCTTGCTACACGAGTTACATTTTGATAAGACAATCACAAAAAGAAGTATAGTGAAAGCCATGAACATCTCTATTCGATCTAGCTATTACATCTTCTGTTGTTGAAACAAGCCTTGGACTTACCCAGAATTTTAACTATTATAATTTACCTTTTCCTTGTTTACTTACTTCTACTGTTTTTGTTTCATTTTGTGCTATGCTCTATACAAGCAAGCCAATTTTACACTGCCATGTACTTGAGAGGCGTATTCTTGTATTTTGTTAATGATTTATTCAAATGAGAAGCTTAGAAAAAAATCATTATCATCACGTTATTAAATGTATGCTTGCAAAAACTAGATACCTAAATTATAGCTAATTTAAGCCTACTTTACAATATCTACATAATTACAAACTTAAATTTATAAAATGGGGTGTATATATCAAAGGCAATAATTGCAAAATAAAACTGAAAAATTACTGTAGTAGAAACCCCATTGTTGGTATACAGAATGTAAACCCGCACATAAGAACCTTAATCTCCAAGAGCCTACAGCCTGAAAGTTTACATTTTGACTTCAAATTATAAGAACCTTTACAGCCTGGCATTCCAACAAGTTCCATATAAATGGCATATATTTTGTCCACTGAGAAATGAACTCAATTTGCCAACCAACCCCTTTCATCAATTCTCCAAAAATAGTACATGCATAATTGTGATGGCCCTGGACTGAGCTGACAGCTACAGGGCGGGTCGCAGTTGGTGGATAGTGAAAAGCCATTAGATATAATGGTTAGCTGCGATATAAACGGATCTAATCTGCGAATAAGCAGCACCGGACCAACAGCGACGGTATCCGAGGCGGAGCTGTGTAACTGGTGACGCTGTTGCATACACAAAAGGCTCCATGCCAAAGAAGAGCCGTGATGAGGCGAGTTAGAGCCGCCTCTAAATACGCTTGTTCAATGCTGCCTTGCAGTTCAGGTAACTAATTACCAAAGGCTAAGGCAATAAACCTCATACAAATTGGATAGTAGAGGACTGGCTAGCCGGCTGTTCTATAAGTCAAGAAACTCACATGAAAATGTCTTTATACAGAAATTTGAATATGGCTACCGCGTACAGGGGAACCAACGCACCACGGGTCTATGAACCACAGCTCGTCGGCAGAAAATATGCTATGTGGTCTGCAAAAGGAATAACAACAATAGGAACAATAAATGCAAAAACTCTCTATGAACCAGGAAGACTGAAATGTACAATAGAGGAGATCAACCTTTATAGATGGGGTGTGCTGGTAATATCCAAAACCCGCTGGGTTGGAGAAGGAGAAATGATGTCTGAAGGAATAAAAATAATATACTCAGGGAGAAGAGACAACCAACACAGAGAAGGTGTAGCACTGCTTCCAGGAAAGAGGGCGCAAAGTGCCTATAAAGAACACAAAGCAGTCAACTCAAGAATAATATCAGTGACCTTCCAAGGACACCATAGAGACTCCAAAATTATTCAAATTTACGCACCAGACAGTTCGCCCGAAGACGAAGATGTGGAAGAATTGTATGAAAATCTAGAAGAAAAAATACGATGTGCAAAACGTGGAGACGTAGTAATGGTGATAGGGGATTTCAACAGCAAGGTAGGAAGAGACAACTCAGGGTTTGAGGACATCATGGGAAGATTTGGAGTGGGAGACAGAAGCGAAAGAGGTGAAAGAATGCTCGAATTTTGTCAACGAAATCAGCTGAGTGTGACCAATACATACTTCTATCACAGAGAACAACACAGATATACTTGGACCCACCCAAATGGAATACATAAGAACTGTATAGACTACATCCTAATAAACAAAAGATGGAGAACCTCAGTGAGAGGCACTAAGGTAATGCGAGGAGCAGACTTTAACTCCGACCATGAATTGTTATTATCAAATATTCAGATCAAATTCAAGATAATAGGGAGAGAGAAACAACAAACAGCACGCTACAACTTAGAAAAACTCAAAAACAACGATGTCAAGGAAAACTTCAAAATTTGAACAGAAAGCCGATTCAAAGCACTCCTACAAAAAGAGAATGACCAGGAAATACTATGGTCGAAAGGAAGAGATATTATTAATGAAGAAGCAGGAATGGTACTAGGGAAGAAAAGAAAAATCAAACAACAACGGATAACAGAGGAAATACTGGATCTGTGCAATGAGACTAGAGAGGCAAAAAAGAGAAAGAACATCAGTCCAACACAAGAGAACATCGCTAACCACAGATCACTGTGCACGGAAGTTAAACAATAGTGCCGAGAAGCTAAAGAGAACTGGGTAGATGCCCAATGCCAAACCTGCGAAGATAGTTTTAAGAGAGGCCAAACAAAGCAACTATTTACATCCATCAATAATATAACAAGAGAATGGAAGCACATCACAGTAGTAAGGAATGAAAATAACGAAAAAACCTCGGAGATAGAACAAGTGCATAAAATTTGGAAAACTCACTTTCAAAATATACTAGGAGGCAATACAGACAGAATGAATCTAGAAGAGTACGCGGAACAACCCAGAGATCCTACAAACACCAGCAATATTATTAGAGGAAATAGAATGGGGAATAAAATCACTTGCAAATGAAAAATCCCAAGGGAATGGCTGCATACCCTGGGAATTGCTGAAGGCTGGAGGAAAGACAATGGCAAAGTGGATACACAGGATATGCCAGGCTATTCTAAATGAAGCAGATATTCCAAATGACTGGAAGGAAACCACAATCATTCCAATACACAAAAAGGGGGATGCTACAAAATGTCAGAACTACAGACCTATTGGCTTATTACCACAAGCATATAAGGTCCTTGCAAAGATTCTGCAAAAAAGAATCAATAGAAGAGAAGAAGAAATCCTCAATGAAGAACAAGCAGGCTTTCGAAGGGGAAGAGGAGCAATAGACCATGTTTTTGCACTCAGACAAATTGTAGAAAAGACGTGCAAAATGAATAAAAACCTATATTGTTTCTTTATTGACTTCAGACAAGCCTTCGATTCGGTCTGGAGACATGGGATGACGGAAGCACTAAACTACTTCGGATTCGAACCTGACTTAATAAGTACTATCAAAAGGCTATATGAAGGAACAAATGCAAAAGTCAAAAAGAGCACAATGATAACGGATAAGTTTGAAACAACTAAAGGGGTTATACAGGGCTGCCCACTATCTCCTCACCTGTTCAATATATATTTAGAGTGGATAATAGAGATGGCACTGGATGATGTAGAAGGGGGAGTAGAAATCGGAGGTATAAGGATAACTAACCTAAGATATGCGGATGATATAGTTATTATAGCAGACCATAGAAGACCTAATCAGTATGATAGAAAGGATTGAAGTACAATGTAACAGACACAAGATGAAAATCAACACGGAAAAGCAGAGTATGAAGATTGACAGGCACACAGACGTTGTAGATTTACGTATAGGAGACAACACCATCGAACAAGTGGACAAATTTAAATATCTAGGAGTAAACTTCACTTCGTAGGGAGGAACGGAGAAAAGTATACAAGAAAGATTATTCTTAGGATATATATCGTTTGGTAGACTAAGAAAGATCTGGAAAGACCAAAATATATCACTCAAACTCAGAATTAAACTGTTAAAATCAATTGTAATCCCAACTGCACTGTATGGAGCAGAAACGTGGATTATAAGGAAGAAAGAAGAACAAAAAATACTAGCTTTCGAAAACAGATGCCTAAGGAGGATCTGCAACATATCATGGACGGACAGAATACCAAATGAAATCATAAGAGAAACAACTGGAATGCAGCACACCATGGTGGACAGGATCCATGACATCCAAAGAAGATGGTTCCGCCATGTCCAAAGAATGAACAAAGGTAGATGGCCAAAAATGACGCGGCAAGGCAGAACTAGAGGAACAAGACAACGTGATTGCCCCAGAACAACATGGATCAAACAATTTCGAGCGACCAACAAAACCAGAACAATACACGATCTTGGATATATGGCCACGGATAGAAGACGCTGGAGGGACTGGAGACATAGAATGTGGGACCCAACCCGGAATCCTCTGGACGGGACATAAGTCAAGTCGAATTCAATTGTGATGGGTATGTTTATACATATGTTTTGATTAACAAAGCTTTGAATGATTAAGTATATAGCCATAGTATTTGAATGCTATATGGTCAAATATCCTGAATTCTACTGTTTGTATCGGGCCCTCTTGTAAGAACCAGCACCCTAATTACTAGAACTATCTCATCGCATAAGAACATGAGCAGGCTCATTTCAATACTATGGGTCCTTATTCGTGTGTTTGTACCGTATTGTCTGCAGAAGCTACTGTTGCATCTATCACCGTTTCAATGTCTAATTCGTGTTTTGAAAATAGAGAGGGTATTTACTTGTCTTGTGTCATGTGGCAAATACTGCAGTAGTTTGTTTCGAAGATAGGCTAGAGTCTCTACTCTTAATGATGCAGTCCGTAAAAGATGCGGGCTGTACCTTTTGGAGGTGAGCATCATTTGCATTCCTTAGATTGCAGTTAACACTTTGCTCCATAAAATTGTCTTTCATAAATGTTGGATTTAGATCAAACTTTGTTTTAAAAATTTCCGTCATGAGCAACTGTAGGTTCTTGCAGGGATGAATACCGAATTAGATTGCCATAGGAGAAAACTAAAATCATTTTACCAGCCTTTGTATGCAATTTGTAATGCCCTTTCATGACCATGCTTTATATTATTGTTCAAAGTTCTGTCATGGAACATCGAAGCAAGTGGAAAATAGCTGAGATAAAACAATTTTTGAGAGAAAACAAATGCTCTCATTAGCTGCTTTAATTTTTCAGCATTCATGTAGCAGAATATTGGAAAGCATGAAGTTTTTGCATGGCCTTTTTGCAAAGGGTCTTGACAATGAAGGCAAAAGAAGATGATTGATCAAGTGTTTTACCTAGAAGACTTTGCTCTTCGCTTTCTTCATCATTAGCCTTGCCTATTTTCATAGCTTTCTCAGTATCTCCTTTTGTTCCAAAAATTGTTAAAAGACACTTCTCTTCATTTAGCTTCATCAAATTCTTTGGAAACCATTTGTAACAGAGTACCGAAGTTATGATGTCATAAAATCTATTTTTAGAATTTTTATATTTTGACCTGACCATATACATATATATTCGAGTGAAAGAGCACCATAAAATCGGCATGTTGAAAGTATTGGGTAAATGGTGTCGAAATTGGATGAAATATGGTCATTTGATGACAGAAGTCTTGCCATATTGTATTTTCGACCTGGTTTGTAACTTTTAGAACCAGGCTCAAAATACAGTTGTTTGATGGGAATTAAGTCAGCATTCAAGTCACTGTATCTTGGTAAATAATTGTCAGATCAAGTTGAAATTGGTCAAGTATGGCTATTTTAAAGTGCGTTTCCGAATCCACAGCGGAAGTTAAAATATTCTTAGAATAGAATTCTTGTGATGCCACACTTTGGTACTTCGTTTTATGTTTCAGGACGGCTTCAATCGTAGGACGACATGCGTATATGGTTGTATTAGCCACATTGTTACAGATTTTGGTTTCCTCTAGGAACATGAACAAATCATTCAAGTATATATTGAATAAAAGGGGTCCCAAAACTGAGCCTTGCAGTACTCCAAGAATGGTTTTTGCTGAAGTACTAAAAGAACCATTTATTTTAACCCTCAGTTTCCTTTTATGAATATTTTGAACATAGCTATAGATCTATAATTCCACAATTGTCAAAGTTGAATGAAAGTTTTCTAAAATACACCATAGCCATTGTCTGGAAAAAGCTTGACTTCCTTTGATTCCTAACTCACTTTATTCTCCAATTCATCCTCATTTAGTTCGAATTTTTGGTCATTACCACACCCTCATTACATGGATTTCTAGCTTTCTATCGGATAAGTCAATTGCAATTAGGGTTGATGGCTACCTCTCTAATCCTTACTCTATCAACTCAGGTGTACCTCAGGGCTCTGTTATCTCTTCTGTTCTGTTCATCCTCTTCATAAATGACCTGCTTTCCTCTACATCTTCCAGTGTTTTCTCCTTTGCTGATGACACTTATTTGAGTTCATCTTTTACATCCAATCTTCAACACCTTGCCTATTCTAATATTTCACCATATCATAATACTTCAGCCTCACTTCTCACCAATGACTTGACAAATGTAGAGAAGTGGGGTAGTGACAACCTTCTTAAGTTCAAAGAAGAAAAGACAAAACAGATTGTCATATCACATAAACTGGACATTTCATCTTCTATCACTCAGCTTGGTCTTTCTATTTCATCTAATCTCACTTGGAAACCCCATATCAATTCCATAGCAAAGCATACATCTCAGAAACTTGGCTTTCTTTCTAGAGCCCGTGGTTATTTCTCACCTTCTCAACTACTAAATATATACAAATCCCAGATTCGTCCTTCTCTGGAGTACTGCTCTCATGTCTGGGGTGGTGCTCCTAAATCTTCTCTCCATCTTCTTGACAGAGTCCATTCTGAAGCTATCCGTCTCATCAACAATCCAACCTCACTAATTCTCTAGTCTCTCTCCCATCTTCGTCTTGTTGCAGATCTTTTCATTTTCTACCGCTATTTTCAAGGACAATGCTCTCAGGAAATCAAGAATATTATTCCTGATCCAGTGGGGCGTGTTCAAACCACCAGAAGCTCTACCTATTGACACCCTCTCCAAGTTACACTACCTAATCCACGAACTCTATCTCACAAATCATATTTCATTCCCAGAACTTCTCAACTATGGAACTCATTGCCACCCACTACTTTCCCCGAATCCTACAATTTGTCATCTTTTAAATCTAACATCAACAAACTTAATCTTGTCTCCCTTTCTACCTAAACTTCCCCTCATTTTCTCAGTTTTTCCTTTGTCGAGGCTTTGTTATAGGCCCTATGGCCTTTCCCCGGCATTACTTACAAAAAAAAGGATAATGTCTATCAACATCTAGTCTGGCTTTAAATGTGTGCTACTTGACCAATCAGCTTGAACACGCAAACATCACCTTCCAAATAGTTTTTATCTTTTATTCTGAATGAACGATTGCAATCCTGCTGATGATTATCAAATGCTTGTGTTATGTGATTCTTTCTGTGGTCCAAAAGCTCTAGTCCTAAAGTCTGGTCCTATAAAAACTCTCAACATTTCAAATATACATAGTGCATTACACATGAAATTTATGACAGCCACAGAAACCGTGGTTATCGGCAGCCCAAAACTGCAAAAGCCAAAGTTTCAAAATCCGCAGTTCGTTTTGAAGGCTATACCAGATGCATTCATATTCTCGTTATTCAAATTTCTTAATAGCTTTAAATCACTAAAATATAGCATTTAAATTCTCAATGCCAATCTGTTTTCACTTTCTTCTTACATCATGCCCTAAAAAGGCCGTTCTCCCTGTTGTAATTGCCTAGCAGTTTGTCCTTTATGTTGGCATTTGCTAATACCAGGGTTGCCAGATTCAGGATTTTATCCATAGATCTCGGGATTTTTTTAAGGTTTATTCGGTTTTTCTTTGGATTTTATTTTTGTCAAAGCATCTTGGGAAAAATCTCATGAATTTTCGGAATACTGTTAAGTCATTATCAGGGACTTTTCATTGAAAAGCAAAGGTGCATTGTTTCAAAAGGCTGAAGATGAAGCCATAAAAATCCTCGCCAAAGTTAGTTGGAATATTAGCAAGAAGTTGTCTTCTAGATAAGCTTCATAGCTATTTTAGTGACTCTGTCAAACCTTGGAGTTTTCCCCTCCCTGTCCCCCCGCCCTAAAGCAATGTTGATTTGTGGGTAGGAAGGACAGATGTAAAGTTCCATAGACCAAAGTACTCCAAAAGTGGCAAAAATTCTTCATAATTCAACATTGTGCAGGGGGAGTGGTGGATCAGGAGAGAAAATACGTGAAAGTCTTCGAAGTGTTCCAACTAATTTGGCCGTATTGGAGGTTCAATACATTCCATCTTTGAATAACATTTTCGACTACATTAAAGAAGCAGACAACTCATTTAAAGCAACAAAACTTAATTATTAAGCAATTTCAATTTGGTGTAGATACATTCATTTTTATAAAAGTAGCAGATCTATTAACTCTCCCGGTTTTTACTACTTTCTCGTAGTCTTCCAGTTTCTATACTGTTTCTACCAGTTTGAAGAGGTCATCTAGCAAAAGCCAATATATCCTTCGCTGCTATTTCATTGGATTCCTGGAATCTAGTTTGATGTTGGCATGAGTAATCTGAAAAATTATACTATTCATATTTTTGGTAAAATGGTCACAATGACTTTCCACGTGACAGAGTTTTTTTATTAGTGATATCTGATGAACAAAAGGCGCCAATAAGTGTCTTGAAGATACTTCTCATGATCATTTCTGTAACAAACTGTTTGCTTAGCAGAGCATTTTATCACTTATGCTTATTTCCTTAGGAAATTCCTGCTATCTCCCTGTTCTCCTATGAGACAAAACTGCAATCGCTGGGTTTTGAACATTTTTGCTTGACAAATCTGGAATATCTTTGTTTCTGTTAAGCGTCAAAATGTTGTTGAGTTTGTTTGCGTTTGAGCCTAATATTGTTGAGAATACCAATTCTCTCTGATTCTTTATTGCAAGTGACCAAGAGAACTTTGAAAGAAAGACTCCAGTTTGAGGTGTTATATGTAACTTTAATCACGAAGCTTATCCTATGCTCTTTAGGCGTTCTTGTCTAACACACTAATTTCGGTTCATTATACACTTCAGTCCGGAAATAAAAATTTATCTTCCAATCCGATTACCAGATTCTATTTACGCAAATAAAGTATTAACCATTAATAATCAATTATTTCTACTACGAAATTAAGGCTTGGCTCTCTATAGTAACTAAAAGCTTATAATTGTTCCTTGCTTCTTTTCCAATTCGAGACATTTACGTAAATAGGAATGTAGTGCTAATAATGATTAATAAAATTAGCTTCCTAGTACTGTGCGCTTCAGGGAATTCTGGGAACCCCAAAAAATGTTGCTCTTAAGTTATTATAAGTTCCTAAGTTGTAGCTTTACTTGAAAATCCAAGGAATATCCTAAAATACTCTCTAGTGAATGTTTCACTTTAGTACTATGTCTTGAAAACACCATAATTCTAAGTCTTAATTTAGCTTAGGCCTTGCATTGCTCTTAAATCATTCTAAATTTCAGCGATCCTGAGCCTTACTGTTGTTGTGAACTTTATTCTAACAAAGAAGTGTGTATACCCATAAGAACCTAAAAAAATTTTGCTGATGGTGAAAGGTCTCTCTTTTCATTGACTCGCAATATGTGAGAAATTTTAAAAGACTGCAACCACAAAATCGCAGTTACACTTTGTTCCGACTAAATGAGTGCATGATGCTTTTTTCTTATTGGCCCATTTTATGCCAGCCTTTGTAGCTTTAATCTCCCACTAAGTGGCTTTAAGGACCGGCATTAAAAGGGCCAGCGTGAAAAGGACCATCTGTTGACGATTTTCGGCAAAGCAGCAGCTTTGTTGATGTAACTCATAAGTTTGATTAACCTATCATGCCATCCGAGAAGAGGGTCTTTTGAAATACTTATACTTCATACGATTGATTTACTTATCATGCCATCTGTTAGAGAACCAACTATTCTGTATCTGATTCAGAGAAACTGAGTAATGAATAGTCCGAGTTTGTAACTAACATTCATCCATCAAAAATCAATTCATTCTGCAATCTGACGCAAAAACTGAGTAAAATCAAACGTGCTCCAAATCTATAAACCTAAAGTTTGTCTACGCCCAGTGTCACTAACTGACCAATCAAAAGCTAACTGAGATAGAAATTGGATTATGCAAAAAATCAAGCTATAAATTAGTGGTTAGTTAATTTGTTAATTATTACCGCTCGCAAAGTAGCACCACGCCAGGCCTACCCCAGCAGTGTAGCAGCCAGCGCAAATTCCCAAAGCATGCCGCACTGGGGAAGGTTTCCGCACACCATCAGAGAAGGGGGTCTTTTGAAATACTTATAATTTTTGCTGGGTGGGGAGGAGAGAGGTGGAGATGCTGATATATGTAAATTCACTTGAATTAGAAATACATTTAATCTGCTCAGAAATAAGAATCAACAATTAACAGAGCTTACAGCATTTGCGATCTTTTTTATAAGAGCAATGTTTATAAGAATATTGAGGCGCAGAATCTCTGAAATTTAGGAATAATCTAGGACTAGTTCAAGGCTTTATCGCATTTCAATATCATAATTTTTTGAATAGTGTAAACTGTGGTCCAAAGTGAGGGTAGACTAAATTTGTTCCCTGACATTATAAGGCTCGGCGTCAATTTAGGGCTGACATTAAAAGGGCCTATAAGGTATTGAATAATGGGATTTTTGGCCTCGGTTTAGGATTTTTTGGAAATTTCCATCTGGCATCTCTTGTTAATGTTCGTTCATTTGATGTTTTATTAATCCACGAAAACTTCTGCATTTTTCTTACAAACAAAATTTTAGTTACCTCTAAGTGCTTTTGCATAGCAGATTAGATATGTTTGGATGCTATCTAACTGGTCAATGGAAACCCTTGTTGATGTTGGTAGATCAGGAACATCGACACACATTTTTGCGTTGTCATGGTTAGGCAATAAGCCATTGTCCCAGTGAAACTTCTTCCTGGGCCAGTAGCGAAGAAAAATTTAAGGTGTATACTTGAACAAGCATGAACATATGTGGTAGAAAAGCAATTTTAGATTCAGTCTTGAAATATCCAGAATTGTTCAACAAAATTCTTGGTTACACCATTGCAATAACTCACAAAATTGATACTGGAGACGCAGCCTCATTACGCCAAAATGACCATGGTGATTCCCTTGTTGCCAGTAGAGTTGAAGTTTTTCCACAGATTTCTGAGATGTTAGAATGGTAGGTTATTTAACAACGAAGGTGAATTTTGATTTTGTGTTGATTGTTGTAAAAGAAATTTTTGCAGCCGAAAGGGAATGCTCATCCTCTTTGCACGAAGTTATAGTCTTCTAGATTCACTCCATGGACCCACCATGTTTAGTACACTATCTTTGATCTGGTTATTGGTGGATAGGTGTCACCTGAAGATTGTGAAAATGTTGCAAGTACCACTCTAAGAGATTATGAGAGTTTCATATAATGCCTTTTGGCGTCTCCGATGTTTGTGCCAACTTTCCTAAAAGGAGTTCAATTCATTTCATCTGGACTTAAGTTTGGTGTATGCCTGTATTATTTTGACGATATAGTCATTCCATCAATTAACTTAGAGAAACAATGTGAATAGCTAGCATTAGTTTTGACCAACTTCCGATCCCATAATATCTTTGTTGAAGTGTCTAAATGCTGTTTGGGGGTAAATGAAGTTACGTATTTAGGTCATGACATTGTGGCTATTGAACGTCAATCAGATCCAAGAAAGGAAGCTGTTGCTTCTCTAGAACAGTCAACAAATATGGAAGAAAATCGATCTTTTTTAGGGCTAAGTGGATACTACTGTAGTTTTGCTCCACATATTACGATCTTATTTGCAATTTTTGTGTAATTGACCAAAACAGGGTCCAAAGTTTTGTGATCTCAAATCGATTGAAGTAGCTGTGGGCAAGTTTCCTTTCCAACCATTAGACAGCCTTTTCCACTACAGAATAGGAAACTATCATATTTCCCAAAAGCCCTCCATTCGTTTAATTCCGTCTTTAATGTACATTTCCTCATTGTTTTTTTATCCCCTTTATCCCCTGTGATCCATTCAACTTTTCATGTCTCTTGAGTTGACATGTTTACCTATTTGGTACTAACCTGCTTTTCTCCTTTTCAGCTTTACTTGACCATCCTCTTACTGATTGCTCCCATATATGACCCGTGTTTCATTTCTACCCATAGTTATTTGTGTATCCTTTGTAGTCTGTTGGTATTCGACCAGTAGTGTTCATTGTTTCTCCTCACATCTATCTTGAACCAGCTATTTTGCTTTCCAAAACCAGTTTGTACAAGCTATTTTCCCTTACACTATACGTCCAAGAAATTTCGGCTGTCTCTAAGTGATAGATGTAAGAATCCGTCGTTCTTCTTCAACTTTTCCAAGAACCTTTTCGTATGACACAAACTCCGTCCATGACATTTTCAACATTCTCCAGTAGCACCACATCTCCATTGCTTCTAGTTTTCTCTCATCTCTGTACAAATTGTCCAAGACACACTTGCATATTAGAGAACAGGCCAGAGGTAGCATTTCAGAAATCGTTTTCTCGTTGCAATAGATATCTTGGAGTTCTTAAAAATCCTTTTCCTTTCTAGCAATTTTTCCTTTCCAATCGCAACTCTACCTTTTATATCTTGGTCATACTTGAAATCACTTGTTATCATGCTTCCTAAGTATTCAAGCTCTCATTTTCTAAGTAGATATTACATGTAGGAACACATCTCCTTTTGCTAAGTACCATGAGTTTTGTTTTCTTGTTAATCATTAACTGACTTCACTTTCGCTTTTCAAACTAACTAACATTTCCTGAAGGTTTTTATTCATCAAAAGATATTAATACTGTATCATCAACATATCGTATATCAGAAATAAGAAATAAGATCTTCATTTGTTTTAAACTTCCCTTTAATAACTTACCTCACAATCAACTCTGTTTACAGGGAGAACAGGTCAGGGGATAAACACACCCTTACCGAACTCTACGTTTGACGTTTGTGCATTCACTTCACTTACCATCTATAGATATAGCCGCAATCTGTTCCCAGTACAGCGTTTCTAACAACTTTCTGTCTTTTTGATCTACACCTATTTGTTCCAGATCTTTCATAATTTCATGATGTTTAACCCTATCAAATGCTTTCCCATAATCAATGAATACTACACACAAGCTCTTCTGCATGTCAATTGTCCTTTCAGCAAACACTGTCATGATAAATATTGGATTCCTTGCTCCTTTGTCCTTTCTGAAACCAAACTGATTCCAATATACTTTGACATAAATGTTCTTTTTTATTCTGTTCATAAGTACACATAAAACTCTCTTGGTTGCATGACTCATCAGACTGATAAGTCTATAATTGTTACAGTTTAATAGATCTCCCTTCTTTGGATAGTTATAAAACCCAACTCTTTCATTTGACTAGGATATGTAATATACATACATACATACATACATACATACATACATACATACATACATACAT
>OLMO02000257.1:14301167-14322874 GCA_900291935.2 Cassiopea xamachana | reverse complement strand
GCAGGCATCAGTGTGATCTTTCGCGCATATATTTGTGTCTCAATCTGTTCTGCTGACTAGTTTCGCCCACTAGGGCATCTTCAGAGAAACTAGTCAGCAGAACAGATTGAGACACAAATATATGCGCGAAAGATCACACTGATGCCTGCTCTCTCATGTTGTTGTACCTCTTCTTTTTATGATTGTACACTAATATATATATATATATATATATATATATATATATATATATATATATATATATATATATATATATATATATATATATATATATATATACTATTTGGTAATATGTCTAAAATTTATCATTTGCTGAGAAATTTTGTCATTCCCTGTAGATTTACCATTTCTCATTGATTTGATAGCTGATTTGATTTCTGATTTTGTTATGACCTTTCCTGTCAATTCTGTTTTGGATGTTTCTGGTGGTATTTCAGTTAGTTCTATTGTCATTGCATGACTCTCTAATGTTTTCTACGCATCTGTCTAGAACTTGCTCTTTCTCAAAAATTACAGCTCTGTTTTTGTTTCTCAGTACAGTGTTTGCAGTCTTCATCTTTCATTTTGTCATAGTTTTGATCTCATTTTACGTTAATTGTTGGTTTTTATTTGCCAAATCTTCTGATTCCTCGTAGTTTGTTTGCTAATTCCTCTTTGGCTTTAGCTCATATCTGTTTGATAAGTTTGTCCAGTTCCATGTACTGTTTACTGCTGTGTTTGTTTTTATACTTCCGCTTTTAGTTCATTAGATTTAGTATCTTTGTTGTTTACCACAACACGAAAAAGCGGCAACATAATTTTGACATTACTATGCTGTGAAGCCCCTTGTGGTTTACAACACTAGGGTTATGCTACCATCTGCAAAAAAAGATTGCGATCCTACCACTCAAAAAAGTTGTGTTGTTTATGAATTTTCGTGCCGATGTGAAGCTCGGTACGTAGGACGCACTACGCAGAGACTAGCAGACAGAATAAAACAGCATGTCCCCACGAGCATCAGGAATAAAAGTAATACCGTAAGAGAACAGACACCTCGTATGTGCAAAAAGAACAATTCTAACATTAATTGTGAGTCGGCCATAGGACAACACCTTATCGCAAATCCAGAATGCGCCAAAACATATACAGACGAAAATTTTCGGATCATTGGGCAAGCAAGACCGTCTTTTCATTTAAGTGTTTTGGAATCTGTTTACATCAAGACTCAAAACCCAGTCTTGTGTAGACAAAAAGAGTTTGTTTTCTCATTGGGACTCTTTAAGTAAACTATGTTGATAGGTCCTAATTGGTTACACTTGGGGCCAATTAGACGCATCCTAATACATTAACTGCATCTGGATATATATTTAGGTTTACCTTCGGTCATTATCCGACGTTTTCATACTCTGATGAGTGTCGGACGAAAAAAGCTTTCAGTATGTCAAAATTATGTTGCCGCTTTTTCGTGCTGTGGTAAATTTCTGTAGTATCAACAGACTATTTATCTTTGTTGTCATCCATACCAGGCTTGCTTGTTTCTTTCTGTGTGGGAAAACTATCTTCGCAGTCTCAAGTAGTATTTCGTCCAGTTGGTTCCATTTTGCACATGAATCTTCATTTTGACTTTCTTTAATTGTTAGTATATTGTATCTATTTGTGGCTTCAACCTTGAATTGATTTGCACTGTAGTTGTTGGTTTTTAGTTAACTGAAATCAAACTTTGGTTCTTTTTTGTAGTTTTGATCTTTTTCAGCTGAACGACCATTTTGGCAACTAAGAGACTGTGTTACAGCAGTTCTAAACCTTTTTTATACAAATGTGGTCAATCTGGCCTCTGGTTTGATCACCAGGACTTTTCCAAGTGTATGATATTCTATTGCGATATTGAAACCAAGTGTTCATTATGGCTAACTCTTTTCCTCGCATCATTTAATAAAAGTATCTCCCCAATCGTTCTTTCTTCAAGTCCAAAACGAACCATAACTGTTTCTTGTGTACCTCTGCCAACTTTTGCATTGAAGTCTTCCATTAAAAGTCTTATTTCTTCACTTTTACAAGTCATGTATTCCATTTCTAGTTGTTCAGAAAAGGTGTCTAGTTCTTCTTCAGTTGACATAGAAGTTAGTACATAAGTTTGAATAATTTTGGCATTAAATTTCTTGCCTTTGGTTTTTATCATTGTTGAATACATGTTTGAAGTGAAGCTACATTAGTTCGTATTTAAGGACAGATCAATATGGTGTTGAATGGAAACAGTGATATTTAAGCTGAACACATCCGGCGTTTGAAGCAAAAAGAGCAAATGCAATATGGGAGTTGAGCAATGCTGTGAACTGTGTTGGAAGTGTTCTTGCTTTTGGAATGCTGCTGATGAAAGGCTTGTTGAAGCATTTGAAATTTTCAAAACGGATTGTGAAACATGCCAGGCTGTGCTGGTTGATGAATTTGATACTGAAGAATGTCTTCCATGCATGAACAAAGCTGAGACAAGATTTCATGATGCCAGAAAAACAGTATCCATATTTATTCAATCAATTGGAAATTAATCATCAGTCTAGGAGGATGATATTGGACCTAAAGATTCAGTTAGTGAAGTGAATCCATGCTTTTCTAATACTGCTGTTTCTTCATGGAGTTCTAAGGGCTCAAAACGGTCTGGAAGATCCTGAGGGAAATGATGTTGAGAAATGCAACAACAAAAGCATCTCTGCTTGGTGAAGCTTTAATGCTCCAGGAGAGTCATGATATTGTTAATAAAGAGCTGTGATTGGTTCAAGGGAAGAAGAGGCTTCCACTGGATACTAAACATTGCAAAACTTGAGTCTGCGCTGAATTTGCAATGGCAAATGGATCACATGATGTGATATGTGACAATTCATTGAGAAAGCCACTCCACTTGAGATTGCAATTCAGTAAAATGAAACACATTACGGAAAGGAAAGGACAATAATTGCACTATTACCAAATTCAGAATTAAGTGTTTGGATGGTCTTCTTCTTATAGTGTCATGGCATTTAATACCGTAGACGGATCATGGCGGTTCTCTCTCCATCTTTTCCTATCTCGTGCAACATTGGCTAACTGTTTTCCATCTTCAACTCTAAATCTCTCCATTATCCAACCTAGCATCTTCAATCTCTGTCTTCCTCCTGCCCTTTTCCCTGTCATTTCAGCTTCCAAGATATTTTTCTCTATCCCTCCTATTCTCAACTCATGCCCATCAAATCTCCACTGTCTCCTGCTAGTGGTTAAAAGTTGTCTTTGTGACCCTACTTTTTCCAACACTACTTCATTAGTCAGTTTTTCTGTCCATGCTATCCTGATCTTCTTTCTCCAGAACCATATTTCTGTTGCCTTAAGCTTTTGCTCTATATTCTTATTTATTGTCCACGACTCGCATCCATACAATAGCACTGACCATATATAGCACTTCAACAAATGCTTTCTAACTCCCAATCCTAAGCTACTTGCGCATAATACATTTTTCATATCCATAAATGCTTACTTAGCTTATCCAATTCTACATCTAATATCCATATCTGATCTCCCATTTGCTGTTATCCAACTGCCTAAGTACTTGAAATGATCTATTTGCTCTAATGAAATGATCCTTTGCCTTCTTGCTGGCAACCAAAACATAAGTTTTGTCACAGTTTATCCTTAAACCAAGTCTCTCACTTTCCTTTGCAACAACTTTCAACAACCTTTGTAGCTTCTCCTCACTATTTTCAATCAATGCTGTGTCATCTGCGTATTGAAGATTATTATAGTTTGTTCCTTCCAGATCAACACCATCACACATTCTTATTGTTTTAAGGGCTTCTTCACTGTACAGATTAAGCAAATCTGGTGATAGGATACATCTTTGTCGAACACCCTTTTGTATACATACCCATTCACCAAGCTCTCCCTTTATTCTTATTGCCGCTTTCTGGCGATAATACACATTTCTTATCAGTCTAAGATCTTTTCCATCTATATCCAACCCTTGTATCAATTCCAGAAGCTTGTCATGGTTCACTCAATCGAATGCCTTTAAATAATTTATGAAACAAATATACAAATCCTTTTGTTTTTCAATACATTTTGCCATGATTGTTCTCACGCAAAGAGTGGCATTTTTCGTTCCCTTTTCAGGCTTGTATCCAAACTGTTCATCCGATAACTTTTCTCTAAAGATACTCTTATTCCTATTTAGCACTACACGTAAGATTATCTTTTTTATATGGCTCATAAGGCTAATTTTCCTGTGTTCTTTACAATCTATTGTTCCCGGCTTCTTTGGCAGAGCAATGAATATTGATTCTATCATTTCATCAGGTACATTTTCAGATTCGTACACAAAATTAGCAATATCAGTGATCTTTTCAAGCCCAAAAATTCCTAAAGCCTCTATCATTTCAAACGCTATCTCATCATTTCCCACTGCTTTGTTTTTCTTCATTTGTGTCATTGCATTTTCTATCTCATCTCTTGTTATTGGATTCCCAGTCATCTGCTTTTTAATTACTGGCCTATCTATTCTGTCAGTATCTAAATATAGACTATTAATATACTCTGTCCACCTATTCTTAATTTGATCCTGTTCCATGAACACATTGCCATCTTCGTCTTTTATGCAACTAGATGTATGCCATTTTTTCTTATTAACTACAGCTTCCACTTTTTCATGTATTATTTGAACGTTTTTATTTTCTAATTCTTCGATCTCTTCACATTGTCGGTTTAGATACTCTTCCTTTGCTGCCCTACACATATTTCAAATCCTCATATTTACCCTTCTGTACTCATCTGTGTATTTCTTTACTCTGCGTCTAAATTCCATGTGATCCAAAATCTCTGATGTCATCCACTTCTTCTTAGCTGTTACTCCACACTTAGGGACACACTCTTGAGCACTATTCACCAAGACTTTCTGTAAAGTTTTCCACTTTTCAGTATAATCTCCACATTGTTTGTAACGCTCTTCCACTTTCTGACAGAACTTGGTCCTCACATTTGTATCTTCTAATAGTACATTCCACTTCATCTTACGCTTCATTTTACTTCCCTTCAACTTTTTCAGATTTATATGTAATTTACCCATCAACAGAATATGATCACTGTCACAGTCTGCACCTGGATATGTCCTTACTCCTGCAATATCATTTCGAAAGCGTTCGTTAATCATAATATAGTCTATTTGATTTCTACAAGTGTCTCCAGGGCTCTTCCAAGTATACAAGTTCTTCATGTGATGTTCAAACCACGTGTTCATAATTACAAATCTGTTTGTACGCAAGCTGATCTGACTTAAAGTGATGAGAAATTTGTTGGAGTGACAAGATAGGATCAAGGAGTCCATAATGGGTTGCCAATTGTACGTTTAAAGGTGAAGGCAAATGGAAGCAAGAAGGTAATTACCAATTCCGCTCTTCTTGACAGTGGGTTGACTGCTTCCATTTGTAGTGATGCCCTTCTTAACAATCTTGGTACAATTGGAAGAAAGTATCAGATTTTGGTTGCTGCAATCAGTTGTATCAATGCAAACTCTTAGACATCAGCTGTCAGTTTAGAGTTGTAACCTATAGCAGATGATGCACATTCAAATACCCAATGCGTTTTCTACAAAATGGTGAACATTTCCATATCAGCATAGGCCTGTCGGGAGGATGTTAGAAGATGGCCACAGTTGAATGGAATCATGTTACCAGACAATTTTTAATGGTGAAGTCAATTTATTGATTGGTGTCAATGTACCAGAGACCTTACAACCACAAGAAGTGAAAGTGGTTATCCATATACTATAAAGATAATATGTTTGTTTGGACTCTCAATGACCCTATTGCTATTTCCTTTAATCAAGGTAATCGTTTCTTCTTTTCAAATCCTGCTTCATCTGATGACCAACTTTATGATCACTTGAAAAGACACTTTAATCATGAATTTGAAGAATCAAGTACCAATAACCAGAAAATTATGTCTGTCAAAGACCGACGAGCACTTGCGTTTCTAGAATCAATTCAACTACAATATGGTCATTGATTCACTTTGAGGGAAGCGTAATCTTCCAATACATCGCAGAATGAACATGACGATAATAAAAGACGTGATAGCATTAATTGCGACATTTCCAATCTTTTAGACATAACCATAACAAGTCCAGACATTTAGGACCCTAATTTCAGGGATCCATCATCAGTCAATAAACTAGTACGAAATCAAAATATACAGGAAAGTAAATGGTATACAAAATAGACATGGGGAACCTAGGAAAAACCAACTAAAGACTAAATCAATAAACCTAAACAATGGGAAGGGCAAACCATGAAATCCATGGTACAACTATAGGGTAATTAGATAAATCCCGGGTAGTTAAATGAATAACCTAGCGTATGACTAGGCTAAAGGGAAACTTCCTGTAACCAATCCATACACTGCAGAGAGCTCATAGGAGTTACCAAAACAGGTTCTTCTGCTGTTTACAATCATTCCTCTACCACTGGTCACCCTGTATCCCTTGAGGACTTTGGCATTATTAATAGTACCAGTAACAGCAATATTTTCTTAATTTATGAGAGGTTACTAATGCTTAGAGGCTATCCGACCCTTAATTCCCAAACGTCCTCCATCCAACTCACTCTTTTCTTATTTATTAATTACCCAATAATTTACAATGGATGTCATGGTTTACTCTTCCCATTGTTTTGGTTTATTGATTTATCCTTTAGTTGGTTTTCCCAAAGTTCTCCATGTTTCTTTTGTTTACTTACTTTCTTATGAATTTTGATTTTGTGTTAGTTTATTAAATGATGATGGGTGCCTGAAATTAGGGACCAAAACGTTTGGACTTGTCGTAGTTATGTCAATGCAGTTGGAAATGTTGTAATTGGAAATGTCGTAATTAATGCTATTTACTCAATAGAACTTACACAAGCTTGACTGTGGGGTCATTCCATGCCAAATCATCCCAAAAAAGAACAATGTTGAACCAACTATCCTAAGATTGCTTGAAAACTTGCACACTTGTAGCAATGAATGCCATGAATGATTGTTGAAAATTATTCTTTGATATTTCACGTGGTTTGGGTTCCATGACCATGTTAACTTTTAGGCCTTCACCCCCAACAACCAAGCTAATTCACGGAGTGAATTTTCATTGAAGTTCAGGTCTTGATGGAAATTTACATGTCTGAGATATCATATCCAAAATTTGTAATGAGATGCAATTCCTTATATAGATTTCAAAAGTGCAGTCACATCTTACACATCTTGTTTAGTTTTTTCCTATTATGCTTCAAAGAGCCACCACTTTTTCAATGGTTTTTGAAGTGTCCCGCAGAAGTTTCCCTCCCCTATCAAAGTACAAGCTCACACCTAAAATATTTATTAATATTTTGGTACAGGATAAGCTGCTTTAACTACTGTGAAATGGATGGCTTGGTACCCTGTGTCCTTCCTGTGTAAAGTACTTGATGAAAGGAGACCACTTTCTACCCATTTGCGACACCGTTATGATAAAATGGAATAGGAGGAATATTGTTGTAGGTTTAAAGGATGCATATTTTTTCTAAACATAGTACAAATTGCTATAGCATCCTTTGGATTAGGGCAGTGCTTTTCCAATTTTTGTTTTACAATGCCCCTCCCATGTAAAAGGAAAATATCTCCCCACTCACTGCAGTGACTATAAAGAGGAGTATTGTCTATTAAAAAAGATTACTTTGCATCATGACAAAAATAGTGTATTCAACCTACCATCACAGAATTGTTTGAAAATACTTTTGGCAATTTACACCATGAGTTTTGGCTTGAGTTGTTTCTCAATATTCAAAGTGGTTTGGCCTCCATCATCTTTTAACCTTTTAGTCCTTGCTTACTACACCATAGCCCAACAAGGGAATATACTGTGCTTTTTGTTGCTTGCTTGTAAAAGAATCAAGCTGCTCACTTTTTTTGAAAATAATAAGATTTAAAGTTTTTGAATTGTCTTCAAAGTAGCCTTTAAGTATATCTTATTTGCAAGGTTTTCTATCTGAGCATGCTCATTAGCAAAAATAAAGAAAGTTGTCCTTCAATTGAAGAACTGCAGAAACTGAACAAGAGCTGTATACTCCTTCTTGAGCGTCTTTTTGTCCAAGCTGAACAGAATGCTAGTTACATCATCTATATATTAGACATGGATCCATGCTCTATTGGCACTGCAATGAATTGGGAGTGCCATAGAACTGCTCACACCCATCACAAAGACTTGCTCAGGTTTCAATACCGGTATGAGATAGATCAACAATTAATCAAACTCCGGACTGGCATTTTAGCTGATATTGAAACTTTTTGCCTTCACTATCTGAAGTATTTGATTGACAAGTTTGAGTCTTTTATGAGGGTGTGTTGTGATCCCTTTGAAATGCACAAAAGTACCAGGAAAAGATCCCTTCGAACAATTTCAATAGCATTGACTAGAGAGGCTTCAAGTATTGGATTGACCCTAATTCCTGGAAAGAAACTTTGCCCAACATGCAGGGGCAAGATTTTGCGTGTTCTACAGGAGCCAGATGAGTGCCATTCACATTTACAGTCGGATGAGGACAAAGTTGACAATGACATTGTAGGTTTAGACAAGTCATTTTCTACTGAAGAGGAAAGAGGTAAATTGTCTGATTGTCTGACAACAATTGGATTGTCACCTTTAAAAATCCATTCTCAGCTCTCATGTAGCAAGATTCAGCAAGGAAAAAGAAAAATTGATGCAGCAATTACTACTTTAAAAGAGAAAGTATCTAAGTCATTGGATGTTCCTCTACATAGACTAGAGCCAAGGGAGGAAACAGTTATGCATGACACAATCAAAAAAGCTGAAGAATTTGACCACTTGATGCTATCCTTGAAGGAAAAATTGCTGCCCTAAACAAAAATAGACTTAAAATTCAAGCACTATCTCTTACCCCACAAAGCTGGCCAAGGCGACAGGCTGCTAACTTTTTGAGGTCTCAGAATACCTTGTAAGGACTGCCAAAAGTCTAGCTTTGGAGAAAGGCATATTTTCATTGCCAGACCCTAAACAAGGGAAAGAGCTTTCAAGTGCAACAGCCCAGTTCGTGAATAGCTTCTATCATGATGAGGAACTCACAGGAGAGGTACCTGGAAAGACAGACTTCGCAAGCATTGGTTCCTGCCAGCACAAGCAGAAACGTCTTATACTGTACAACTTGAATGAATTGTTTGCTGCTTTTAAGCTAAAACACCCAGAAATAAAACTGGGGTTTTCAAAGTTTTGTTCCTTGAGACCAAATTGGTGTATTTTGGCTCGTGCAACTGGCACTCATTCAGTTTGTTTGTGTAATACACCAAAATATCAAGCTACTCCTTGCACCAGTTAGGCTAGATTATAACGATTTGATTCAGTATCTTGTTTGTGACACTGAAACTCAAAATTGCATGATCAGAAGATGCAAAGATTGCCCAAATAATTTTGTTGGCTACTGAGGGTTGTCAAAGAAAGTTTGCAAGATTGTGATGAAGGAAGTTTAACACAGTTTTCGCAATGGACAACTACAGATTGCTCTACAATGGTCATTCAGCAAGAGTCAATGGAAGACTATATTGATCTCATTGCGAGAAATTTAGAAAAACTAATTACTCATTCTTATATTGCAAAAGCACAGGCAAAGTATTTAAAGGACAGAGAGGAAGATTTGGAGGAAGAATTTGCATTGTTCTTGGTTGATTTTGCAGAAAATTACAGGTTCATTATGCAGGATGAAGTGCAGGGGTATCATTGGAATAATAGTCAGTGCACCCTTCATCCTGTTGTCATTTACTGCATTGAAGAAGGCTCATTGATTCATAGATCCTATTGCATTATATCAGATGACAACAATCATGACGTTGCATTTGTTCACTTTGTGCAGAAAGCTGCTATTAATGACCTTATATATTGGATTCCAAGACTCAAGACTATCGAATATTTTACTGATGGCTGTGGTGCTCAATAAAAAAACAGGAACAAATTTCTTAACCTTTGTATGCACAAGAAGGATGTCAAAGTTAGTGCAAAATGGAACTTTTTAGCTACCAGTCATGGAAAGCAGCCATGTGATGGCATAGGTGGAACTGTAAAGCGTCTAGTCGCAAAGGCCAGCCTACAGCGCAACATTAGCAACCAAATTTTAAATGCTCATAGCATGTTTGAATTTTGTTGGGGCAATATTCAACATTTGTTTTTCTTTGTTGCAAAAGATGAAGTGTTGGAAGCAAGGCAAAGATTGGAGAAAAGGCTTGTGGGCACAAAAGCTGTACCTGGAACTCGAAGTTTCCACCAGTTTGAGCCAGTAAGTGAAATAAAAATTGCTGCAAGAAGATGTAGCAAGGATATTCAGTATGACTTTGTTCATGACCTCTATGCTAGTGGGAATAAGGAACCTATTAGTATTTGCATTTTTGACTATGTGGCATGCATATATGATGGTACTTGGTGGATATTTGTTGTTTTGGAAAAGAATGAGGAAGAATTAGATGTGCTCATTAAATCTATGCACCCGAGTGGACCTACCAGGTCAATTCATTGGCCTGAGAAAGAAGATTTATGTTGGATTCCAGAAACAAAGATTATCTGCACAACTGCTGCACCATGTACAGTTTCTGGTACACAATACACCATTACCAGACGTGAAATTGACAAAATTGAAATGAAAATCTTGGGAGCACACTGACTTTTGCACCCCATAAACATTTCACTTTGATGAATCCAAGAGCACAAATGTAATCTCTGTACTATATTTCCTTTGCTGAATGATAGTAATCATCGAATCATCAATTTTCATAAGTAGTTTTGAGAAATATATAAACAATATAAAAGAGGCAATCATAGAAAAGCTGCTTCTAGTACCATTACCAAACTCTCTTAGTTGTTCTTTATACTCATCTAGTATCATAAAATGCTTTCAGTTTCATGGTATAGGTTTTTACACTTTTGGGGGTCTACCAAATCTGAACCCTGGTGAATGTCACTTCAAGAAAGTTCATTCAAATTTGGCATCTTTTACAAAAATAAGAGACCTCTGATGATCTTTCCAGCAAGATATATCGAATGAGCACATATAGAAGCACCTCATTCTCAAATTTTGTCTTCCTACCTTTATCAAGTGCGATTTGCTGCCATTCGATTCGATAGAAGGTCAAAAATCTTTTAGCAGTACGCATATGTTTTATTGGAATTTATGGGATTATTTATAACAGTCATAAAATGAAAACAGTTATGAAGTTTTAAAAAAAATCAGATGAGTGGTTTTAACATTGAATTCTACTTGGAGACAAAATTTCATGGGATTCTGTGATGGTGGGTTAAATGGCTGGGTGAAATGACATGAAATGACCCTATGGTTATGCTTTCTAAATTACAAATGTTATTTAGGTCTTTAAGATTTTGCAGTTAATAGATGCGTATACATTTATATTTGTAGCTTGGTCATGGTATGGATTTGCCGACTGATGTGCTTGACATTGATAAAAGTGATGAACACTTTCTACGACAAGTTCACCATATTCTATTGGAGGTCAAGTAACTTTTTCATAGTTAGTGTTGAATGTATTTGATAAGTATTACATCTCTTGTATTTACATCTGGGTCTATTTTAATAAATGCAGCATGATGAAGAACAGGAAGAGGAAAAGAAATAGACACATAGACATATATCCTACACTTGTGCATCACACATATTGCCCAGGTTGTCTACTTTCATCATGGTGGATGTCTATAAGCAAAGCATGGTTTGCAAATCAAATTGTGCTGTATCAGCATTACATCCACTATTCAGGATTATTCACTGATCAGTTAGGTACAAAATATTAACAAGAAGTAGTCAAGTGACCATAAAAGCTACAATATATCACTGTTTTTTCTGATAACCACTCATTATTTTGACTTCTTTAATACGACAAATGAATTGGTTAGAATAGCTTGTCTATCAATTTCAGAGGAAGATTATGCCATGTTTTGAAGATGCGAGAAACAAACTCTGTCTTTGGGGAGCCAAGAGAATCATCATTTTAGCTTTTTTTTTAAAAAAATACATTTCTCACAGCATTTAAGACAAGACTGTTGGTTATATATCGAAGCACAGCAATCTCACCCAGTTTTGTGAATATTTTCATTATTCAAATGTAATGCAGGGGAGCATTATCCTCCTGAAAGATAAATAATGTTTCCTCCTTCTGAAAAATTTAAGCAGTGTTGTCCCCTCTCAACAATAGAGAGAATTCAAAGACAAAATAAACAATATGAGTCTCTCTTTGAGTTTCGTTAATTTTGAGTAGGCCTTTTATATTGAACGATATTATTGAGCTACTGAGTAACTTTACTATTAATTTAATACACTGGTCACTGGGACTTTGAGACCCACACCATATCAGTTCAACATCATTTTTCCAAGTTAGACAAGATCAGTGGAGATTGGAGCATTGATCTGCATTAATGGATTCGTACTTTTGATGCATGTTGTGTTATAACTGAAAAGTCTGATGACCTTTTGGTTGCACAAATTCTGCCATATGTAATTGGCCAAGCTAAAGCCGTCCTAGATAATTTGAAGGTGGGCAAGAGAATCCCCAGAAACGTGAAATTAAAAAACAACTCAATGCAAATTTTTACTTGGATGCCTACCGCAAAGCACATGTGGTCGCTTTTGAGTGTTGTGTAGAAACACTGTGAAAGTGATGATGAATTCATGGCTCACTTTTTACAGCCATACAAAGCTGCTGACGCACAAGCTAATTCCAGCATAATCAACCATGCTGTGAAGTTTTTATGAGGGATTTCTGATACTTTGCAAAGAAATATATTCATTTTTTGCACCAACCCATACGATGGAAAGGTTTCTCATCAAGATTTTTTTCAAATAAAATCCTTACACAAACAATTAACTTACAATGCTACTTAAAAATACTTTAGTACATAACAAAGACGATACCCCAGGGAGCAAAACACCCAGACTGCCCTGGGTCTTTTCCATATAAGACATAAAATTAAACTAGAATTATCACTACAATTACAAACTACATACAAAACATTAACTAAGCAAAAGAAAACTTGTCTCGCAGTAGGTTTCGAGCAAGCACACAGGAAAATGATAGGTGGCGGCTGCTGTCGTCCCTCAATCAAGGTTTACTCAAAGCTACAATAGTTGCCAACAGCCCTGGAGCATTTTAGCTATTTTTATTTTGCACCCAGCACCCACCCCCTCCTCCCCTTAAACGATGTTTTTACCAGAAAATTACATGTGGGAATAAAGAAAATTCAAGTGCAATTTAACGCCAAGTGTCTCAGAAATAGAACAACATTGTTATAGAGTGAAAAGGTTGTGTCCACGGTGTAGTGGTTTAAATTCTGAAAGTACTGTATTTTTTCAAAATTTTTTGTGTATCCCAGAGATTTTTGGCGACTATTCTTTGGTATGAAATTTGAAGCATATAAGATATTGAGCTGCAATCAAAGAAACTCTAGGGGTTTTCAGGAGCGCTGATGACATTGGTGACAAAACTTCCTGTATAAAATTACTCTGTGACGTCACATTGATGCAATGGGATATATTTTGTAGTACTAGTCTTGTTACAGTGCATATGGACAATACCAATTTATACACTAGTGCAACTATGAGCTCTGTTTATTAAATTAAATGGCTGTAGCTTCTATATAAATCAAAAAAACAAGAATCCCACTAGTACTTTGCTCCTAACAAAGTGTTAAAGGTGTAGCCTGGTACTCACGTACTTGCAGGCAACATGTGAAATATGGTTGCAGGTGGTTGCCTGTGTGAATAAAATTCGATTTTAATTGTTCTCAAAGGGTAAAGTACGATGGTGAGAGAAGTGAGAATCACAGAATAGCAGAAAGCATATTCTGTTTTCATACAAGAAGAGTTAAACTAGATGTATAGTGAGATTGCAACTTGATGGGAAATTTCTGAAACTAGCATTGACCTTATTTGCAAATAGGGTGTGAAACACAAAAAACCAAACAAAAGAGCTGTAGACCTCAAATACTAAGTAGAAATGACAAGTCGTTTGATCAGCAGGTTTGCTTTGCGAGGATGCATTGGAACCAGCAACTAGAATGCTGAGGGCACCAAAAATAGTCAGGGCCTTTGACAAAAAGAGACATTGCTCTGAGGGGGGAACAGATCTCTGCATCATGGGAGTGCTGATAATGACCATAGAGAAGGGATCCTGTCCCACTTGTGCTTTAATTTAAGTGCCATAATAGTTGCCATAAGCCGCAGGACACTTTGCACTTTTTTATTCTTTGCTTAATTTTCACGCCGATCTTCCCCAGAAGATGATGATCTAAACACATAAACTTGAAAAGTGTCTTTTTGCCGCTGAAAAACTTCTGTTTACTCCTGAAAAACTTCGTTTTGCTCCTGAAAACTACTTTCTGCTGAACAAATTGCATAATTTGCTTGAGAGTACCCCTGTACAAATTAGGTGGAACAATAAAAATATATATTAAGGACAGGCTGCATTTGGCAGTTTAAAGGTAAAATATGAGTACAGCGCAAGATGTACACACTCTATGTATATAGTGTATTGATGTATGAATTTAGTATTATACATATAACGAACTATGATGGAACACTGCACACTTTAAAAACTTTTGATATTAAAGTATCAACTGACCCTATCTCTTTTAATCGTTGAAGTGTCGTTTATTTACCAGTTGCAAGATTTCAATACCTTTGGGTAATTTTAATGGATATGCGCAGACTGTGTGCACCTTTTACATATTTTTTGTAAATAAAATATATGGTATATGCTGAATTACAAAGCTTTCAAATTGTATACTGTGGAAATGAAGCATGCATGACAACAGCACACTGTGCGACACAGGCCACCGTCAGTTTTTGTCAAGCTGTAAAGAATGCTAACATATATAAGATAAAGACTGGGGACAGGCCATGTATCACTGAAAATCTGCAAAGAGCTTGCAATACAAAAGCCCAGTAGAGGGCTTGTAACAAGTGAGCATAAATATGAATCTGATTTTTTGGAACTATCTCTATTGAACATCCATCTTTTTAGTCTCTTAGCGGTCCAGTGGAGCACGTAATGAAAATAATTTAACGCCTAGCAGTGGTAAAAAGTGGAGTGTATCTGGTATGCACATTATCTCGAGCATAATTTGTTGAAGGCGTAGTAGGAAGAATGCCGAGCTCACTCAGGCATAATGGCTGCAGTACATAGTGGAAATAATTGAGAAATGCAAGGGCTGATGTTAAAGATTAGAATGCAGTTTTTGCAGTTCTGTGAAAAGGTCTTCTAGTTGCACCTTTCGGTATCTGCTTGACTACGTGTTATTACAGAAACTATTCAAACATCAGTGCTATTTTGTGCAGTCTTTATTTTACCTCTGATCATCCTTCTTTATAGTCAGGTAAGAAGTTTCTGTCATGAAGCAGAATTGAGTATTGCAGCTCTCTGTTTACATTTTAATGACAAAATTAATGATGACGGTTCACTACTAACAAGCAGAGCAATAAATGACAAATACTTTAATACGTCGTTTTTTCATATGTTGTAATGGAATACCTCGCCCATTTACCCGTTTCTTTTTAGGATGTTTTGTAATCATATGCTCCGCCAGTTACCACGTTGTTCCTCAGAAAATTTTGTAATGAAGCATCCATCCTGTTGTCACAGTAATTGCATAATGCTTATATAATTGACTCTTCTATCAATAAAGTGCCTAGGTTATATGAAAAAAATACCCTAAGAAAGTGGTTACTAGCAAGAGAACACTTATGTTGACAATTAATGAGTTATGAACGGCATCTAAATAATAATAATAATGATATTGAAAGTATAGGTCATGAACTCTGAGTTGGCCTCGTTCCCATGTTCTTACACAAACCTGAGATGATATCTGCATTTAGCGTGCTTCTAGCGGCTAACTTATTCCCGATGCCGATATATTTTCAAACTATATTTCATTACACTCAGGTTGTCTATTATATTGTCGTCAGGCAATGGAAGCCATTCCCTAATACCATTTTTGCAGGTACACTGACAAAGAGACAACGCATAGGATACACACATTAAATGACGTCACAGAGACAACTTACAAGATTTTAGACACAACTATTGTTTTCAGCACCATTGATTACCCTATTTTTGACCAACACTTAACAGGTATCACGTTGTCAGAAAAATTTTCACTCGCTGTTTTTGTTCTGTACTTAACACCCTCCCGCTCTTCCTCTTAAAAAATGTTTGTTTGCGAGAAAATTACGTGTGGAATAGAAAAAAATTCAATTGCAATATAATGCCAAATATCTCAGAAATATAACATCATTGTTGTAGGGGGAAAGCAAGGTGCGTTCAAAGTGTAATGGTTTAACTTCTGAGAGCACTTCGTTTTCTCACAATTTTTTTGCGAGTATTTCATTGACTTTTGGTGACTAGTGTAGCCGTAATGCTTTGGCTTCTTGCCATGTATTGCTGAACCTGAGGCTTCTGAAGCTGTTTTTACTGCTCCAAATCCATAAAAGGAAAACTTTTGAAGCAGTTCTATCTTTATCAAGTAAGCTTGGACAACAAAAGCAACATGCAATGTGGAAGTTTGATGAATAACAGGAGCAGTTCAATGTCATTAACCTTCAACTGCTGCTGAAGCCATCACAACATCTCCATAAACACCAAGATGCTTTAATTTTTTGTTCCCTTTGAAGCAATCCCCAGACCTTTTAGAGGAGAATGTCAGTTGTGCCCTGCAGAGGGAAGAAGAAGAGAACCTATTCAGTGCTATTTTTGCAATTGTTTAAACTACCTAAAGCGTGATTGCTTGGCTTTTAGATAGCAATAAGCGACTTCATAGTAGGTGAGAAACTTTTGGGGCCCCCAGAAAAGGGTCGTACTGGGCCAGCCAGCATTTATACATGGCCCTCAAGAACAAGAATCTCGATCCTCTTTGCTGAGTGAATCTAAATTTCTTTAGAAGCTGGTACACTATATGGTCTGTCAATTCCTATAATACTCGATTCAGTTGGAACTATTTAGTGTCAGCCGAACGATCTTTTACTGGAAGTTGATGTTTGCAAACCTTAACATTACGACCTGGTATGATAAAAACAACACTTGCAATAGGATAGCCAGCTTCATCACGATTTGTAGTAACTGATGAATTAGCTTTTCCTACATCATTGGTTTGAATTTTTTCAACACAGCTTTTGGGGTGTTGATAATTCCAGGAACATTCTACATTTGGGACAGTCTATTGCCTCAATATCTTCTAGGCCTTCTTTTCCTGATGACATTGCTTTGATGACGACCACCAAGTACATTATTCCACCTGGTCAGCCTTATGTATTCAGACTGTTGCAAAAGATCTACCGTTTTGTGTTCCATCTCTATACCAATTAACTTATCAAAATTCACTTGTGCAAACAATGATAGTTAATTGCTCTAATCTCTCCAAAACAATTGGTAAGGGGACGAAAGTTGCGTTAGGAACCTATGAATTTGAAGAGTTCTAGAAACTTTCTAAGGAAAAATTAACGCCTTTTTCTTCATTGGATGCTATGCAGCCCCTTCATCATTTCAAGACTCGGATCCTATGATTCATCTAACTTCACAAATGATATATTTGCCTCCATGCAGCCAAGTCCTTGCTTGCTGAATTCCATGACAGCTCTTTGTCTAAAACAAACATCGTTAAAGCCAATGTTACTGAATTTGACTTTGATCTGATCCATTCAACTCCTATTTCAGTGCCTTCTTGGTGAGTACCTCTACATCAGCTACCCATTGTCAAAGAATTGTGACTGCATAATAAAGATCATGGCTTTATTGAGCCAATGATTTTCCTTATTGTGCTGCTACAGTACTTGTTGCCAGAAAGAATATTTCCAATAGCCTTAGTGTTACAGATTGCTTTCACTTACTAGTTGATTATCACTTCCTCAATCCAGCCAAAGTTTTGGGCTGGCCTTCTTCAGCCTTACAACAGTGCCTGGACTCTGTTTGTGATTCACAGTTTGTCAGTTATATCGATATCAACAGTGGCTATTGTCGAACTCTTTTAGGTGATAAAGTGAAACCATTCAATCAGTTCCCCTGGCTATGGTTTTGGCCATTTGACCTGGCATTTTTATACAACAGAGCATCAAACCAGCACCATTCCTCTTTCAATGGACAATGGAAAAGGCCTTGTGTGATTTCTGCCAACTTTCCATGATGATGTGGTCATTAAAGGCGCTCATGTCCAACAACATCTTTCAAAACTATGAAGAGTTATAAATTGAACCTGACAACCTGCTTTGACACTGAATGCCTTGAAGTGCAAATTTTTCCAAACTTCCTTGCCATATTTAGGCCATACAATTGACAAGAGGCACATTAGCCTAAGCCCAGCACACATGTAGTGTATCAGAGATTTTCCAAACCCAACTAATGCCAAAGTCTAGAAAGAGTTCTTAGGCATGCCCCAGTTCTATTATCATTTTGTCTCCAATTTTTCTGTTATTGCAGCTCTTCTACGTCAACCTGTCAAGCCACATTCATCATTTTCTTGGTTATCTGATGCCTAAACAGCTTTCTCACTTCAGCCACAGTTTAATGTGCACCTACTAGTAATGACTTGTTCATCCTCGAAGTAGATGCTTCAGATAACGGTGAAGGTGCATACCTCAAAGCCTAAAACTCTAGTGATGACAAAGCCTGCATCGTTGCTTTTACCAGTAGAACGTTCATTGACACTGATAGACTAAAGTGAGAATTGGTTCAGCGCTTTGCTGGAAAGTAGAAATACTGTGTGTTGAATGAAACGGTTAGGATTAAATGCAACCCATCAGAACATATCTTCAATGAATATGCCTCAAAGCATTTTGTTTTCCAAATAAAGTGCCGGGAGTTCTCGTTAGCGATCAGTAGCGGTTAGCGATGGCGGCAATAGAGACATATGTCTCGCTCCTGCTGATTTTGATCGCAAACTTCCAAGTTAAGAAGCCTGCATTCATCAGTTCAGATAGCATTGGCTTAAATATCGATGGTTCGAATATTCTAAATGAAAGAAAAACGTTCGTCATGTCAACTCTATGGGAAGCAAGAGGAGGAAAGTTTATTTTCCGTATTCGAAGCTCAAACCAGACATTCGTTGGCCTAATTCTCTTGTTATGTGGAGACATCGAAATTTGCCCTGGCCCAGTTTTCAGAACGAAGATACAACCCAGAACTAGAGCACCTCACCAATCTGCGTGGTCTTAAGATTTTACATCAGAATGTACAAGGTTTGTTTGCTAATCATGCTTACGTCTGTGAACTTATTCAAAGTTTCAAAGGAATCGACATTTTGACTCTGAGCGAAACCCATGTCGAAAGTAATGGCATTGACGCAAAAGAAATGCTCAAAATTCCAGGATACATTTTCGTTAGTAAGCCCAGACCTACCGGTAAAGGAGGGGGAGTAGCAGCTTACATCTCAGAAAACTTAATTTGCAACCGAAGACAAGATTTAGAAAATGATGTCCTAGAATGTTTATGGTTGGAGGTAAAACTAGCCAAGACCAAGGGATTTTTACTTGCAATCACTTATCGTCCTCCTGATACATCTAAATACTTCCCAAAGGATTTCGATAATCATTTCAATGCAATGCTGTCCAAAGCAAACGAGATGCCCAAAGAAATCATTCTCATGGGAGATGTAAACGTTAACTTCCTAGACAGTACAAACGGAAAAGATTTCAAATCTATTCTAAATCTTTTTGGTCTGAAACAATTAATTCAAAAGCCAACGAGAATAACGGATTCATCATCAACACTTATTGACATTATTGGGACTAACAATCCAGCTACAATCAGAGACGCAAGGGTTATACCTACGGGGATAGGAGATCATGATATAGTCGGCTGTGTGGGCAAAATAAACCTCGCGAGAGAAGCTCCAAGGCAGATAACCTGCCGCAACTATCGAAACTATGATCCAGAAAAAATGAAAGAAGATCTGCGCGATAGTGACTGGCTACTGGTTTTAAATTGCGCAGACGTGAACGAAGCTTGGGGCTACATGAAGGACACACTTTCGGAGGTTTTCAACAAGCATGCACCAAAAGTACAGAAAAGAGTGAGAGGAAAAGCAGCCCCTTGGCTCAACGAAGGTGTTAAGCGAATGATGAATGAGAGGGATATGGTATTGCGCAAGTTTCGTAAAACGAAATCAGAAGCTGATCAAGCAGTATATAAAGAAAAGCGAAATGCAGTCAATGTGGCAGTGAGAAAGGCAAAGGCCTCTTATCACAGAAAGCTGTTGAGTGAAAATGCAGGAAATCCAAATAAATTCTGGAGAACTATTAAATCGATCTATCCATCAAAGTTGAAAAATTCAAACATACACACTAATTTCGAAATCAATGAAGAACAGGTAAATAATCCTAGCACTATCTCTAACGGTTTCTGCTCATACTTCAACAATGTTATAAGCGAAATGAAACGAAAAGCGTTCCCTCTACGAGATTTCATATGGCAAAATATAAAGAAGATGGAGAAGAAAACTGAAAAACGGTTCAATTTTCAACCTGTTACCACTGCAGACGTTGAGAGGTGTCTCAAGGGTATCAAACGTTCGAAATCAACCGGCCTTGATGATCTCCCACCTGGTCTATTAAAGGACTCTGCATCAGTCATATCGTTGCCCTTAACCCATGTCATAAATCTCTCGTTTTCTACTGGCGTTTTCCCCACTCAATGGAAAAATGCAAGAATAGTACCGGTGCACAAATCGGGATCAAATTCAAGCCTTGACAACTATAGACCAATATCAATATTGCCAGTTCTGTCTAAAACCATCGAAAAATTGGTTCATCAGCAGGTCATGAAATTCCTTGATGAAAACATGTTGTTGTCTGAGTTCCAGTTTGGCTTCAGACCAAAAATGTCTACGGAGCTGGCAGCAACACTTTTTCTCGATAATATCCGCAAAAATGTTGATCAAGGACATATGGTTGGTGCTGCTTTCATTGACCTCAGTAAGGCTTTTGATACGATAAGCCATCCAAGGCTAATAGCAAAGCTCCGTAGCTATGGACTAAATGGAATTGAGCTTGAGTGGTTTGCAAATTATTTGTTCAATAGAAATGCCCAAGTATCGTTCAATGGTTCTCTCTCCAATCCACAAAAGATGATAAGTGGGGTGCCACAGGGATCAATTCTAGGCCCTCTCTTATTTATTCTATATTTCAACGATATTGTTTCTTCCACCAAAGGTGCCAGCATAATAAAATATGCAGATGACACCGTTATCTACGTAGCTGGTAAAGAAATCAAAGAAATAAATGCAAAATTAACGAATGCCATGACAGCACTTTCTGCCTGGTTCAGTGAAAATGAACTAATTCTCAACCTAAAAAAAGGAACAACCGAAGCTCTATTATTTGGAACAGCACAGAGAATACAGAAATGTACAGAACCTTTATGCATATCACACGAACATGGTCAAATCAGCATCACTTCAACATATAAGTATCTTGGTGTGCAGCTAGACTCTTCACTGAATCTTAACAGTGATTTCGATGCCAAATACAAGAAAGCCTCAGGTTGTCTACGACTCCTAGCAAAGATCAGAAATCATCTGGACATAGAGTCAACTAAAGCCATCTACCGCTCAATGGTATTACCAGCACTCACCTATTGTGGCATATTGAATCTGAAATTGACTAGGACACAAGAAAATAAACTCAACTCATTGCATAATCGCGCATTGCAAA
>OLMO02000257.1:14287157-14299418 GCA_900291935.2 Cassiopea xamachana | reverse complement strand
AACATACAGCTCAAATGGCACATATCATCAACAAAGCCAGGATAAAACAACGCTCGGTGGTCATTACACTTCTCGATCTCAAGAATACATTTGGTGAAGTCCATCATAACCTCATTCTACAAGTTTTGAAATTTCATCACATTCCTGATCAAATACAACATCTCATTAAAAATCTTTATTCTGATTTCTTTCTACACTTCTATCCTATCTGAGTGTTTTCACACTCCATTTATCAAAGTTGATCGCGGCGTTCTCCAAGGTGATTCCCTTAGCCCACTCACCTTTAACCTTTGCTTCAACACTTTCATTCGATATATAGCAGACCAAAAATTTCAACAATTCGGTTTCACATTAAATTCTCTGAACCCAACTCACTGGTTTCAGTTTGCAGACGATGCCACTGTCATTACTGGTCTTGAGAGGGAAAATCAGATACTTCTTAATCATTTTACGCGTTGGTGTAACTGGGCAGGCATGAAGATCAGAGTCGACAAATGCGTCACATTTGGAATTAAGAAATCTGCTACATCCTCAGTCCAGTTCCTTCCAAAGCTTACCTTGAACAACTCATTGGTTCCTACTGTTGAGAGTAACAAATCCTTTAAGTATCTCGGGCGCTATTTCAATTTCAACATGGATAATGATGACCATATGTCTTCCCTTCTCAGTATAATTAAGGATCTGATGATCAAAACTGATAGCCTTCCCTGTCATCCTAAATACAAGCTCCTACTTTACCACCGGTTTGTTCTTTCTAAGCTTTCTTGGCATTTGACTATTGCCGATCTTAGCAAGACTTGGGTTGTTGATAATTTAGATAACATCATTATAAGTTATGTAAGGAAGTGGCTTGAACTGCCCATAAGTGCTACTATTAGTTCTCTCATCTTAAGCAAGTCTAGATACGGTATCAACCTTATCCTTCCATCTAAGAAATTTATTGAATGTCAAACTGTTATACGCAATGCATTAAAATCTTCTCCAAACTTGGATATCAAGACTCTTTGGGCTGAGACTAGTTATGGTACAAATCTTCAATACGACCAATTTCAAAATACTAAGCAAGTTCTCAAGTCTATTCAACGTGACCACAAAGAGCGAATAAACAACACCCTTTTATCCCAAGGTTTAGTTATTTCGTCTGTTATCAAGCATTCATGCCAGAATTTAAAAGGCTTATGGTCAAGTGTCCAGCAAAACTTGCTTAGGAACATTTTCAATTTTTCTGTGAAGTATCTTAATAATACTCTTCCTACTCGTAAAAATCTCTGTAAGTGGGCAGTTTCTCAATCGTCTAATTGCTCCTTTTGCCTCCAGTCAGAAACTTTACAACATGTTGTATCCAGCTGCAAGTCATATCTAGATGAGGGCAGATACACTTGGAGACATAACTCTGTTCTTCTTTTTCTCGCAAGCACATTCTCGTCACTTAAACAATGCACTGTTTATGCTGATCTACCTTCCTTTCTATCTCCATGCTTGATTACGGGTGATTCTTTGCGTCCAGACCTTCTTCTTCTTATAGACGAAAAGATACTTTACATCCTTGAGCTTACTCACGGTTTTGAAACAAGTATACAGAACAATAGCGATCGTAAAGCTGCCAAATATAGTTCACTGATCAATGATCTTTCTCTTTCTTATAGTAAAGTTGTGTTCGTCAATCTCTCTATGGGTGCTATTGGGGTTATGGGTTCTTCCTGCAATTCTCTTTTATCCTTACTACCAGAGTTACATTTTGATATGAAAATCACAAAAAGAATTATAATGAAAGCCATGAACATCTCTATTCGATCCAGCTATTACATTTTCTGTCGTCGAAACAAGCCTTGGACTAACCCTGAACTTTTAACTATTTAATTTCCCTTTTCCTTGTTCGCTTACTTCCACTGTTTTTGTTTCATTTTGTGTTATGCTCTATACAAGTAAGCCAATTTTACACTGCCATGTACTTGAGAGGTGTATTATTGTATTTAGTTAATGATATATTCATATGAGAAGTTTAAAAAAAAGTGAAATAAAGAGAAAGAAACCCATGCAATCGTGTTTGCTGCTGAGAAACTTTGCCACATTCTCCTAGGTAGGCCTTTTCTCCTACACACTGATAATCATGTAAGATCATTCTTGCAGTGCGAAACAGCCCAGAAAGTTACAAGTTATTCAACTGGGCATTGCAGCTTTCAGAGTTTTGTATGATATAGAACAAAGTCCATCCAAGAGTTTTGGCATCAACGACTGCCTTAGTCAACTTCATTGCTTCAACTTACTACAGGTATGCCATCCCATATTTCTGATGGCCTCAATCAAAGCTGTTCAGGCCCAAGATGAAAACATACAACCTGTCATAAACTATGCATCGTCTAGTGAAAGAACTTTTGATTTTTCCCATCTACGCTTGTTACTACAATATCATCATCACCTTTGCTGTCTTCAGATGGCATCTTAAATTTGCACAACTGCACTGTTGTACCATCAGCATTATCGGTAAGTGTCCTGCAGCTTTGCTATGATCACCACTCTTCTGGTTGCTTTGCCATTAACAGCACATGGGCCCACCTTTGTGCCCATTGTTCCTGGCCCAATACTAAACAAGATATCTCATACTGATTCATAAGTTGCACCAACTGTACTTCTTTCAATCCAACCCTTCAAGGATATCACAAGGTCAATTTACAACCTATTTACCACTCAGATCATTTTGAGCTTTTTTTATGATGAAGCTGGGCCGTTTATACCTATTTCTTGTGATGGATGGCAGTATACCCTCATTGTTGTTGGTCACTTTACAACAAAAGAGGTATTTGTTCCTGCCACTGTCAGAGCAATTCATGACAAATAGATCTGTTGATGTGATATCATGACACGTTTGCACAATGGTGGTACCTCAAATGTTGATGGTAATGTTATGCAGAACGTTGTTAAGATCTTGGCATTGGTAGGTCTACATCCCCACACTTTTGCCCACAAGGCGGTGGCCTTTTGGAGGCAATGGTCAAACAAGCGAAATCCTGTGTACAGAAGCAAGCTGACCAATCTAAATTGGACTTGTACCTGCTGTCAGATGTCTATGTTATTAGCTCAAGTGTTAACATTAGTACTAGAGTGACAACTACAGAACTGATTTTTGGTACCAAACTTGCTTTAAGTACCGAATTACTGTGTAGTGCATCACCAAGGCTACCTTTTCAACCATCTGCTGCTCATCATGTGGAAAAAGCTCAATCATTTTCTTGTGGCATTGGTGTACATTTTAAATGGTCTTTTGCTGATGCTCGTAGTACCCTCAATATGAGCAGGGGAATGAAAAAGCAATATGATAATTCTGTTTTTAAGTACTAATGTAAGGTCAATGAAACAGTCATACTATATCGCCCTCCCTAGAGCTCATTGTATAGGGGATCTCATTTCAAGCTTGTCAAACAAGGTGGCCAATTCCATCTCAAACAAGACTTGTCTGCAGTTCTCAGTGAGACTTGCCCTCAGTGAGGTCATCAAAACACTTGTTCTTGTCCTATATTAAAGTTATATTTATCAAGGTCTCCATGGGTGCTCTCGGTGTTATGGGCTCCTCCGGTGATTCCTATCTTACTCCACTTCAAGATCTGAATTTTGATAAAGTTACACAGAAGAAGTGTTATGAAAACAATTAAAATTCCCAGTAGGTTAACATATTACAACTTTTGCCTAAGAAATAAACCACAGAACAACCCTGAACTCCTGAACTCCTGAACTTCTGAATATTTACTTCCTTTTCTTACCATTCTACCTTTGGGTTTTATTATATGGCTTCTATTATTTTTACTAGTTTTATTTTGTTAGTTCACGTGCTTAGTACAAACTAGCCAATTGGACACTACCAATTATATGCGAGGTGTATCATTCTAAGTAACTGATATATGCACATTAAAGTTTTAAAAAGAATTGAAATGTGCATTTTGGAATTTTATCAATGATATCAACCCAAACAAAATAGCTTTCAATTCAAGCACATTGATATGATCTGATTTCTCATGAAGCTGCAGAATTCCTCTTGTCGTGATGTTAATGACTACAGCCCCCCAGCCAGAGGATGAAGCATCCATGGCAATAACTACTTCAAGATACCTCATTGAATGACTAACTGATATTCTCCATCCACCAAATTAACTCCTCATGTGCTGCCTTAGATAATTTTGCATAAGAATCAAAATTGCCTTTAGAAAATTTCAATGCTTCGCTTTTACCACATTCCAAATATCGATGATGTAACTTTCCAAATTTAACAGCAGGGAAAGAACTGACAATAGTTCCTATGACTAATGCAAGATATCTAATGGATACAAATTGAGAGCAATGTAATGATGAACAAATTTCCTTAATTTTCTCCTCTTTAGAAGACAGAAGAGTAACCATAGTTTCTGAATTAGCTATAAAACCAAGATAGGTGATGGATCTAGCTGGTACAAAGTTAGACTTAGAAGGATGAATAATAGGACCTAAGTTGTCCAACAGCTTGATTGCTTCAATTCTTGCGTTGATGCAACCATGATAAGATGCATCAATAATGATAATTTCATCAATATAAGCTGATACAATATATCTTTGCTGTCTTAAAAAGGCGAGGACTAGCTTAAGCAATTTTTTAAATTTTCTTGGTCCACTACATAAACCATTAGGCAAACATTCAGACTTATGTACTTTATCCTGAAATTAGAATTTCAAATAGTTCTGATGAGATTTAGAAATGGGAGCAGAGTAGTAGGCATTTTAATATCTACTGTGCACATGGTTTATATATTTGAGAGCCATATCAAAAGTGTCAATTTTGAAATGGATATAAGTCAGATCAATTCAATTTTTTGTTAAGTACGAATCATTATGAAAGAGCCATCATCCTTGGGCAGCAGAAATCTTGGGGGAAGAAATTCATCCTTCTCATGGGAAGAAAGCTTTATAACACCTTTATCAAGTAGCTTACTATTCTCTTTCTCTACAATATGAATTTCAATGAAAGAAACAGGTGTGATATTATTTAATCTGTATCCAAAGTGACTGAAGAGCTCGGAGAAAATATCAACCACTGTTTGTATTGTTTCAATGTTACATCCGACACTTTTCCAATGATCTTTAAAATCTTTAATGAAACCTCCTCTAAAGTACTTAATTTTGTGTAAAAAGTAGCTAGATAGCTCAGAAATAGAGGAGATAAAATTATTTACATTTATTTCGTCATGGCTTTTGATTTCGGCAATAAACTTGAGATTTCTCGCCTCTCACTAAATAAGAGCGGAGACCACGGCCATACGATGTGTGTTTCTGATGAGATGGCTGATGATTGTACACAGGTCTTCTAGAAGCGTCTAATTGGGGTCTAGCTACAGCAGCTTGGGCAAGGCTTTTTGTTTCCCTTTCTTTTTTCAGTCTTTTATCAAATTCATACCCAAATATATGAATGGAGACATGATGAGGTGGATCACAAAACCCTTGAACATCTTTATTTAAAGTGCTTATTCATCGAAAATTTCGTATTTTAACTTTGCATTTTCTTATGCAACTTTGTGCTGCGGTCATCATGCTACAAACTAAAGTATCATAACTCATATGGGGAAAAGTTATGAGCCCTTAAACGTCACTACTTTGGCATTTCAAGTGCGAATTCTAGCTACTGCGCACGACGTCATAACGAGTACGGAAAAATATTTTGATTGCTTGTTAGCATGGATTCCACTAGGAAGTCCTGCAAACGTCGTGGAGGACGGTGATATGTGGCTGGTCTCCCAACCGGAATAAGCTGCACAAATGGTCAGCATACAGAGGGGAAATCCGTTAATACGTTTCCACTCAAGGACAAAGAAAGGAAAAGACACCAAGCTTGGGTCAGGTTTGTGCAAAGATATAGGCCAAGGTGAAGCAGTACTAACTAGTCTTATCTTTGCTCTGACCATTTCAATGAGAGTTGCTTTATTAACTAGTAACAATTAACAACGTTGAGGAAAACAGGGCAGGGAGGTATGTTGAGTTGGTAGGTTGGAAATGGCCTACTAGTAAAGGAAAATTATAATGCCATAGCAATGTATTTCAATTCCTTTCATGGACTGTCCGTGATACGTGTTCAAAAATGGATGACACAATGGAGGAGGTAGAAATGTTCGCAAGCCCTATTACTGTTTGTACCAGATGTCTAGCTTTGGAAAAGAAAATTGTATTCTATCAGAAAAAGATCAGTTGGCTTAGAAGATCAAAGAGTAAATTATAAGACTCTAACCAATGCAAACATCTAACACAGAAGCGATTATTCATTGTACAACGTTAACGCTTTGCTTATAGGCCCTAAATGACTGTTTTCAAAATTTGACAAGTTATGAGCTGCAATACGTAATAGATACTGGCACTCACCATTCCTGAACTTAGATTTGCCTCTCACATCAAGCCTCAAGAGTTTGTGGTAGCAGTCCATCGGGGTCATTGGTCTCGACATTTTCTTTATCTTGAGCATGCGAATCGTCAGCTAGTGGCTCTCCGTGGCATGCACCTGTTACCCTACACGTTGTACAAGTAGTAGTAGGCCTGGCTGTGCAAGCACACGGCCATCGTTGCCATCATCTTCTAATTGATAATCAGTAGCTTCATCATAAAATGGCGATTCAATGTCACTGTTTGCCATTTTAATGAGGCGTAGCACGCCAAGACGAGAAGCTTTCTTACACTTTGTTTATCAACTGATTTAGGCCTAAAGAATGCACTCGGTTTGATCCTCGTTATGACATCACGCAGTGGCTATCAAAATTCGCACCTAGTGCCTCAAAACAAGCGCCAATTTCTACACCTTTCTCGCCAGAAGGAACAAAAATAACATGATATTCATGCATTGGAAAGACCGAAGTCTCGATTTTAGCTAAAAAAGTATATTCAAAATGTTCGATGCATAAGCACTTTAATATGTTTCTAACATGTGCTTTTCATATGTTTGACAGAGTTACTCTCGAATGAGCAAGTATCGAGATTTCATTACTATGAATTTTTAGTCGTACAAACTTGTCAGATTCTTCAGCTTGAATTGAATCATCTGCAATTGATGACATAATATGTTCAGATTTCACTTCCATCTGCTGAACATTATATATCTGCTTCTCATTTGCAGGATGGCTTTATTTCTTAAGAATTTTCCCAGCCCGGATTCTGCCACAGATTCTCAATTTTAGCCGCAAGTTTGTTTAGAGCAAACTAGGGCCTTTCTGTCAGTACTCATATCATGGAGCTCATTTTCGACATAACCAAGAAGCTCATCCTTCATATTTAGAGGTGGCTTAGACTTTTCAGAGCACTCTGAGACATGCCAGAAGTGAAGCAGAGTCAATACCATGCTCTAGTTTTGAGCGCTTGAATGATGTATTATCTAATTTATTAGCAGAAGATACAGCTTTCAGGTATTGTCGGGAGTAAGATGCAATCTTGTGCTCTAAAGAATCGTGAACTTGAGAGATACACTTCACTTCTTCAGACCCCTTTCATTTGCCCAAGGTTGAAGTAAAAGGTTCAGAATTTGCAGGTTCATCTGGTCAAACTATGTTAAAAGAAGAATCTAAACTCTTCTCTATTAATATTGTATTCAAGAAACTGCGTGACTATACAAGTCAAAGGAAAAATGTCTTTCTGCATGTCCTGTAACATAGCAACTTGCAGACTGGGAGCTGCAAGCTTATCACTATATTCAGAAGATCTACTCGCTCCCTCGGACATAGCTAATTTTGGGGGCAGAATCAGCATTATCAGAAGGCTACGTAGCGTAGGAAGATTTTCGAAATCCATAACTAAACAGCAATAATAACAAGTGTGAACACTTTGAAAAAACTGAAAAATATAAGTAAGATAAAAAAAACAAATGCAGCAATTGCAGAAAAGGACTTAGACATCACTTAATTGACACTTGATTCCACTTTCTTCTACACCGGGCAAAAGTCACCGTTTGAAGGTTGAATACAATTGTATCTCATATAAATACCGAAAGGAGTTTTGGTTATCCCAAATTAGGTGATTTAAGATTGAAGATATTTTACTTAAATAATATCATACAATCTTTCGTTTGTAAACAATTTAGTATGAACTCCAAGCAACCCAAGGATGTTGATAACAAACGTACTGCTTTATTTGCCTTACTGCTTTTAGCGGTACGTAGGACGCACTAGGCAGAGACTAGCTGATAGAATAAAACAGCATGTCCCCACGAGCATCAGGAAGAAGGGTTATGCCACAAGAAAGCAGCCACCTCATATATGTAAAACAACGAGTCTAAAATTAATTGTGAGTCGGCCATAGGACAACACCATATTGCAAATCCAGAATGCGCCAAAACATATGCCGAGGACAATTTTCGGATTATTGGGCAAGTAAGATCGTCTTTTTATTTAAGCGTTTTGGAATCTGGTTTACATCAAGACTCAAAGCCCAGTCTTGTGTAGACAAAAAGAGTTTGTTTCCTTATTGGCACTCTTCAAGTAAACAATGGTAATAGGTCCTAATTGGTCACACTTGGGGCCAGATACATGCATGTATCACATGTATCACATGTAGCCGCATCTGGATATATATTTCGGTTAACCTTTAGGTCACTATCCGACGTTGTCATACTCTGATGGGTGTCGGACGAAAAAAAGCTTTTGTATGTTAAAAGAATGTTGCCGCTTTTTCGTGCTGTGGTAAAAGTTATTCTTGAGCTGCATTTCTTGAGTTGCAAATTCAATTGCTATAATAAATTTGTTCTCTTCCTGGAAAGCTGTAAGGTTTTTCAAATCGGTATACTATTGTAACTTATTGTTCTTGTTGTTCTACAGATAGAAGTCATAGAAGGAAGTCTGATATGTCCTGAATCTGGTAGGAAGTTTCCAATAAGGAAAGGAATACCAAATATGCTGTTAACTGAAGATGAAGTTTAATTTTGAAATTGCACCGAGCAACATTGCAGTGTAGTGTAGATACCAAGAGCACCTCTACCTTCTGTGCTGCCAAGTATGGGACCCAAAGCATGCCAAGAATCTTTTATCATGCCAAATCTTGTACAACCTGCTTATTTTCTTATCGATATTCAGTGCTTTGCTTTTTTTAAGTTGTATCAAAATATCATGCTTTGCTTCAGAGATGCTTAAACTAGACTGTTTATAGTATTTTAGCACACATTTTAACCCTTGTTCTAGCTTCAGTGTTTATCCACCATTTCTGAATTGAAGAGTGACCCTGTTGAGTCTTGTTGCTTTACAGTCGTACATTACTTACCAAAAATTTCGAACTGTTAAAATTTGGACATTAAAAGTTCAGACATTAAATTTCGGGCGAAACATTCCTAATGTCGGTCAATTGTGGATAAAAATTTTGGACAACATTTTCGATTTTACGTATAGTTTGGTCTTAATTTGATCCAAACTTATTGAAACTTTCCACAAACCTGGTGTTTCCCTCTGATGTAGCGGTCCAATAATGTTCCAAAACTAGTTCAAAATGTAGGTGTATCAATGGTGTATCTTTACACTTGGTTCCATCTTTTTAAGGGGGTATGGGGTCTGAGATCGATTGTGAAGTTTTGGTTGATTCATAATGTCAAAGATTATGACAATGTTGGAGTGACATGGATTCAGGACCTTTTTGTGGAATCAAAAATCTTTTTCTATCATTGCAGAGACATTTATGCTCAAACTTGAGGAGCATGTTTCAAATTGGACCTTTGTCTTATCGGGCAAAATATTGTTGGGCGAAAGTGATGAATTTTTGTTTGAGTGACAAATTTGGCCCAAAAAGGTACTGTGTAATCAAATGGCCAAATGTTGACCTTTTTAGTATTTTCTTTATCCATAGAAGGCCAAAATACCTTTTTTTGTCTGGAAATAAATTCTAGGGATATTTTGTCACATTCTGAGGGATTCTTTAAAAGTGGTTTTGACGCATCCTCCCCATCTTTCAGCATCCATTTCGACAATGAAACAGAGGTGCTTTTTAATGCTGTGAAAAGCTACTGCCCCATATCCAGGAGTTGGAAATAAGCTATAGATAAAGAAATTTTAAAATTCTCAGCTAGACAACTAACCTTTTCTTCTATTTCATCCCCAAATTGGATTCCCTTTCCCACAGATACAGGTAGAAAAAAGTAAGCAAGTTATTAGGGAGAACCTTAATAATAGGAAATAACAAAATGTTATGCAGAAAGTACTTAGTGAAGCTACTTGTGTTACAAAATTGCAAAAAATGCAAAACAGTATGGCATGGATACATTTCGGACGCTTTCAACTTTTGGACAAGCAGTTGTTTAATTTTATCGAGCTCTGGGCCTAATTTAGTTTTAGAGCAAATCATAAGTGCCCTGTGAACTAAGGTTTTACTAAGGCTAATCTTTCTTGTCCTTGGGCTGAAGGAATTCCAACGGATGTATTGCCCAGTAAACGTTGGTTTCCTGTAAATGCTGGTAAGAATTCCAGTGCCCTCTTTCTTTACCAAAAAATCTAGATAATGTAAGGAGTTGTTTTTGCTCCTTCTCTATTGCGAACTTTAGAGCTGGATGTAGTGAGCTCAATTTTTCTTGAAAGTGGTCACAATCCAGCTCGGAACCAAAGATGACAAAACTATTGTCCTCATACCGAAAGTAGACACCTGGTTTTGCGGTGTTGTCAAAAAGTCTACTTTTATGAAGATGTTTGCCAATGCCGGACCCAAGGGGCTGCCCATTGCCACACCGTCTAACTGTTTATACATCTGGTTGTTGAAACTAAATTCAACTCCACGTGTAGCAATTAGCATTAGTTCCCTGAATGTATCCTCAGGGAATGGCGGACAATCGAGGTGCCCTCGATACAAAGTATTAGCACAAATCTCTATGGTCTCATCCAATGGGACGTTTGTACATAGACTGCTAACGAAAAGTCTTATGTTTTAAGAGTTGATGTTGAAGTACTTAATAGAGAAGAAGACCCCCTTGTGAATGAGCTACACATGTTTTGGGAAACTGAAAATGTAGGTTGTGATAGACGTATTGCAATAGAAGATGACTTTGAATCAGGAATTAAATTTGAGAATTGGAGGTATGAGGTTAAAATGCCCTTTAAAGATGAGCATGCAATACTTCCTGATAATTACGCCTTATCTAAAACGAGACTAACAAACTTGATGAGAAAATTGAAGAGTAACCCCTCACTTGCTGCAGAGTATCAACAGGTAATTATGATATTCTATGGCGTTTCCGGCTTTAAAGATTGGACTAATATCAGACATAAAGAAAGTCTGTTTGAATATTTCAATTACGCCAGAGCAGAGGAATTTTCTAAGATTTTTATGGGTTGATAACGTTGAGAGTGCAGAACCTAAACTTGAGATTTATCTTTTCACCCGTCTTATGTTTGGAGCTATCTGCAGCCCATATTTCCTAAACGCTAAAATTCGACATCATTTAGAAGAGTACTGAAATGAGAATGAGGAATTTGTAGACAATGTAATTAAATCTCTTTATTGTGACGATTTCATATCGAGTTTTGAGAGAGGAAGAGGCTTTTGTGCCATATGGTAAATTGAAAGATTGCTTTAACGATCCTGGTTTAAATCTAAGAAAATGGAAATCCAATTTCGAAGATTTAACGGAGAAAATTGCGATTGTGGAAAATAACAATGAGCAAGTATTGGATGATATGAAAGAAAATTGTGAGAAAACTATTTCGGATTTAGAATGTTGTCAAAGTACAGAAACAGGTACGCGTAATTGGATTTATGTTGAGGGGAAGCATAAAAGACGGAACCGATGATGGGTGATTTAACTAGTGACAAAGTAAAACCAGCTAAGCTAATTGAATTGGAAAACAGTGCAAATCGTTTCGATTTAGCGTGGAACTTGGGCTTATTTGAGAATAAACTTGTGTTGCTGAGGTCAACAAAAATTCCAAATATGGATTTAGAGGGAATAGATCTTAATAAAACTGTTAGTTTTGCGGAAAGTCGAGGAGTTCAGAAAAAAGAAAGATGCAGTTGACATTGATGGAAACTATGAAGATCAAACTGTAACTACGATTGAGCAAGAAATAAAGTTGTAGCTGATGAGGAAGTAGGTGAATCAGTGGATAATTGCTTATAACATTTTTATTTCTTTTTGAATTATATGACATTTTTCATACCCCCAAATGATTGGCAAAACAATCTTGTGGGTGACCCGGAGTGTGTTATGAATTGAATTGAATTACTCATGTGACATGGAGCATGTGTATATATATATATATATATATATATATATATATATATATATATATATATATA
>OLMO02000257.1:14260761-14280889 GCA_900291935.2 Cassiopea xamachana | reverse complement strand
TAGCCCTATCCTGGCGACCCTCCTCATTTATCCGGGCTTGGGACCGGCATGGGAAGGAGCTGGTTTGGTCCCCCCATGGCTGAGTTAGACATCCATTATGCTAGATATTTTCCTTGCTGGTAAATAGATACTGTTTTACGTTAAAAATTAACGTTGTGAGAATCTGTTCTACTTTTGATCAACTTTGTTTGCAAAATCATCAAGTGACTTCAAGTATTCTTTGTGAACTACCGGATGATCTCAATTTTTAGTAGCAGGCCTTGACTTTTTTCAAATTTAGGCCATATTCAACTTTCTAGAACAGCTTACATCTCTTTCTCGAGTTTAAAGAAAATTATGAAATCCGGCTAAACCTATTGAAGATCCGGCCGGAACAGGATATCCGGCAAAACTGAAAATCCGGCCGGATTATCCGGCTAACCGGATATCCGGTACACCCCTACGGCACATACGTATTGTTTATCAGGGTTCGTACTGTGGTGAGCAGATGAAATTTGAGGACTTTTTAGGTGTTTCTAAGGACAAAAATAAATGATTTTTATGCAGTATTTCTGCACATTTCCGCGACAAAAAGCAAATCATTTCCTACATAAATCTACCATTGAAAACCCTCTCCCCCATGAATTGAGTAGAAATATGGAGTTTTCTCTAAAATGCAAGAATATAAGGAGTTTCTAAGCACCTTTAAAACCGTAGATCAAATCCAAGGATATTTTAAGGAGCTTAAGAGTAGCAGAAAACCCTGTTTATCAGCAATAGTAATCCATTACGAGTTCAAAAACATTCCTTTTACGTAAGCTCAACTATTGCAGACTTAAGGAATTTGAAAGAGCTGCGTTTACAAGCCAGGACAACAAACTAGGCAGTGTATTCAACAGGGGTGGAGCTAGGTGGGCTAAAAGTCATGCCCTCCCAAAAAGCAATAATTGCTATAGCAACCAATTGCACTAAGAACTAAAATTAGGTGAGATAACGACATTAAATTGCTTCAGAAAAACAACTCAAAGCATTGCCATGGGCTAGAGTCAGAAAATAAAAGACGAATACCTGGAGTGTGCACGAAATTCCCACCGACCCAAATCACAATGCTGCGTGGTTTCTGCGTAGGCATTGGAATGACTATCGTGTAGTTGAAAACTCAGTCGTTAAAATACCGATGTAAAGAGGCAATCTTCTCGCAAAAAGTTCAATGTTACGATGGTTGATTCTCTGCATATAATGGCTAAGAGAATTCTATAGAAGATGCCAAAAATCTGCAATAGGGCTTTGAAACTGCAACATTAACCAAGTTAACCATTACTTTCAAGCACCAAATAAACGGGAGACCCTAATAGACAGGGATGTCGGAAAAAATTCCACAATTTAATAAATGAGGGGTCAAAATAAACGGGGTATTGGAATTTGGCTTTAAATGATTATACAAGGACGTAAAGAACAAAAACAGGTCTTCATAGAGCATAAAACTTAAATATATACAGCAGTGCGCTATTTTGCCATGGAAATCAGGCGTAACTAGTACTAACAAAGAAAGGAAATGAAATGAGGGGTTTGTAAGAAAAGTAAATTTCCTTAAAATCAATAAACAGGGGGTCCTAATAAGATCCGTTGGGTTGGACAAAAATCGAAAAATTAATAAGCGGGGGAACGTTTATTTGGCACCTGAGAGTAGCTAAACAGAAATGAGGACTTCGGGCACACACTGCAGAATTCATACGCATCCTGCCTAATCATTTTTCCTGACTTTTTTCTTGAAAATGATAGTCTTTTTCATCACTGCACATCAGGAATACATGATATTTTCCTGACCCGCTTGGTGTTGCAGATGATACTACTAGCCCTTTCTTTAAAAATAAGGAATTGAACACATTTGTAAATTTTGGTAGGAAAAGGCGGCCCTCTGATCAATTACTTTCCCAATAAAGAAAACAAATATTAAAAATTTGACAAGCCAAAACCTCTTCATAATCGTCAATATGTCAAATAACTTCAACGACAACTGCTACAAAGGATGCATGAACAGTTGTCAGTTTCTGTTACACTAATGATCAGTTGCACAATCACGACTTCAACCTACGCTATTAAAATGTCTAGCACATGCATCATACATGCATAAAAGAAAAACTGTCTACTCATTAATTGTTTTCTGATAATAGCAATTATCTCCAATCAACTCTTGAAAATGACACTGTACAGGGTTAAATTTTCTTAGCACAAAATTAATAAGAGCAAAGATTGATATAATATAAACAAAAGACACATCAATTAATGTTATACAATGTGAAAAATTTCTATAACTTCTTTATAACTCGCATCCACCCTGATACAGTGGTCTTAGCGATGTACTGCTTCTTTTCTCAAAAAAGCTACACAAGGGCGTAGTTTCAGAACTTTTCAGGGGGATATCCGAGATTTTTGCCCAGCAGGAATGCATACTACCCTGCAAAAATGAGGTCTATATTTTGTATTGTGATGAAACTTATGGTAGAGAAACTCTGATGTAGCGCACTATTTTCTTTACAAGAAAAAAGTTTATACGAAAATGGCTAAAATCTTATGAAGCTCACAAGGCTCAGTATCCAAAATTAAGGGGTTTTGTAGGTCACAACTTGATATTACGCCATTATTGCATTCAAAATGCTGACGATGGCATACTAATTCGAGTATGCAAGATAAACAGAAAATGTTACCCATTTTAGCTAGTTTATTTCAGTGAAAGTTTAAAAAATCTAAAGTACATCTTAGGCTCAATTTCGCGAAAAGTTAAGAAAGTGGAGGCTCAAGCAAAATGGTGGTTTTCTTGTAAAAAAACGTCTATTAAATATTAGACAATGCAGCGTCTTTGCTAAGTTGGAAAGCTTTTCTTTAACTGATAACAAGGATGACTTAATCAATGCAAAGTGACTTATTAACCATTTTAGTAACTTCTGTTTCCACACTATATAACAGAAAAAATCTACCAATTTCTCGGACATGGAGGCGCACAGGCCCTAATTTTGAATGATGGGAAGCAGGCCAAAAGCAGCATACGGTGAGGAGGCACGGTGACTATGGACTATACTCGGCAGCAATGCAATGTGAAATAGCAGAAAAGGAGAAAATGGGGGTCTGGGGTTTGCCCTCTAGAATCATAAAAACGCTCCATTATGAACAAAAGATAACAACTGGTGTCTTCACTGGCCCTTTTGTTTCCTGTCGTATTTGTACTAGAATTATGTACAGCAGGATTAATCAGAATGACCACTGCTCTGCAAATGGGGATGCAATTGTCCTGCAAACTGCTCTTTCCTATCTGTTGGTGGGGGGAGGGTACATCTCCATACCCCCTAAACATTCGAGCAATGTATGAAAGATAACTTCTTCAAACGGATAATCAAACACACAGCTACAATTTGGGTTTGCAACTTGCTTGATTGAATTGCATTCTCACTTTACCAAGAGGCATTTTGGAATTACAGGTTGCGTGTTTGCATTCCAGGCTGCATGTTTGCATTTCAAACTCGTCAAATGAAACTTGACATCGTTATAACTCTACAATTTGGCACCACAGAAGTTATGTTACTGATACCAATTCCCGACTTTCTCCTGACTTTCTTCAAGTTTTAAAAAAATTTCCTGACTTTTCATTTATTCTCCTGACTGTCCTTAAAAGCATGCATATTTTCTTGATTTTTCCTGACCATATGAATCCTGCACTGTGTACCTAGGGCTCTTCCAAATGAAAATCTAAGATTTTGCTACTTCATTTCAATTTTTTCTAATTATTTTCTTTAAAGCTAGAGCTATAACTTGTATTAGGGCTAAGGCTCTGTTTAAGATACTGTAATTTTCAGGGCTGGGTAGGAATTAACTTTCAACAATTTTCTATCACGCTTCTATCAGTGGTGGTTTATGGGGGGCCATGGCCCCCGGCCCTGCGCTGTTCGTAACTCAAACGGGGCCCGCACCTACGATAAGATTTAAAAGAGATCATAGGAAAACGTTCAAATACACCCTGTGCTTATAGTTATGCATGCGAGGGTATAGCAGCCTGGGGATACAGGGATGTGACAACCCTCAAATTTTGAAACTTGGGAAATTTCAAGTGGAATTGGAGAATTACATCGTGAAAAGCTGAAAATTTTTGAAAAATTTAAGGCTGCTTAATGCTTGTACAAAAGTTGGAAGAACGTATAGTTAAAGGGCCAATGTATACTCTTCTGAACTTTGAAGTTCTAGCTCATAAATCACTTTTTGCAAAGTCCATTTCAACGATTAGAAAAGGGCTCTTTTATGAAACACTGCATTTGCAAAAACCAATCTCAAGAGAGCGTTTTCCAGCTATCTGAAAACCTTTATGTTGAAAATTTTTGTCCGGGCCCATCATTAGTGGGCCCTATAGTTGACTCTGGATGTGAGAGATTGCCTAATACAATTTCTATAGATTCCGTTTCAAAGATTACATGCTAGGGATGTGGCATGAATTCCTAGGAAATTCAGCAATGTACCTCTTTCTGTTGCAGAGCTATCATTTTTACTTTAGAAGTCCAACTCTGTAGGCCTGTCCTTATGAATGGTATTTAATTGATAGAAAATAAACACCTCTCCCAAATGCCATGGCTTGAAGAGGAAAAGAGGGCTGAGTCCCCAGGAAAATTTTCCGAATCATTCCCTTTACTTTGGCTTAGAATGCATCTCCAAGTATCAAGAATGGTGTCGGCAACATGGAACTACAAGACATGGTGTGTAGAAGATAGTTTCTTGGTCAGATATCATTGAATTTGACGCAAACTGTCTCCAAATTGATTTTATTTCATACTCTCTTTTATCCGCAGATAATTATGCCATCGGCAAATAAAGTCATCTCCCACTAGATGCAAGATGCAAAACCTCAATTACCAAGTAGTCATAAATATACTTTCACAGACAAATACCCACAGAGTTTGAAAGCATAAGTGAGCCGAGCTGTAAAGGTTTATAGCTTGCGCTAAAATGGACCTTAAAGTCTATGAATGTGGTTCTACAACGTGCAAGGCTCAGCAGCTACTCTCGGTCCTTCGAAAACCCTTCAGGGTCCCTTGGAGGACCGCAAACCATAGTTTGGGAACCACTAGAATAGGCCGCAGAACAAAAACCTTATTACGAGTTTATAACTAAAAGCGCCCATCTCGAGTTTTGTGAAAGGGGACTATAGAAGCAGCAGTCACAGGAGAAATGAACTGGGATTTAACACCTGTTCAACGAGACTAAACGTGTCTCACCCATAAATGCTTCAAATAAAGCAAAATCTAAAAAGTCACTGAATCATAAGGGCACTCAAGTGGTGGGGCAAATATGTTCCACTAGTGGGGCAATGAAAGGGGCTGGTGGGGACTTTCCCCACCACTTTACATGTTAAAAAATGCCCTGTCAGAATATGAGAGAATTTTTAACCCTTTGAGACCCACTGCGATATATATGTCACATTGACAACAACTTTAGGACATCATCACAGGGGTTATTTTTATTACGGAGCTTTTTGTTTTATTGCCTCGCCACCTCAAGGAGCAACAACAACCTGTTTTAGAGCAGTCAACATGGAGCATCTGGACAGAAAATGTGCTCGAACTTTTGATTATGATCCTATCAGTACATTGTGACGGGTTGTTCATTTTCAAGTGAGTTTTGAATGTGAATAAGGTGAGTTTATACTTGTGATATCTTTTGTTTGAGAAAATGGAGTATAGATAGTTGGCTAAGTGATCAAACAGTGTTGGCTATTTTCCTTTAATAGAAGCTTTGCTTTTTGCCATGTGACACATATGTCACATTGGGACTTAGGTCCATCAGATTGTTATGGATTATTATCAAATTATTTTTACAGGGAAATGTTAAGTAGGATGTAATGAAACAATTGAAATATGTTCCACTAGTGGGGCAATGAAAGGGGCTGGTGGGGACTTTCCCCACCACTTTACATGTTAAAAAATGCCCTGTCAGAATATGAGAGAATTTTTAACCCTTTGAGACCCACTGCGATATATATGTCACATTGACAACAACTTTAGGACATCATCACAGAACAATCAAGACATCATTTGCATGATGCATTCGACATCATCCTAAATGGTGATGAGAGTGAATATGAATTTGGGGATCAAAGTGAACGTGATGATGACTTTGAAAATGGCTGTTCAATAGAATGTGATAATAGTGTTGACATGAAACAGTCTGTGTCAGAAGTAGATAGTAGTGATGAAAGTGATACCACAACTGATAGCACTCATGAACTATCCTCAACTTCAGCTAGATCATAGAAAAAGAAAGGCACAGCCTTCCAGTGCAAAGGCAAAGATCTTCCTAATAAGAATGTTAAATTTGCTGGTGAAATAATAGTACCAACTGAAGATGAAAATGTAAAAACTCCACTGGAATATTTCAAAATATTCATCTCAGATGAAATGATAGAGCTGACGGTATGGAACACAAATTTATAGTGTTCAGAAAAATGGAAAGCCTGTAGGAACATCATTGAAGGAGAAAGAGCAAGTTATTGGCATTTATTTTCAGATGGGAATTGTGCCTATGCCTGGACTAAGGGCATATTGGGAAGCAGAATTTTTTTATGGTCCTATTGCTGATGTTATAAGCCGAACTCAATTTCAGCTATTATTATCTGTAATTCATTTTGCTGATAATATGTCAGTTAGTAAGGAAACTAGAATGGCTGATAAACTCTGGAAAACTCGACCTTGGCTTGATTTGTTGCAAAGTAATTGCCAGAGAATGATTGATGTGAGAAAAGATCAAATTGCCCATTGGCCAATGATATGTGCAAAAAGAGGATGATGCAAAGTGTGCACAGAAAATCAAACTGACACTATATGTGAAAAATGTGAAGTTCGCCTGTGTTTCAATGGAAGAAGAAACTGCTTTAAAGCATATCATGTCCAATAGCCATGTACTAAGCATTTACTTCACATTACAATTGTATATTTGGTCTTCTATTACATATTATAATACAATTCTGGAAAAAATGCCTGGTTTCATCATTTTTTGTCTTGCACTCTTATGACCCAGTGTAGCATATATGTTACGTAAAAAATGTCTCAAGGAAAGCTCAGATTTTGAAATTCATTACCCTTGGTATATTCACTTGTCATGGTAAAAGTTTACGTAAGTTTTTGAATTTTTATCTGCATTTCAAGGGTATCCGGGCCTCAGAGGGCTAATACATTGAAATTCATTCGACAGCCATCCCTGCCTCAATAGCGTGATCAGTGACAATAGAGAAGCTTACTGACCAGGTAAATTCAAGTAAATTGGACCTTACACTCCCCAAGATAAGAGTTCTCGCTACATCTCTGTATGCGTGGTTCTAATAGGAAATGAAAGGCACAACCTTGAGGCATAACAATTTCAATGAAAAAGAAATTGAAGAATCCTGTTGGTTAACAATTTCTTTGAAACAAGGCCTTGCAGACGATTTCGGCCCCAGGCCCCGCAATCAGTAACACAGCTACTGGCTTCCATTACTTTATAGCATGCTTCTCAATTATTGTTGCAAAGCCCAACCCATGGAAAAATGAAATATTCAGCGCTTCCCATTGGCTATTGCTAAGACCATTGTATATGAACGTCTTCCAAGTATACCTGCTCCCCTGGATCACACGTCCTCTCTAGCATTGCATCACGCCCTCAAGGGGGCACCCTACTATTCAAGAAATGCTGCCTTATAGGAATGATGGTTTTTGTTTATTTTATTCCTTCCTGTGGTAGCCTGTTGTTGATTTGTGATTTTGAAATTTAGCTTGCAGAGGACAGGGGCACGCTGAAATGGACTGATTTGATGACCGACTCTCAAACTGACTACATACACAAATTACACACAAAAAATGATAGGAGCTAAAATCAACACTACTTAGGTCAAGGATGGGGATCACATGAATGTTGATTGTAGAATTGATGGGTGAGTAGGGTGGATGGGTGAGAAACCATTGTGTGTGAATGGATAGATGAGAAGAAAAATGGTTAGGTTGCAAAATGGCCTAAGCTTCACTATAACTTCATGTGTTTTTGTCCTATCAGGTGCCAAATAAACGTCCCTCCACTTATAAATTCTTTGATTTTTTTTCATCTCCCGGACCATACCAACCCCTGATTTCATTCCATTTCTTTGCTAGTGCTGTTCACGCCCAATATTCAACCTGTTTTTGTTGTCTCCATCGTTTTATAATCATTTAAAGCCATTTCTTAAATTCCAACATCTTCCATTTATTTTGAACCCCCTCTCTTTATTAAATTTTAGAAGTTTCTCCACCCCCTGTTTAGTAGTACCCCCGCTTATTTGGCACTTTAGAGTATGCAAATATATTACGCTGTCTGAGGCAGTTACAAGTCATTTTGTTGTGTAATCAGGAGAGATATTAAATAAGTGAAAGTAAGTGAATAACATTCTGCAAATGGGATTCTGATTAAATAGTATTAATTCAATCTCAGTTTGCATCAGCAGCATCATTCCCTGTGAAAGAATATTGGTAACAATGCATTATCCTTTTGAAGCTCTAATTAAAAGTTAAATTGTGTTTTCACAGTTTTTACAAGTGCAAATTTGGTCTGTGGATAGCATTCTTTCTTCCTCTTGCTCTTGTTGGATTGTCTAAATAGAATCAATGCTGCTACTTGACCTTTCTGCAATCTAAGTTGACCAAAAGCTGATGCTACATTATAGAGCGAGGGAGCAAAAACAACATAGGACTAAGCGAGTATTAAGTAAACAAACGAGAATAGAGAAATTGGTAAGAATGAATGCTACTGAGAAGGAGGCAGGCAGTGTCATGAATTTGATCGGTGGGATTTCATACAAACCAGTGCCAGTTTATAGTAGTGTCTAAGTTCTTTTTAGATGGCTTAATTGTAAAATTTCCTGTGTTAGGCTGAAGGTATATTTCGTGCAGAAGTAATAGAGTTATTTTTATTATTAAAATTACAACATATCCACCTTAGGTCTTATGGGTTTTCATGGGAATGGCATTCGATGGCACTTAGCTTCAACTTCGGGGGTGTGCAAAATATCTTTGCAAAAAGCGTTAAGTAAAATATTGTCATTGCTAGTTTCTTGGGTTTCCATGATGAATTCAATACTCAATGCTTGCTTATTTTACTGATACTTAACACCCAATCTCATCATAGAATAGGTGTTGTCTATAGTCTACTGGATTATAGAAGTCCTTATATAAACAGTGATATTGCTTTCAAGCTAGTCTGTCAAAGGTCACACGTCACCAAACGCCTGGATAGTTTTCGGGCCCATTCAAAATGTACGTACGCGCAGAAGTTGGAAGGGGGTACCTGAGAAAGTGTACGAAAGCCTAGATGGGGGGGGGGGGCTCCTCAAAGAAAGTAAATACGCTCGTGTAATTTTCAAAAGGTAAGTACTTACAAAGCATCCTAAAAGAATAAAGCTGTCTTTTGAACATTATATACGCAGGATCGCACTATCGATTATTGGTGTGATTGTTAGAGGTATCGTGTATGAACATTTGATACATGCATTGTTTGAATCAAATGTTGCAAACTTTCAACTTACTGAGATAAAAATATATTCAAATGTTTAGTGGGGGCTTGATAAATTAAAAGTAAATACGCTCGGGGGAAGGGGGACAAAAGTTTACGTCCAAAAAGGGTCCAAAAGTCGATAAAACTGAGCGTATGTACCTTTTGAATGGCCCCTTAGGTGTGTGATAGCCAGCACTCCTACCATAATCTTCCCACAAAAGCCTGTCTTAGGGCCTACCTTGGTTGCTCATATGAGGATAAGAATTCAATTCAAGAGAATGAACTAGTCTAGACACAGTGGGCTAATAAAGTCATAAAACCAATGCACGGAATTCAATAACATTGGCTTGCAAAGCTTTAGAGGTTGAGCTTGTGACAGCCAATTCTGGGATAGTTTGCAACATAACAATCAAAAATTCACGCTCAGTTTTTTCAATCATAATGAGTTTTTGAGATAACAGACTGGGAAAAAATCTTAATAACACTCTTTAACTTCAGAAAAAATAGATTGCATATTACACAAAAGCTACTTATGGATAGAAAAAAAATAGATAAAAGGCCTTATTAGTGATCTTCTCCTGTGCAAAGAAGTCACTATGCCTCCCTTCAACGACCGACAGTAGTCTGCAGGATCGCTCACAACTCATTGATCTTGGTAATCTTATTCCATGATACAAGTGCTCTGCTCCAAAAACACTATCTGCTCCCCACTTGAGTCTCCGCAGTGCTATGGGAGATAGTGTGGAACTGTAGAAAGTGTATTGTGTAAATGACAAGATAGCCCCTAATTGTATGTATTTCTTCAGAAGTTCATCAACTCGTTTCTCCCATTCTGCAATCTGTTTGTTTTCAAGAAGGTTTCTAATTACTGACTTGATGAACTGCGTATATGATGGGCTCAATGCTCAGTGAAGCAGTAAGTGCATGAGGTGCCTGCTAGACCGTTTAGCAAGTCAGTTTAGGTGTCACCTTCACATGTGCATGAAGAAATTGCAAAGAATAATCTGTTCACTTGGAGAAATTTTCAATCCTTGGTAGTTAATAGTGTTTCTGACGCCTATCGCACATGCTAGCCTTAAATTTATCAAAGCTTATCCCAGGAAACCTCTGCTGAAGGAAAGTATATTCTCTTCCTTCTCTATCAATTGCATTTACAACGTTCTTCATCATTCCCTGCTTGACATCAAGGGTAGAAGTACTGTCTTGTTTGGTTCAACGTGAGGGCTAGAAAGGCTATTCAGCTAACCAAGTTCCAAGCCTTGTCGTTGTGGACATTTGTGTCTAATAAATGTTCATCATAAGCTCCACTATCCCACACGCACAGGGCACAAGCACATACAGACCCTTTGTAATAACAGCTAATCCAGCTACCTTAGGATCTCCTCAGATCAATCAGCGATGGTCATGCTAGTTCAGAGCAGACAGCCGCTGATCCGTCTTGTCGCAAACTGAAGTGTAGCTCCCTTGAACAATAAACAACCATCCACAATGTGAACTGAAAAGTTTCAGTTATAGCTTTCTAATCCTGAAGAACTAAACGGATTTAGTTCCCGGCTCCTACAGCTGCGCTTTTCTTTATAACAACAAAGAGTTGGCCTCTGACAGATTGCACCTCTTTAATTGAGTGCTATTCAAGGGTCAAAATGTGCACTAATCATATCTCGAAAACTCGACTTGACCAAAGAAAATGGATGGTTTACTTGGATTCAGCGCAACAAAAAATACATAAACCAGTTTAAAAACCTGCAACTTTTGAAACAAGTTCATAAAAGCAGACCATTGTAATTAAAATATGAAATTCGTACTGACTCTTCGCTATTGCTATCAATGTAAATCATCCCGTAATCATCATCACACAGGAACTCCCCATAATTGCTCTAGTGAGCTCAGATACAAAACATACATTCTTTCCAAGGAAGCACCAACTACATGACTGAAATCTCAATTCGTGTCACTTTACGCACACATCTTGAATATGATCTAACACTGATCCAATCACATGTGGCCAGTAAACAAACATCATATGACATATGTGCATATGAGAAGTTGAGGTTATTAGGTATATAAAAGACTATTGGTAAATAACAAGTTCAGGAATTATGATATCACTTGGAGGCCGTGCGAACTAGGAGTGGAAAAGCGAAGTGAACTGCATAGATACTGAAAAATAATGTGGATGCTCCAGTTTTTTGTTGCTCTGATGTCATGTTTCAATAGTTCATTTCGCTTTTTCCTCAAAGTCTGCGCTCAGCCTTAACATAAACTATTCCTTTTTAACATATTGAACTTTGCCCCTCCATTGCTCTTTTAAAAATGTCACAAGTTCTGCATCGGATACCCAAACTGATATAAACACTAACAACAGACAAAATCCCCCTATCCCAATATGAATAAATCTTCTTAGCCATCCAACATTGCAACAAAATACCTGCTCTGACCAAGAGGTTGTAATGAATGATAGCACAAGTGAAAACATTACCATTCTTGTTGGAAAGATTCCATACAGAGGATTCAGAATTGAACTTTTGAAGTACTGTCTAATGAACAAAGAACTGCAAAAGAAAACTGAATTTTAATATGACAACAGAATTACAGTTGGAGTAAATTCAAGTTAGCAAAATAGACTCACACAATAAATGCTCTAAGTGACAATACCCAATTTTCAAGAAGCAAAGGAAGCAATGCAGATTAATGTAAAGAAGGAAGAAAACAAGAAGACGAGGAGAAGAACAACAGATGCGTTTAATGACTGAAGTTCCAGCTAGGGCCATGGTGGGTATAAGAAGATGAAAAAAGTAGGACAACAAGGAGTAAAGTTTATAAAAGGGTAGACCTGAGTGAACTACAAAACCAGGGAAGAAGTGAGGGTGGAAAATCAAAAGATGGGATGTACTGAAAAAATGAAACCTTTGCTTCAACAAACCTGTAAAAAAATTGCACAAACAATAGTTGCACATCTAAACTACAATATATGATTGCAAGAGCAATCAGATTGCCAAAATACCATAGCGGTGCAATTAAGCCCCAGGGGCATTATTTGTCAGAAATGATTTTGACAGTGGGTCTTTATTGAGGGGAGCCTAATCAATGGGGGGGGGGTCATATCAAATGTACGCATCATGAGATCTACCAAGCAGTGACTAACAATGAGAGGATATGGAATATTCCTAGGGAGAGAATATACAATACTCTAATGTACCTTGATTTAAATGTAAATAGTGATGGAATCAAGGTAAAGAAAGTTGTTGCGACCTTCGTTCAAGCTAAATGTTACAATCCCGGCCAAAATAGTTTGAACACTTCGCAAATTCCCACACATTTTGTCTCCTGATCCACTCCTCCCCCCTGGGTACAATGTTGAATTATGAAGCATTCTTGCAACCTTTGAAGTAACGTGGACTATGCAACTCTAAATCTGTCCTTCCTTCCTAGAAATCAGCACAGCTTTTGGGAGAGGGAGGCAAAAACTCGAAGGTTAGCCAAATTCTTAAAAATAGCTATGAAGCTTGTTTAGAGATCACTTTTTGCTTGTGTTCCAAATAATTTTGGCAAGTATAGTCCGATTGGAGTGATGAAAAAGTGCAATCTACACCTTGGGTTATATCTATGTTGGGGAAACCGGCATTATAGATTATAACTTTGCAATTATTTTTTCACATCTAATATCCTTGTTGTACCTATGACGTAATAGTTGGAAAGAAGGTGGATATTGTTATATATACCACTTTCTGTGTAAAAATTATGAAAACCTAACACTAAGCAATAAAGTCAGCAATTAACTGACAGAAAATGCACCCCAACGTTATCTCAGAGATCTTGGTTGCATGCAGTACTCTCTGTCAAATATTATTGGGGCAGGTATTTATGTGGGTAGGAATATAAGACCTTGCCTGACTAAAGTATCATTAGGAAAGTATCCCCTGTTCACATGGTAATAATGTAATGCAGTGTGAAAGTCTGTTTATAGGCTCAATGAGAGAAGAACTCGTGAAAGAGACTAACTGTTTCTTCTAACTTATAAAGGATAGTCAAAGACTAGTTTTACAGTTGAGGACTGATTGTTGATATTACAGAGCTTTCTGGCATGAATTTTTTGCAAGGGGGCAGGAAATGACGTTTTAGTCATTGTGACATAACACTATGATGTAGAAGTTTGCAACTTGGAATTGCGTAGTCTTTGTCGGAAGTAGCAATTGGAGCATTTGTATATAAAATATCAAATAAATCAGAAAAAATGTGGCTAATTTTCAAAAAAAGCTCAATATTTCAAAAAGTAACACTTTTAAAAGTGTTTCAACACCAATATGGGCCACTTGCACTAGCCAGTTTTGTAGATATATTCACAGAAGCTTTAAGTTTGGAGGACGATCCAGAGAATGGCGAGGCAGAAGTGTAATAGGTCAGGCACGTGTGACGATGTATATTAATGTCTTAGAGTTATATATTCAGTTTAGATTATGTTTCCTGCTGAAAGCACCAGTTTGTGTATAGTCCTGTTTTGTTAGTTAACCCCCTTTTAGTGCTAAATCATTACTGGCAAGTATTGCATAAGGCTTAGGTATGCAGCCTAGGTTTAAGAACGTGATTGATATTATTTTTTTGCCTATTCATATTCTGATATATTCAAAATTCTGAAGCGTATTCTTGCCAATTAAGTAGAGATCACTACGGTGGGATAGTCTTGTTGTATAGTTATGTATTGCAGAATTAAAAGGGAAGTAACCATGGAAACAAGGTGTTAGAAATTTTGTTGATTCATATACAAATGTTAGGAGTTTCAGTTTAACAATATCTTATAATCTAAGGCAATTATAAATTGTTGAATAGAGGCAAGGAATGGGAACGGAATGCCTGATTCAATATGATCCTGAAAGCTCTTTTTTGAAGCTTATATATTGGTTCTCTGCACAATTCATAAGTTTGTCCTCAAACAATAATACCAAATTGTAGGAATGACATGAACAAAGAATTATATATACATTTCATTGTATAAGTAGTAAGATACTTTCTGATCTTAAGAAGGATTCCACATGTTCTAGATAGTTATTTGAAAGTTGACAAAGATGATAATTCCAACTGAGTTGTTATTCAATAAAAGACTAAGAAATTTTACGCATTTTACTCTGGAAATGTGTTTGTTGCCTATTTTAATTGCGCTGCCAAGAGGTAACGTAGTTCATGGAGAGTGAAAAGTATAGTTAGTTTTATCGATATTCAGTGAAAGTTTATTCTCATCAAGCCTTCTTTTTACACATCTTAGTTCAGTATTCACTTTTTGGAAAGCTGTTCAGGATTTTCTGATTCAGTAAATGTTAGTATCATCAGCAAATGGGTAAAAATTTAATTTTTTGAAATATTAGGTAAATCATTAATAAAGAGGAGAAAAAGCAAGGATTCAAGTACTGATGCTTGGGGAACACCACTGGTAATCTTCATTAAATTGCTAGTGACATGTTGATATCTTTCAGACACATACAATTGAAACCATATAAGAGTAGTCCCTCTAATACCATAATGCTCTAATTTGGAAAGTAGAATGTCATGATTCACAGTTTCAAAAGCTTTTTGAAGGTCAATAAACATGTCACATCCATACTTACTATCATCCGGCATATTTTGTATAGCTTCGGTTATGCCACATAAAGTAAGGGCAACAGAATGACTATTTTGACAACCAAATAGGTAGGGGGCACAAAGTCCTATCATAGTCAGCATTGAAGAACCATCTGCTACGAAGAAGGAAAAAGTCAGGAAGATCAGGGGGAGGAGCCCCAAGGAAATCTTTTTAACTACACCCTATACATAGATGGGAAGTGTTCTCCTGGACATAAAGACATGCCCTTTTCTAGACAAAACAACGGGCATATCACTCAGAAACACCTTCCACACTTTGTGATCAATCAGAAAAAAATCACAAAAATACATTGCAAATTAGCAAAAGAAAACCACAAAAATTCTTGAAAAAGACACAATGTCACAAAATATCACAAAAAATCTATATAAAAACCGAAAAAACTGTTTAATTCACTAAAACGTCATAAATTCTTAATACGTGGTACAGCCTTTGGCATAAAACAAGTATTTAGTAACTAGGGCATTTAAAAACTTTGATAATTAATAACTTCACGTCAAAGTTCAAATTAATGCTTTGCAAACTACTTGAAGACTTCCTCAACTACAAAAGATGGTAACTTGAAAAGAATTCAAGTTTCCACATTGATGTTTTAAGCCTACATTCCCTTAGGATCATATTTGTAGAGGAAAACCTTTCAGCTCTGAAGACATTGTTTTATGGAAAAATTTGGTAACTTTTAGGCGTGGAATGTTCTTGTGCAAAATTACAATAAATCTCTTCAACATTGATTTTAGACTAGTTTTCTACAATTTCTGATATTTTAGAGGCCATAATTAGATTCTTCATCCTTTCATAGTACCTATAGCTTATTTTATGATTGGAATCGAACTATTTGATGTAAAAACACGCATTTGAGGAGTTCATAGCAAATTCAAAATGGCAGAAGTGGTTCAAAAATGGCGGAAATTGGTATAATTTTGAAGTTTCATAACTCATAAGTGTGAAGAGATGTTGAGTTGAAGTTTGAATGTAATGTCATCAATCCATGAACGCATGTGTAGGCATTTCTTCTTTTTCCACGGCTAATTTGCAGATTATGTCAGCGTTCAGCGGGCATTTAAAATAGCTTATTGGCCCTAAGATGCATGCAGCAAATTAGCAAAATCTGAGATGGTGGGTTACAAAATTTCCATTTGTGGTCCAATGTAATGTAGAATGAACCAAGGGTTTCTTGCAAATGATTAAGCAATCTGTATGTATGCTCATTATCAGCGGCCCCCACCACGATGTGGAAATATCTTCTCCCCTTCGAGCAATGTCTCCTCTCGTTATAGGCCCCAACTATTATTGGTACCCTCTGCATTCTAATTGCTGGTCCCAGTGCATCCTCATAAAGGAAACTTGTTGATCAAATGACCCTTTTCACTTCTACTTAGTATTTGAGGTCTACAGCTCTTTCGTTGGGTGATTTGTGCTTCATACTTTATTTGCAAATATGCTTGACATTAGATTTAGAAATATTTACCCAGTTGCCATCTCACAGTACATCCTGTTGAACTCTTCTCACAAGAAGGTAGCATATGCTCTCCCTTTTTCTGTTATTTTCACTTCTCTCCCCATCATACTTTACTCTTTGAAAACCATTAAAATCTAATTCTACCAACCACCGAACCATTTTTCACTTATTGCAGTCCATGCCCGGAAGAAATTGGTGCACGAGCATCAAGTCGCACATGCACCCTAGTTTGAATGAGTGATTGCTCTTACCTACTTAAATTTGCATGTGCAATCCAAGATTTGTGTATCTGCAAACGGGAGATTCTTGTTGCTGAAGCATGTCACATATTCCATTTACGATAAAAACAGCATAGAATAGAGTTAAAACAGCAAAATGGGACAGTCACTACTGTTGCAGTTGCAACAACATAGCTCCTATTTGGCATGTGCAATTGCACGGTAAACATGATGTTGGGACAGGCGATTTTGCACTCGTGCAAGGGATTTTGCACGTGTGGACATGAGCATGTGCGATCACATGTGTCTCAGGGCATGGACAGCTATTGCAAGTGCATGAGAACGAGGCTACACCTTTGGCACTTTGATAGGAGCAAAGTACAAGTGAAACTCTTGTTGTTCTTGTTTTATATACAAGCTACAGCCATATATTTTCATAAACAGAATTCATAGTTGCTCTGGTGTACAAATTGGTACTATCTATATACACTTTAACAAGAATGGTACCAGAAAATATACCCTATTGCATCGATGTGACGTCACAGGGTTGATTTACGTAAAAACTTGTTACAATCATAATCAGCGCCCCAAGAAACCACAATAGTTTCATTGATTGCAGCTCAATATCTCATATTCTTCAAATTTCATACCAGACAATGGCCACCAAAAGCCTCTGGCACACTCACAAAAAATTGCAAAAAATATAGTCCTCTCAGAATTTAAGCCATTACACTGTACACAGACCACCTTTCCCACTATAACAAAGTTGTTCTGTTCCTGACACACTTGGCGCTATTTTACACTTGAATATTTTTCATTATCGCATGCAATTTTCTCTTAAACCAAAGATGTTTAGGAGGAGAAGGGAGACGGATGTTAAGTGCAGAATAAAAATAGCTAAATTGTTCAAGGAGACTTATAGCAACTATTGGGGCTTGCAAGCAGAAATTTTTGTAGTGATGAGGAGTGGATTGAAATTGATTACACTAGTTGAAATTTTTTTCGACCAAATTATTATGGAAGAAGTAAACATGTTTTCACGCTGATTCCGAAAATCAAGTCCATTTCTACCTATCACAGCAGGGTTTTGCACTACAGTCAATGTCTGTGTTTAGACGAGGTATCAATTTGGTAAAATATTGTGTGTACTCAATAAAATCTATAATTATTGTTTGCCATTAAAGTGAGTAATCATTGTAGAGCAAGCATACTAGAAACAGATTTAAGCTATTCTAGACTCTTTAACTCGACTCGGAACTATTAGCATGTGTATTAAGTCCCTTACATTCTATAGCTATTTGACCCTGATTACATGGTTTTCTGGCACAAATTAACTTAAGTGTTTCTGCTATTCTTAAACAATTTATGTGCGAAGAATTAGATGATTGAAAACGCGCAATTACAGTTCTATAAGTAATGTCACAACACTTCTAGTATCTCTTTCTCCACAAATTCATTTTTCACCGTGTGCAGCTAGGTCATAACAACTATCAAAATATCAAAACTTTGCTCAAACTAACCTAGCCCTTCCTTTCCCGCACAGTTTCACTTGTTTTATCCTTTTGCGTAATTCCAGGAAGAAGTGTACATAGCAAATGACATTGTACAGTTGCTAATATGTTAAAACTGTTTTGAAGAAACGCCGCAAAAGCATGTAGTAAGTTTGCCTATGTTTCCCTTCCTTAACTCTTCCAGCAGAACGGCAAAGGCACAAGGTAACATTGTTCTATATCTATTTTGAGTATAGGCAATTCTAAGTAACAAGAAGCAGGATTCTTAAACTGGTATCTGCTTCCAGGACAACAAATTATCTTAACAACAATAACCATGTGACTGGCTACACCTCACAATTTGACAAAAGTGCACTTGGAACATCTAATTTGATTCTTCAAGACAAATGGGACTATGCAGTAAATTGCAAGAACAACTTTCTGAAGAATTACTTCTGAAGTAAATTAACTTTGTATGCTGTCCTTTCAAGATTTAGCATGGCTAGTCTACGGTGCTGCAAAAATAATCTAGATCCTTCCTGCTACATTTGTGGAAAACATACATATTCTTCAGAAAGCAAAACGATATCAGACTTTGTGAAGAGCATATCTAGCATATTTTGGAATGCTGCTTGGAGACCAAGAAAGGTCCTGAGCTCCTCATGTGGACTGTTCTTTATCCTACAGCTCGCTTGATGTTTGGCAAAATAAAGGACTGGCCAGTTAGAGCATTTCTCCAATTAGAAGAGCAAAATATCATAAATGAAGTGCTGGTCAGCCAACAATACCCGCCAAAAGTCCTGGGACACTTTGCAAATTTTAAATCTGGACGGCACATTCGGCCCCCTCCTCCCCCAAAACAATGTTGGATTTTGAGTGAAGTACATGCGGTACCGGAAAAAGTTTTCGCGCACAATAACGCCAAATGTCTCAGGAACAGACCAACATTGTATTAGGGGGAAGGGGGGGTGCGTAGAAAGCGTAGTGATTGAAATACTGAGAAGGCTATAGTTTTTCATAATTTTTTGAAAGTGTCCCAGGGACTTTTGGCAAGTATTGTCTGATATGAAAATCGAAGGATATAAGATATTGAGCTGCAATCAATGGGGGGGTTGGGGTTTTCTGGGGCGCTGATTACGATGGTGAAAATAGTTTTTCCATAAATGAACCCTCTGACGTCATAGTGACGCAAGGGGGTAAATGTTCTTCTATTTGTCTGCTCGAAATGCATGTAAAAGACATGATGGTGTATGAGTTTGCAGCCATATGTCCTGTATGCCAAAACATGAGGTTTTAGGCTCTGTATAGTGCAAAAGAAGCAAAGTTTTCACTAGTACTGTCCTCATAAAAGGCGCAAAAGACGCAACCTCGTTTTCAAATATATGCTGCCAATATTCGACAGATTGATTTGGAAATTCGAAAAACGGTTATAAAAGGTTGCCTGTGGTGACATAAATCGACTTTTAATGGTCTCAAATATCGAAGTGTGATGGCGAGACAGGTGAACATTTCGGAAAAGAAGAAAGTATATGCTAACTTCTTGAGAGAACAGTTCAACTGGCCATTTCGTAAGATCGCAATTCGATGTAATATTTCTAAATCTAGTGTTGAGCGCATTTGTAAGCAAGGTATGAAGTGCAAACCGCCCAAGAAAAGGAGTGGTAGGCTTCCAGTGTTAAGTGCTAGGGACAAGGGTCGATTTCTCAGGAAGTTTAAGTCTATGAGAGAACAAAATCCAAATATTAATGTAGGGCTTGTTGCAATGGAGTGTGAGCTCCATCAGGTAAGCACTAGGACGTTGTCTAGAATTTTGAAT
>OLMO02000257.1:14246336-14260119 GCA_900291935.2 Cassiopea xamachana | reverse complement strand
TTAGAACAATTTTAGGCAGGTTTACAGGCAGAGAGATAGAAAACTGGGGTCCACCCAGAATGACGTCATAGAGACGACTTATGCGAGTTTTAACAGTACCATCGTGTTCAGCACCATCGATTACCCTATGATCGATAAACGCATAGCAAATATCACGTTAATAGAAAAATTTTGATAGCAGACAATACCCGCCAAAAGTCCTGGGACACTTTGCAAATTTTAAATCTGGACGGCACATTCGGCCCCCTCCTCCCCCAAAACAATGTTGGATTTTGAGTGAAGTACATGCGGTACCGGAAAAAGTTTTCGCGCACAATAACGCCAAATGTCTCAGGAACAGACCAACATTGTATTAGGGGGAAGGGGGGGGTGCGTAGAAAGCGTAGTGATTGAAATACTGAGAAGGCTATAGTTTTTCATAATTTTTTGAAAGTGTCCCAGGGACTTTTGGCAAGTATTGAAGATAAGGTCATTTCCCCACCATTAGCAAAGAAGGTGAATCTTTCAGATACCTTAGATCTTCATTTGTTGGGCTTAGTGAGGACAAATTAAAAGCAGGTGTTTTTGATGGTCCTCAAAGACGGCAGCTGATTCATTATGAAGATTTCATTCGCTCAATGTCAGAGCCAGAAAAGTGTGCATGGAATGCATTAACTGATGTTGTATGCAATTTCCTTGGGAATCAAAAAGCTGAGAACTATAAAGAGTTAGTGTCTAGGCTTCTCGGCTTTTACTAACAACTTGGATGAAACATGAGCATAAAAGTACATTTTCTGTTTAGTCATCTTGACTCACTTCCCAATCTTGGTAACCATAGTGATGAACAAGGTGAGAGATTTCACCAGGACCTGAAGGTCATGGAAGATCGGTACAAGGGAAGATGGGATATAAGAATGCTTGCTAATCGCTGTTGGAGTATTAAAAGAGATGAGCCATTGAAGCTACACAAGAGTGTGTCCAAACAAAGGCGATTCATGCCTTGTGTGAACAATAGTTACACATCTAACCCTTTCCTTAGTTTCTTGATAGAGAAATCTGTAACTATTTAAGCAAATCTAAGGTATTTCAATACTACCTCTCAAGTTTGATTGATAGAGATCATCCCATTGTCTTGATGGTGGTATCTATTACTTGGATTTTTAACTTTTTTACAAACTAACGAGGTTACAGATCAGTTTCATGCTATAAAACCTTGTAAACAGGGTAAAAGCTATAAAATTTAAGGGTCTTCCAATAGTCCTGAGTCTTTTTAAAGAGTCTAGAATAGTTTATATCTGTTTCTAGTATGCTTAATCCTCAATGGCTACACACTTTAATGCCTAAGCATAATTTACAGATGTTACTAAGCATATGCAATGTTTTATAAAAATGAGGTCCCTCCCAAAAACAGACATTGACTGTAGCACAAAATCTGCTGTGATATGACAAAATCGACTTGATTTTCGGAATCAGCATGAAAAAGTAGCCCATACACATGTGTTCTTTTCCCAGTACCATTATGGCTGAAAAAAATGTTGACTAGTGCTACTACTGTTTCAAAACATTGATGCTTCCTACATTAAACTCATTTAACTGTATATTTACACTATTTATTAAGGTGCAAAATCATTCTATCACAGCGCAAAGTGGTAATGAATGCACCTAAAACTTATGGCCCAAGCTAAGACCTATTTGCTGATTAGTTGAAACACTTGTTGAAAAATCATGGATGTCCTATGAAACTTTCCTGCGCTTTTGATGTTGCAAACAGAATACCTATTTCAACATATCATACAAGAAAGGAGACCAAATGGTGGCTTCGGGTTACAGCTGAAAGTACAATCGTCTTGTCATAGTTGATGTTGTCCTGAGTTACTAAATTTTTATCATATGATACAAGATTGTTCTTAACTGTCTCACTAAATTCTACTTATGTCAATGCATGGCTTGGTCTTCCAATTCTGGCTTGACAATTAGGAATGTATTTCCAATTGGATTTAGATCTAGTTGTCCGGAAGTTAGATGCTGTTGAGGAAAAGTGTGTAATGGTTTGAGAGCCTTCGATTCTGTGGATATAAATGAGACATACGATGACACTGGTCAGATTGAACATCAAATCAACGTAAATTCAATTCCAACAATCAAACCTGGCATCAGGCTTCCGACGTCCGACGATGATTGGAAATTAGCGAACGATTGCTTTTCCGCTTCATTAACAGTTTCAGACATAGTAGGATCGGATATCAACAATGTAACATCACCAATGAACTCGACCATTTATGATTATTTTCACAAACATTTTGGTTCTTTGGAAAATACAGATTCATCGCATTTCGCACTACAAGGACTACTCTATCGCTATGCTTAAGTCAACATTAAAGACCCTTAAAAGATGTAAGTATGATTTAGCGGAAATCAAATATGGGGCTAGGATTATACGTCTACGATTGTGTAATAATACTATGAACTCAAACGAAGCATCAATTGATCATGATAAACATATTGAAAAGTCCTATTGGTGCAACACCAAGGAGCATATTCAACAGGGTACTTCCATATCACCATCACTCAATTCTTCTACTTGCAGTCAGTTTTCTCAAAGTTCTTGCGTTCTACTAATCATTCTAAATCGCTTATAACCCAAAGTTGGATTCCCCCTCTCGCTGAGCTCTCAGTTCCGTATGATACATCTCCCCCTTCCTATCAACAAGTCACAAAAATAATACGTAGAATGAAGGCTTCTGGTCCACCATATCCACTTGAAAAAATATCTATTATTCCATTGAAGTTTGCCCGTATCTTCGTTCTTTATTTAAACGATATTTAAGTTATTTGGCAGTCGCAGGAAATTGCTGCTGACTAGAAAAAAAGGGTGCACAGTTCTTGTTCATAGAAAGGGTGATACTGCGGATCCATCCAATTTCAGGCCTATAACTTTCAAGAGTGTTCCCTTCAAGATTTTCACATCATGTTTACGAAATTCCATGTTTGCTTTCCTCAAGGATAATGACTTTATTGATTATGAAATTTAGAAGGGCTTTTTGCTTAAAATTTCTGGCACATTTGAGCAAACTGCCCACATGGCCAACGTTAGAAACACGGCAAGAATAAACAGTACTCCCTAGTTATCACTTTACTAGATCTAAAAAATGCGTTCAGTGAAGTACACCATAGCCTTATCCTGAGGTGCTAAAGCACCACCACGTTCTTACTAACATACGGCTATTGATTCGTAGTCTCTACTCAAATTTCCAAACATCTATCATTACTAGCTCTTTTCAAACTCCCTACATTGCAGTAGGCCGTGGTGCACTCCAGGGGGGTTACTTGAGCCCATTAACCTTCAATCTGTGCTTTAATAAATTTATCCGGTATATTTCTGATAAGAAAGTCAAACAGTTTGGTTTTCCATCAGACCAATCCATCATATTCATTGGTTTCAATTTGCAGATGATGCTGCTACAATAACTAGTCTTGGACAAGAAATAAAATTCTCCTCAATCACTTCACGAGATGGTGCACTTGGGCTAGTATGGTTATCAGAGTTGATAAATGCTCAACCTTTGGATTTAAAAAATCTCAAACTTCATCTACTCAGTATCTCCCTAAACTTTTAATAAATCAAACAAAGTCCGTACTGTTGAGAATGGCAAATCTTTTAAGTACTTAGGCCGAATTTTAACTTTCCTATAAATAACATCGACCATAAATCCGAAATCTTGGAGTTAGTCACAAATTTAATGAGCAAAATTGACCAGATTCCTTGTCACCCTAGAAATAAACTCCAATTATTCCATTGCTTTGTTCTCTCTAAGAAAGCGTGGCATTTTACCATTGCTAGCATTGGCAAGACATGGGTTACTGAAAATATAGGCAACATTGCATCTCAGTATGTACGCCAATGGATCAACTTACCTATCAGTGCCACCTTAAGCTATCTCATCCTATCGAAGTCAAAGTATGGAAGGAGCCATATCCTGCAATCTACAAATTTATGCAGTGTCAAGAAGTAGTTAGAAACGCTCTAAAGTCATCTCCTAATTCTGATAGTAACGCTCTTTGGTCCAATTCAAGTATTGGTTGCCACATTCAGTATGACCAATTCGGTAATACCAAGCAAGTTTTAAATGGCATCCAAAATGATAATGAAGATCGTATTCATCATGACCTAAAGTCACAAAGCTTCATCCTTACTTTTATCCTTCACGCTAGCAGTAAAACTCATGGTCGTTGGTCCAAGGTACAGAAAAATATGCCTAGAAGCATTTTCAACTTCACCACCAAGTACCTACATAACACTCTTGCTACTAGAAAGAACCTGGTCTCTGTCTTCGACATCTGCTTGCCCCTTTTGCTTCCAGTCGGAAACCTTTCAAGACTTTTTATCAAGTTGCAAGTCTTAACTGGACGATGGTAGATATACCTGGCGTCATAACTCTGCACTTTTACATCTCGCCAATTTACTATCTACACTTACGAATACCTCATTATTTGCCGATCTCCCTTCTTTCCCATCCCCTTCTTTGGTTACTGGAGATTCTCTCAGGCATGACCTTGTCCTTATACTCAATAATACTTCTGTTTATATGCTGGAACTGACCTTTGGCTTTGAATCCAACATTACAATCAACATTTACCACAAATTTGCAAAATATCATCCTCTTTTTAATGGCCTTAGAACAAACTACACCAGCATTAAGTTTGTTAATCTCTCAATGAGTGCTCTTGGCATCTTTGGCGCACCTTGTGATTCCCTTTTACAAATGATTCAAGATCTGCATTTTGATGCAAATTTCAAAAAAAATATTGTCATAAAGGCATCAAATATTGCATCAAATAAAGCATCAAATAAAGTTTGAGGGATCCGAAGAATCACTTTTTTTATGCACGAGGACTGTGCATGCCCTTTTCCAATTCATAGGAATTTCACCAGAATTCCAGAGCAACGAGAATAGTTCAGTTAAGTATGTTCTAAGATAAGAGCAACGCTTCAAAGGAATAACAGAAAGTTTATCGAGAGGGCAGGGTGATCCAGATGCTTTCATTCTACGAACGATCTTGGTTATTTGTTGGTAATAAGAAGAGGAAAGATTGTATCGTATTGTAGGTTGAGGAAGGGAAGGAATCCAGCTTGGGATTTTAAACGACTTGGATGGTTTGGCACGGAAAAAGTCTCTGAAGAAAGCAGTACAAGTTGCCATATTAAAAGAAGGAAAAGGTGAGGCGCCTGAATTCTTATATCATGGGCAAATTCAGATGATGGAATCTCTGCGGAAGTGCTTATCCTATTACGTAATAAGCGTGAGAGGTACCTAATTTCGTTCGGAGAGGCCTGGGACTGTTTTAAAAATTTTAATTTGATTTTAACGACTTTTTTGGCAAGTCTTTATACTTTTTGATCAATTCATCGCAAATAAAATCTTCCGAGTAACCAAAATTAGCATAGAAATAGTTGTAGATAGTTGAGTTCAAAAGGTCTATCGAATCATCGATACTTGACGAGAGTAACCCAGAAATCGGTAGCGATACCATGGACAACAAATTTGCAGCGTTCCACTGATCATCAGATTTTGGTAATTTGACTCCAGGCTTTACATCAGGGATAGAGTTAGTTATGCTGTTATCCATATCTTTGTTATAATTGTCATTATTGTACGAACCGGTAGGGTTCTCCTCTACAAATTCAAACGTTTCTTCAGTAAGATCCTTGACTACTCGGCAAGTACGTTGATGCATATTAAGGCCACGTATACCTTTACACATTTTTCCACAGCAACATTTCACGCTATGATAATTGCTAGGAGAAAACGACGTATTTGTATTTCAAGAATCCAGTAATACTCGCGAATGAGACTGCTGTTGAGACTGTTGATTACCATTAAAGTTATCACCATTATTTACGTTCATCTCTTTTTTGTATCGCCACAAATGGCGATATAATGATAAAAATCGTCTCCACAAAAAATGAGCAAATCAGCATTACGGCGAAAAGAAACAAAACACTGCATTTCAGCATCTTTGAAACACACGAGAGTAACAAAGCCAAAAGTTAAAAAATAACCAATATAATAAACCTGGCAAGAAATAACTGTAAAACGTAAGGACCATGCACAAACACATAATAATATAAACAATTTTTCATAAAACTAACAACTAAATACAATGGTAAACCTCACTAATACAGGTAGTTTACTATTGGCTACTTAAATTGACAAACGTGGTAGAAGCTAGTAGTTCATAAGTTCTGGGCTACACCACTCTTTATTGCGACAGCAGAAGATAAAATACGAGGACCTAATTGCGATGTTCATTATTCTTTTAATTATGAAGCTCATCTGGTCAGTGGTCATTTCTAAATCCTTCATCATGTCAATAAAATCGGAAGAAGATTTATCGAATAATCCAAGTGAACTCATTGATAAATTGACAAATTTGACCAGTTTGTAATTCTCTTTCAGCTGATTTAAAAGTTCAAGATACTTGAGTTTTTTTCCATTTGTATTTTTAGCCAAATTAGATTCAAAACCTACTGTTAACTAAATTATGTAAAGGCACTTGTTTTGAAAATGTAAGACGAGGTCAGGGCGAAGAGAATCTCCTGTGATAACAGAAGGAGATATAAAACCTGGAGTATCTGCATAGAGTAGAATTTGTAATAGACCGAAATGTCTTAGCTATGAAATGAAGAATGGAATCATGTCGCCATGTAAACCGACCCTGTGTTAGATAAGTTTGACAGCCAGCTATAATATGTAAGAGTGATTCTGACTGAAAACAGAAGGAACAATCATATGTCGGTGATAATCCCCATTTTTGCAGGTTGGAACGAGTTGGCAGTGTATTGTTGATGTACTTGACTGTAAAATTAAATATATTCTTTGGAAGCCTGCTTTGGACTGTTGACCAAGCAGAGGATAAATTAAATATGGATTGTTGTGAAATGATAGAAAAGAACCAACCCTGAGAGATGAGGTCGTTAGATGCTAAGATATTTTAGATAATAAATAGCGGTTACACAGCAGTAACTTGTTTTTAGGATGCAAAGGGAGAGAATCAATGGTATTCAGTGTAGATGTGATCAAGTGGGATAATTCTGTTTTATGCAATTGATTAGACATTTGAAAGTCAAAATGACGCCCAAGGTAACGGAAAGAATCGTCAAGTTTAACACAAGGTACAGACTCTTTATTGATGAAAAGCTTTGGTTGGATCTGAGCAGATTTTGAAGCAGCCTTTTTGACACAAAAAGTATAACACTTATCCACACGAGTGAGCATGCCAGCCATTGACACCAGATAGTGAAGCGATTTAAAAGCATTTCATTTTCTTGCTCTTGTCCGCTTATTACTGTAGCATCGTCTGCAAATTGAAACCAATGAGTAGGAGTCAAAGACAAACCATGGACGCTCTTCAAGCAGAAACCGAGTTGGCAAAATTTCTCAGATCTAATATGCTGAATGAAAGTATTAAAACACATGTTGAACAAGAGGGGACTGAGACAGTCACCCTGTAGTACACCGTGCTCAACAGTAACATATGGAGTAGTGAAATCAGATGTAATTATTGAAGTTTGGAAACCACTTCATAGACTTTTCACCAATATCAATATATGAGGAGGGATATGATGGTATTTTAGAACTTCGCTTATAAGATTATGATGAACTTCTCCACAAGCATTTTTGAGATCTAGCAAAGTACTAATTAGTGATCTTTGTTTGAGACAGGCATTATTGATTATGTGCGCCGTTTGAGCAGTGTGCTCTAAGGTTTCAGAAAGCTTAGGAGTGAGGCCCTTTTGAATTATATGTTCAATGTAATTGTTTTCTGCAAGAAATTGAAAGATTTTATTACGAAGACAAGATGTAAATACCTTTAATGGTATGGACTCTAGCGATATAGGTCGGAAATTTGCAGGGTTGTCTTGGTCTCCCTTTTTATGGACAAGAATTGTACAGGCTTTTTTCCAATCAGACGGAATAACACCACTCATCCATGCAGCATGAATAATTTCTGTCAGATAAGAGCGAAGATACGGACATTTCTTAAAGCATATGATAGAAATTTGGTCGAGGGGACAGGGGGAGCCAGAAGATTTCATCTTACGAATCACGTTAGTGATTTGTTGATATGTAGGCGCATCCAGATTGAATGGAGTTTGTGGAGCTGAAACGCTTGGAATCCATGCAGGAATATGAAAAGCTTTGTTAGGAGATATTGCAGAGAAAGATTTTTTGAAGTAATCTAAACACTGCGTCTTACTGAATGCTGGAAGAATGCCGTTTTGCTTTTGAAATACTTGTTTTACAAAGCCCCAGAAATTTCTTTTGATGATTTTGTCGCAATCTATTTCCGGAAAATCCCGGTGGCCGATGCCATTGTTTTGATCTTTTTTACTTAGCCTATATCGAATCTTTCGCGATAAAAATTTTATTTCCTGTACATTGTTGTTAGCAATTTTAAGTTGTTTTGATGCTTTCTTCAACTCTTTTATGGAGAAATCTTTGTATTTGGTTCTTGGATCTGCGTCATTGTACTTGTCATCGAATCCATGATATTGAGCACAATAATTGTATATCGTGGTTGACATGAAACTAATATTTTAATTTAAATCCAGCACTTTGGGCAATTCGATAGCGTCGATTTAAAATAGTCGTTGGCGGTTGACCATTCTAATGGCGATTTTGGAAGTTTTATCCCTTTCTTAAGAGTACATTTATCGCCATAACTTGTGTGCAACTGAGAAATGATATCGTTGGCGGCTTCTCGATCAAGACCGTTGTTATCACTGTCCTCTTCCATTTCACCGTACACATTTCTGGCTAGTCCTTCCATAATTTTGCAGCTTCGTTGGTGCATTTTAAGTCCACGTATACCCTTGCAAACTTTGCCACAGCAGCACTTAATACCCGTATTAATCTTTCTCGGTGCCTGATCTTCTTGGAGGACATTTACAGTTTGATTGATTGTATTTCGAGGTTCCTGACCTTCAATAACTCTGCGTTTGCATCTCCATGAATGGCGACCCAGCAAGACAAAATCACGACCGCAGAACAAGCAAACAACAAAAACAAGAAATATCGCAAGTAGACTTGAGCGAATCATCATAGAAAGTGATCAGTAACACTAAGTTTAAATACCTAGTACGTTTTGCTCCTATACTGTCAACTTAAGTGAGAATTTATGGATGAAACTAGACGACACGTACATGAAGCGTCCACACGCTCCTGCTCGATGTCAATAATAATAATAATGACAACTTGCTGCACAATGATCTGATGGTGCCTCAGTAATGAGTGGCCAGGTGTTCAGAGCATTGTAAAGGAAACGTACTTCAATGTACATTATGTTCATTGTTATGCCCACCAACTTAATCTTGTTCTGCAACAGGCTATTTCACAAATTGACAGTGTAAGAGTATTATTTGCATACCTAAATGCATTTTCTGTTTCTTATCTCACTCTACAAAGAGAGTACCATGTCTTGATGATTGCCTTGCCAAAAGAATTCCTCGAACTGTGAACAACAGGTGGGATTTTGAAAGCAGAATCATTTCTACTGTTTTTGAGCATAATGATGACTTTAAGGAGTGCTTTAAGAAGACAATAAACATCTGGAAAAACGACAAAGCTAGTGTTTTGATGTAAGTGGCCTCTCTTTTTGCTTAAGGACAGGAGCATTATAATCTATCTGAGATTCTTCCACCAGTTGATGCAACATGTAGGTGTTCTGTATGCCCAGCTGCAAAAGCATCAAATCAGCTCAGCCTTCAATCAGACATGCTTAAGAAATTTTGTGGTGTCAATCAACAATGTCTGAGAAAAAATCCCAGATATCTTTCAACATGACTCCTTTGCTGTAAATGAGCAGCCACTTACAAAAAAGCCCAGGTGTGAAAGCTTTGATGAAGAAACTTCAATGATATTGGACGAAATTTGTCATATCTTAGTATCACATTGCAGCCCTAGGTTTGCAGTTACTGGGCACCTTGTTGCAGCTACTCTTTTTGAGAGTAGTGCATTTCCAAACTTTGAACAATGCTCCCCAAACCAGACTGCAGAAATTGCTGCAGTATCATTTCTTTTTCTTGATGAAATGAACCTTCATTCCGTGCTCTCTGTGATTTATAAGAGACCAGAATTCAGACATTGCTGTGAAGCAGTCCCACTGCTCCAACTTCTTATTGAAAGCAACCTAGGTGAAACTTTCTCTGAAACTGTGCTTTTGTTGAAAGCCATTATTACTGTTTCAATCACATCCTGTGAAGCAGAGAGGTGTTTCTCAACTCTAAAGAGAGCGAAAACTTTCATGAGAAACACAATGTCTAAGGACAGACTCAATTCTTTGGCTATGCTTTGAATAGGAAAGAAACTTGTTAGAGATTCAATTGACTTCAATCAAAATATGATTGATATGATTGCCCAACTCAAGAATAGAAGAGCTAAACGTCTCTTTAAGTAGCTCAAGAGCCTCTATGCATTTCTTCAAAATTGCAAACCAGCATATTATATTTGATATTTTCTGCTTATATCAACAAGATTCTCTTTAAATTTTTTGGACAAAATATATCATTCTAGACAATTTATATTATTGTCTATGGATTGATTCCATAGTCCATGGACTAAATACTTTCAATTACAAAAGCATTTTTTAAAAAATTATCTCCCTGAAGTGATTATTTCTCTATATAACAGAAGAGAAAATACCAGCTTTTGATAGTTCTGATTCTTGGAGCAGATTTAAGCAAAACAGTTTTCACTTTTGCAAAAATATCTATCATTTTTCTGACTACACTCATTTTTTATGAGAAACATGTCCATAAGAAACATGAGACTGGAATTAGGCATAAATTAAGAAGCACAGGCAGGCTGAGTTTCAAACGATAACTTTAAGGAACTATTTCCAAGTAAATTTTTTATAAAACTAAAAACAAAAGGGCATTAGCATCAATTACATGCCTCCTTTCTCCTACATCACAGATGCCTAATCTGGGTTGTTACTATCATTGGAGGCCTTTAACTTTAAGAAACATTTAAGGCTGAAGTTGATAAAATATTACAAAACTTTAAGGCTGAAGCCAGATAATCTGTTCTTTATTCAAAACAATATGTACTTTACTGTCTTGATGTAGAGCTATATAATGTCACTTTTTAGGCGTGGCTCCCAAAGATATTTTCAACCACACCCAGCTTTCATAGCTTTGCTCTCCCTACAAAAGATCCCACAAGCTGCTACTGTTTATATAGATCTATAGATATGTTTCAGAGAAATCTCAAGAAACAAATATTACAGGGATTATTCAATTTGTATAATGTCACATACATGACGCAACTTTAAAGCCTTCCACTACAAGTAGGTTTCGCTGGATGCAGAGTTATTTTGTAAATGTTTATGCTCCGTGCATTCAGTGTCATGACAAACACATTTTTGAGTTCATTTTCAGATGCTTTCAATAGCATTTTAGCCATTTCACTTAAAAATTTTCACCTTTGATCTTAGGTATGTCACATGAGAATGGCAGAATAACTATATAAAATACACTTGGCTCTGCCAACAGTAATATGCCGAGACAGAATAAACAATATCCTGGCTGTGGTGAAGGCCCTAGCTAGGAATGACCTTAGCAAATACTGATTATTCTATTGTACCTCTGTGGTGCAGTAGGATAGTTAGTGACTATCTGGCCATTCCATTGAGGTTTGAATCCTCACTAGGGTATATACATATACATATTCACATACATATATATATATATATATATATATATATATATATATATATATATATATATATATATATATATATATATATATATATATATATATATATATATATATATATATAATAGCGTAGCGATGAATTCCGCAATAAAGTGCTCAATACCTGGGTGGTAGAGCTGTATAAAGTACTAAATGAAAACGGCAAACCAAACTACCATTTCATCCCTACAAGCCTGTTTCGTGGTTGCCTACTCATCCCCTGATACACACATATAAATATATATACACACGCGCACACACACACGCGCACACACACACGCGCACACACATGCGCACACACACACGCACATTATATATATATATATATATATATATATATATATATATATATATATATATATATATATATATATATATATATATATATATCCTTCCAAAATTTCTCAAGCCAATAATATCAGATATAAGACGCAAAAAAACGACAAGAATCTTAAGTTTACAAGACATGTTTCGGATAATTCTCTATCCATCTTCAGTTGTTATACTAAGTGGTTAAATGGAACACACTAATAAACGTTGCAAAATCAATAGAAGGTGTAACGAAAATTAATAATTCGAATAATCAAGAGAACGAAAATCGTGAAAGGGCTAGAATGATAAGGAAAAATTGTAATGCTGGACCTGTTTGTTTAAGTTGGGCCCATCCCACAAAATATGTAAAGCCTCTTTAACTTTGACTTGATTGTATGTTTTAGCTGAGTCTATGACTTTAAAGCAGCTCTCATCACAAGAATCTTTGCATGTTTTAGAACTTTGCAAGTGTTTATAAACGTGTGAATTTTTATCTGTGAAAAGATGCTCTCGAACTCTGGTTGGAATGTGTCGGCACATTTCACCAACATATACGGAATCGTTTAGCCAAATATCTTTGCAATCTTCTGCAACCTTATTTACCCAGCACTTACTCTATCTCTGACACTTTTTCCTTTGTCCAGGAACTCAACACTATCGATCTTTCTAACAGATTTATGGTTTCTTTTGATGTTGCTAGTTTGTTTACTAACATTCCTCTTAAAGAGTCAATTGATCTTGCAGTTTCTTACATCACTGAGGGAAACACTAAGTTAACATTTTCTAAGGCTGAACTTCTCAAGATCTTTTCAATGGCTACTTCTCAAACTCATTTTCTGTTTAATGGTAAGGTGTTTGACCAAATCGATGGTGTTGCTATGGGCTCTCCTCTCGCAACCACGAAACAGGCTTGTAGGGATGAAATGGTAGTTTAGTTTGCCGTTTTCATTTAGTACTTTATACAGCTCTACCACCCAGGTATTGAGCACTTTATTGCGGAATTCATCGCTACGCTATTATATATATATATATATATATATATATATATATATATATATATATATATATATATATATATATATATATATATATATATATATATATATATATATATATATATATATATATATATATATATATATATATATATATATGGAAACAATCGTATATAATTCAATTAAACTACAATTACAAATCTCACTATTACAAGGTAATTTGTAATTGGCTAGCCATGTTACAATACATGCAAAAGAGTAAATAACAATTGTTGTATATAAGGCGAAAACAAAAACAAACAAAAATGCTAAAAACAAAGTAGATCCGGGTTGTTCCATGGTTTGTCTCTGCAACAGAAGATGTAGTAGGTTGTTCGAATTGAAATTGTAGATAGTTTAGAAATGAGAAAGCGTTTGTGTTGGTTGTCGATAGAGAGAGAATCACACATTTTAAGAAAAGAAAGACATGAGTTAGCAGAGATCCCAAGAGAGCTCATTGAGAGATTTACAAAGGTGACAGATTTGTATTGACTTCTCAAATCTGAGACTAGCCTCGAATATTTTAAGCGCTTTCTTTCTGCATTGTTGCTCAGGTTTGTTTCGAAGCCTATCGTTAGTTCCAAAATATAAAGACGGTTATCCTTAGTTTTCAAACGTAAGTCAGGACGTAAAGCATCACCGGTAATGATTGAGGGTGAAGGGAAGCCTGGAATGTCCGCATACAGTGAAGATCCTTCAACT
>OLMO02000257.1:14136100-14246236 GCA_900291935.2 Cassiopea xamachana | reverse complement strand
ATATACAATGTAAAATTACATTACGGGCATTATATACACACGTCACATTATCTAAAAAAATGCTATAAATAGACGCTAGAAATAGCACCGTAGTTAGTGTAGCCTGACGAGCCCGCTTGAACGGGTGAAACTAGTAGCAAGAAAAATTGGTTATCACGGAATCAGAGCCATTTCTTTGGTTTTTCCTATCTCTAACTGTGCACAGATTAAACTCCTAATTTTTACATATATATATATATATGTGTATATATATATATATATATATATATATATACATAAATTTATTTACCTTTTTACTTGTTTATTCAATAGGCAAAGGCTGACAGAGAGCAAAATTGGAAAGTTTATCCTCCGATGAGGATTTGAACACCAGTGGAATGGCCAGAGAATCACTACCCCACTGCACCATGAAAATGGCCTCAAAATTGTGTTTGCCATGAAATTCAATGCAAAGAGCTTAAAAATTTACAAAATAACTCTGCATCAAGCAAAACCCACTTGCAGTAGAAGGCTTTAAAGTTGTGTGATGTATGTGACATCATACAAATTACATCATCCCTATAATATTTTGCTTCTTAAGATTTCTCTGACATTTGAAGAGCAAATAATAAATGGTTGAGTACTTAGGAATGGTAATAGATGAAGTTTCAAAGCAGCTTCATTTACTTTCTTCATTTTCTGGGAAAATCTGGTAAAATGTCTCATGATGTACTTGACTAAATGCAAGGCAGATGCAATTTTGCAAGCTCAATCAAAAAGAAAATTGTAAACTTTCAAACAGCAATTCACCAATTGTATTGTTAACTTCAAAAATATTGCATTGTCATCAACACTCTGCTGACTCGAGCTATTGTGCCCCTAGCTAGAAAGTTGTTTTTACACTCCTGGTTCATATTTCATGAGAATGGCCCAATACATTACACATCAATTGCACCAGGCCATAAGGACATTTTATCCCACTAGTTGGACAGAAACAGGTTTGCAAATTTCAGCTGACTTCCCTGACTCTGCTTTGGGCACCATGCCCTTTCACTATAATGTATAGTTACTGACAATTTAATATCTTCTTACTCAAAAATTGACTACTAAGTAACACTGCATGGACAATTGTATGCCCTCACAAAACTCTGATCTTGTCTCTAACAGCAGATCATTAAAAAACTTAATCAGTATGTAATGACTCGAAACAAAGTTTTACAGATGATTATCTGTTAGGGGGAAAATCAGGGGTTTGTATGGGCATTTAATGATGTATGTAAAGAGGTTTACAAGCAAGTTTGTAGTTGCAAGGGTAATGTTCAAGGATCTGCATGACATGAAGATCTTAATAATAATAAATCTGTAAACACAAAAGCGGCACATTCACACTAGTAATCAAAATTTCATCTACCTGTGAATGATTCTCATAATCATGTTCAAACAGTTTGCCATGATCAATCCAGCACTTCCAAGTATGTTAGTAAAACATAGTGCAGCAGCAAGAAAAACAAATGAAAAAAACATCATCCGTTTGTTGTAGTCATTTATTTCACTTCTACTCATAAGCGCAAACATGAAACATTCTGTTATACCATTTACAGCAACTATCAGCACATACACAGAATAGCACTTCAATAACATTGGGCCTGTGAAAAAGTTGATGTTGTTAAAAGACAGTGTACAAAACAGATAATAACTAAACACCTCTATTTACCGATAAACATATATATATATATATATATATATATATATATATATATATATATATATATATATATATATATATATATATATATATATATATATATATATATATATATATATATATATATATATATTTATTTATATATAAATATAGATTATATACATATATATATATATATATTTTTTTATACATTTACATTTTTATGCATACACATTCTTCCAAAATTTCTCAAGCTAATTATATCAGAAATCAGACGCAAAAAGACGACAATAACTTTCAGCTTGCAAAACATGTTTCGGATATTGCTTTACCCATCTTCAGTTGCTATAATACTAAATTGCTAAATAGAACACACTAATAACGGTTGCACAATCAATAGAAGGTGTAACGGAAAATAATTCGAATAATGAAGAGAACGAAAATCATTAAAAGGGCTAGAATGTTAAGGAGAAATTGTAGCGCTGGACCTGTTTGTTTAAATTGGGTCCCTCCCACAAAATATTTAAAGCCTCTTTAATTTTTAGTTAATGGTACGTTTTAGACGAGTCGATAACTTTAAAGCAGCTCTCATCACAAGAATCTTTGCATGTTTTAGAAGTTCGCAGGTGTTTATAACCATGTTAAATTTTACTTGTGAAAAGATGCTCACGAATTCTAGTTGAAATGTGCCGGCACGCTTCACCAACATATACAGAATTACATACAGCACACGTAAAATTATAGGCAACAAAAGAACGGAACAATCTAGGCACAGAGTCTTTAACTTTAATCAGATTTTTTATCTTAAAGGAGGAAAAGGTAAATTTAATTGTAAGATTACTGCATTATTTTTTGAATACTGTGCGAACTTTACGCTGGGCAACATTTGAAAAAGGAAGATATGGTAGCTTAAATTAGAGAGTATTATTAATATCAGATTGTGTAGAATTAAAAAATTTAACGAGGCTTACCTGTACGGTGAAGTTTGATAGGAATTCTACTTCCTCATTGCTGCATAGAGAGATCATGTGAGATACCGCATGCGTAGTGAATGTCATCCTTTGAAAAATGAGGCCCGTTTCTCTAAAAATGGGGTGGGTAACAAGCAGCCTACCTAGGGAGAGCACGTGATCTCTCTATGCAGCAATGAGGAGGTAGAATTCCAATCAAACTTCACCTTACAGGTAAGCCTCGTTTAATTTTATTTAATTCTACCTCCTCATTTGCATATTGGAGATCCCGTGAGACTTGAAAGTTTAATGGGTCAGTATATTCCAGTCTTTCTAAGAGCAAACCATTTGTTCAGAAAACAGAACTAATATGATCTATAGCAAACACGGATATTATTTACAGTGCACCACTTAAGACTGAGCTACCATATTCAGTGTCTTTCTGAACATCTTTGTTGTAGAAAGTAGCAAAAATATACTTTGTTGACCATCCAGCAACCTTCATTATGATATCTAAAGGGACGCCACTTCTACGTGCAGCAGAAGTAGCTGCTGATCTGGTGCTATGAGGTCTAAATGTTTTTATATCTATGCCTGATTTTTCCATCACATGTTTGAACCATCTGCTTTTCAAGACAGGGTGGTAAGGTTTAGCGTAGCTAAGATATAGCCTTGTGTTCTGTATTTTCTGAACAGTTTCTGTTCTTGCAATAAAATCATCAAGGCAAGTCATTACACATAGTCTCTTATGTGCTGGAAAGGCAGGCAACACTAGTTCTGGGTTTTGCTTTCCAGCCTTATATCAATTAATGAGTCACTGCCCTGTTGTGGGACAACTGCAACACACTCTTCTCTTTGGGGAGTAGTACAAGTGGTTCCATCAGCATATGTTATATCTTTGGGAACCAGGTTTGAGTCTTCCACAATGGTGCTGAGCATGCCTTTAGCTTGATCTTCCTGAAGCTTCTGAAGTACCTTTGATTACATGCTAAATGGTGGAAATAAATAAACAAACTTATTTTTCCAACTTAAACAAAAAGCATCTATTGCTAATGCTTCAGGGTTAGCACGCCATGACACAAATGGTTTTAACCGATAGTTGTTTCGTGACACAAAAAGGTCTATTTCTGGCCTTCCCCATAGCTTTACTAGCTGTTTGAAAACAGAGGGGTTAAGTTGCCATTCTGTTCTATCAATAAATTATCTGCTCAACCTATCAGCTGCTTCATTTTGTATTCAAGGAATATGTGTAGCACTGAGCCATATGTTTTTTGGGATGCACCACAGCCATATTTCACGTGCTACTTTATTACAGGCTAATGAAGGAGTGTCTCCCATATTATTAATGAAGGCTATGGCAGTAACATTGTCTAGTTTTATATGTATGTGAATATTAGCTTCAGCCTTACACAAGGATTGTAGGTCTAATTTTGCGGCCTCAAGTTCAAGACAGTTAATGTGTTTGGATTTTTCATTTTCAAGGAACAAGTTGTGAGGGTGAAGTCGCCACTTCCACATCCATAGTCTTGTCTATGTGCACCCCACCTGCTACTGAAGCATCAGTTGTGAGGGTGAAGTCAGGCTTATTGTGGTAAACTTTCTTAATACATTTTTGGGGGTTTCCAAGCCACCATTGTATATCATTGATGGCTAAAGAAGAAAAATGCATATGTGCATCAAGAAACCTATTGCTTTGTTTTAAAGCTGCAATCTTTTCTATTTCGAGTTCTTTGTAGAAAAGAGGGTTACATTCCATTCCAACAGAGCATGAGATTAAAATGCCCATAAGCTGTGCTGCTTCTCTGATTTTAAATGTATTTTTGTTCAAAATTTCGGTACAAAGTGCTTTAATAGTTGCAATTTTTGTGCTGTTAAAGCTGACTGTCACGTCAATAGAGCTCAGGATAAAGCCCAAATGCTCTATAACTTGGCTTGGCTTGGTTATAGATTTTCCATCTGAAATATAAAACCCTTAATCTCGAAATAACTTGGAAGTTTCATTTACATTCATTTTGCATTGCTCATATGACATACCTACAAGGAAACTGTCATCCAGGTAATCGCTTGAAATGAGTCCTCGAGCTCGCAAAGCAGAATACACTGGTTTCATGAGCTTAGTGAAATTCTAGGTGCAGAGCAAAGGCCATTGGGCAGACCTATTTATTTATATAACTGTACCCACCAGGAATTTCAGTAACTTTTGTGAGGAGGGGTGTATTGACACTGCATAGTAGGCATCTGTTAGATCAAGGGTGCCATGAAACAGTTTTTCTTCATTAGATTTATACAAGACCAGATTGTGTCCACTTTGAAGTGAATTGGACGGACATTTTCATTCAGTTTTTTAAAGTTTAATATAAGTCGTAACTTCCCATTCTTCTTGGGACGTAGACAAACTGGTGATATGAATTCACCTGTTTCATGCATAGACCTTTTAATTACTTGCTTTTCAACAAAGGTCCTCTGATACTGTCTGAAGAGCTTTCTCTTCAATTTGCGTAAATCGTGGTTGATATACTGAGGTTGCTTAAAGGGGTACCATGACATCAATTTTATCACCCATAACAACATCGAGGATTGCATTGTCTGAGGTTAGCTTTTTCCATTCATCTGTATGAAATTTGCGACAGCCCACCGATGGTAAATGCTGGTTTGCCAGTGTATCATCACTTTGCAAAATAGATTTCTCTGCATTAAATGCTTCATGGAAAAAACGGTTGCTTCTCTTGCTTACCTTACAATACAGAACAAATATCTTCGAACTGGTATTTACTTGTGGGGTTCATACTGGGAGATATTTCTCTGGGTTGTATTTCTGTATCCTGTGGATGCACTTTTGTGCCTTCCAGTATAGCCTCTGCCATGGCCTAAAAAAGGAAAATTTCTTTTATTATCAGGTCTCGCATGCTGACTGCTAGAAGAGGCATTTCTCTTGTAGCCTGTGTGTTGTGATGCTATCTTGGATGTAACTTTGCTAGTTTCTGTCAAGTCCTTTCGGTATCATCCCAGTTCGGTCCCAAACAAAAGGTCTTTGAAAGGATGTTGATCACTGCATAGCAAGCGCTATTCAGATTTCATGTCTGATTTAAACAGAGCTTCCCTCTGTAAATCTATTTTATGCGAGGCATCACTTGACAATGACAAGCTATCTGACAGCACCTGCATTGTATTAGTCATTAACTTCTCTGAAAATGCCTTATCTTCGGCTTCACTGGCAATCATGAGGTCAGTTAGCCCTTTGGCCACTGCTGTGATTCCTTTTAATAGTGGCTTCTGTGCTTTTTGATGCATCACATCATCTGTTTTGACATATTTCTGCACACTATTAAATATCTCAGGATTGACACGAACAACTTCAAGGCTTTGGCAATTTCCCATGGTTGGGTATTTTTCAAACAGCTCATCGCAAGATTTTTTACTCACACCCTGGCATAGCAGGTCTGTTAGAAATATTGAGAGATCGGCATTAAGATTCTCTCCGTTATGCAGCAACTTATTGACAACTTTTGCCATGCCACTCCTGTGAGTTCTAGTTTACATCTTTTTGCTGGCGGCTCATGGAAATCTTCATCCTCAGCTTGTTCGCTTCCTTTGACGACAGATTCAATGTCACTTTCTGACATATTTTCCGCTGCCTGATCATTATAGTTGTCAAATGCAATTTTCATTTCAGCTATGACTGGAGTGAGACTAGCTAACGATCCAGTTATTCTAGCTAGCTGATGTTTGGTATCTTCAGCATCCTCGGCTAGCGTTGTTTTGCTCACCTCATGATGTAGGCTTGGCTCTCGCACTGAGTCGCGTAGGCCATGATGTTGACCTTTGACCCTAAGGCTTGAGAGAATTTCTCCCGCCTTGAACGGTCTTTCTGACCCTTTTCCCTTTCGGGAAATTTTTTCTGAAGGAATTTTCCCCTTTCAGGATTCTTTGGTAGAGGTATCGTTGGCATTTGCTAGCCTTTTAGCAAGACCTTCGTCCTGACTCTCCTCGTGGTCTTCAATCATTTCTTGAAGTCATGGACTCACTTAGAAACTGCTTCTTCTTTTTCAAAACTCCTTGCTCCAGCTATGACTCAATCAAGAACTACCGTTTCTGTCATTTCTATTGGACTTTTTCTTGGGAAAGGTGTGATTTTCTTTCCACTATTCAAGACTTGGACTATTATTCACAAAACGCTACGCAAGATGACATTCACTACACATGTGCTATCTCATGGGATCTCGAATATGCAAATGAGGAGGTAGAATTACCATTATTGTCAAGATACGTTTAACTACCCTTTTTATTACATATTCAGGAGATTGATTCCTTTTGAAGATGAGTGTGAGCTTTTTGGCATCATTATTAAATGAAAGTAGAGAATTATTAATTTTGTAAGCTCTATCCACTAGAGTGCGGATGAGCCCTACTTTGTAAGAGAAGGAAGTAAAGCTGAAGAGATTAGCGAGCAATCCCTCCAGTCTTTTTCTGATAGCTTGAAGTTTTGAGACAAGAAGGATCATTATAATCAATACATGCATCAAGGGATCACTGACTATTCTACTATGCAATAGAGGCGCAATAGAATAATCAGTGTTTAATACAGTCACTCTTAGCTAGGGCCTTCACCATAGCCAGGGCAATGTTTATTCTGTTTCATCATATTGCCTTCATTAGAGCCAAGTGTATATTTATAATACTTCCCGTAAGCAATGGCTAACAGAAAGTTGATACTACTTGTGAGTGGGCTGCAACAATTCTAAATTTGTGCCCTGGCAAGGATTCGAACCCAGTGGAAACGAGGATAGTCATAGATAAGGGTCCACCTGGAAAATGCATGACATTTCACCAAATTCATGAAAGCACAAAAAGCGTTTTCTGGATAATCATAGTAAGTTCATATTTTAATGATACATTCCCAACCAGGTGGTTGCACCAACTACAAAATTTTGCATGGCTCTGAGTTGCTGAATTGTGGCTGCATTGAGTTTTCTTGTAAGTGCCATTTTTGCACCTTGCTAAACGTATTCTTCAAAGCCATAGTACCATCCTGTAGCAAAATGTGTCAAAAATTCGCACCCTAACTGTTGCATTTTTGTTGCTAAAATGTGCATTTTTGAAAAGGTCCACTGTACAAAAATCAATTCTAAATTTTAAGATTTCTTTATTCTGGGTAATTTGCTTTCTGCAAGAGACTCTTAGGTTTAAGTTGCAAAATTGTGGCTACATGAATCGATTCTAGTGACTGTGGAAACGTCCCCTGATGGCTTAGTGACTTCATGGGTCTAGCCTTTTCTATTCATATTGTAGCCCCATTGAGCATCAGGCTAAAGGAATCTACTTTTCTACAATGCTGAACATTGCACTTTTCTCTCCCACAAACTATCAGCTATGTTTATGTCTCCTATATATATATATATATATATATATATATATATATATATATATATATATATATATATATATATATATATATATATATATCTTATGAATAGGAACATTATTTCTTTCAAGGGATGATGTAAGCCAAATATAATCCTGGAACAGCAAGTACACAAGGAACTATCATAAGTTCTCTATCACCTAATCTGAATAATAGAAGTGTTCATTCATTCTCACCAATTTTCAAAACAGTGTGAAAATATAAATTTCAAAATTAAGTGGACAGAACATGGCCGAACAAGACTTTAACATTACAAGTACTCTCCAGTCCAGAATAGACATCTTCCCAACTATGTTTTCTTAAATGTACACCATGACATTCTTATTGCAATGGGAAATTGCTGTTCAACGCACTGACAATGTGGCTCAAAGTCATACCAATGATGGTGTTATTGAAAGAGGCTGAAGAAAGCGCTTTTAGTATGATGGTAAGTATGTAAGGAGCTGTGTTTCTAGGACATTCAACCACTCCTCCATATATTGTGGCCCCCTGCTATTCAGATTTATACCTTTTTCCAACCCCCAGCTACTACCACCCCCCTTCTATTCAGGACTGGAGGGTACATTTTAGATGTCAGAGGAAAATTCTTTCATGCATTGTTTCACAAAAAAATATATGACACTTTTCACAAATACTGCTGAAATATTGCACTCTATCATGTAGCCTACAAAAGTACAGTTGGGATGGATCCTAGATCAGTTTTCATCATAAGGAAAATACAATGTGTGTGGTAAACCAAATGCATAATATCTTTCATGTGTGCAATTCACACTCTTAGGGGCTAGCCAAGAATTATGTCACCATAAAATTGCCATTTTTGAACTACCCACCCTCTATCATGACACTCTGTCACATTTGTTCACAAGACCCCCCTACAATGGGCAAGGCTTAAAACAAACATGCCCCCTTCAATGCACAACAGTTTTGGTGCAAAATTGCTTTTAAGCATAGTGGATAGATAGGGGAATAAGAAAAGAAGTCTCATTTCTTGTTATACAAAATATAAAAATTTGAATTTACCACCAAACGACTAAAATGTCCTAAAAATTACATGTCCCATCTAAAATCTCCCACATCAGAATACAAAGTAAAACAGGGCATGGATAAATAAAAACTGGAATGCATGGTTTCATTCTAAATCCTTATTCACTTAGGTCATGCTGAGCATTGGTGTTCCTTCAATACACAAAACTTCTCAACAAAAATGCTTTTACTGTGAAGCCACTGACTTCACTCAAATACCGCTGACCCCCTTACTTACCATGACAGAGAATCATGAAAAATGTGTAGAACTACCAACCCCTAACGCATGGCATACTCATTGAACACCACCTAAATTATCTGGCCTCTTTCAGGCTGCTAATAAGGAAGTTGCAAAATCACAATATCAAATGTAATAATAACACATTATGCTTTTCTTTTCAAATATAGTATTAGTAAGCTCAAACAAATTAGTTCATGTGGAATAAAAATGCAATAGAATGCTATATAAATGTGATGAAAAAAGCAGCAAAGCTATTTTCTTTCAACTTGAGAATTTTCTGTCACTTTTAATATTATTATGCATTTACAAAGTTTCTGATTGCATTTTGAAACTACTACTGACCAAACAATGTGATTAAAATGAGTTATAAACTGCTTATATTGGAGACCATGAAACTCTGCTTGTAATTGCACAACTAGGAAATCTTACTACTGTTGTTTTCATACATCAAATTGAAGGTTTCAATTGACTTTGAAAAATGTGATACATGCAGTAAATAGGGGTGATTAGTTGGTTCTGTTTGCAGGAAATTTGATCGGGTTCTGATTGGCATATGCTCATAAACTAATAATATAAATCATGAATGAACTATCTTACTGATGTGTGCAATCAATCACTTGCATTATTGGCTCTATGCATGAGCTGATGCATGCCTGTACAATCACACACCTTAAATGACAAGGACTGCCAGATATATAGTTTATTGTCAAATTGTACCATAAAGTTAGTGGGCAATTGTTTTCTATAGGAAATTTGAACTTAACTTGACTTCACATTACTATACTTTTACAAGGAGATGGCGCAAATGGGTCAATACATGTATAAAATAAGTAACCATGGTGTAACCAAATTATAGCAACTTTTTGCAAGATATGGCTTACACTATAGCACACATAAGTATCTGTTTAACATGTTTCCAATCCTTGATTGGATCTATATGATGTGTTGCAGATTGGTGGCCACATGGAAATTTATCAAATTTGAAACCAAAATATTGTCATATGTGTTCATGTAGCAAAATAAATAGAACAGGATAGATCAAGGATAATGTTTTTCACACATTAACAGCAGGGCATCAGTAGAATGTCATTATCTTAAGGGAAAGTTCAAATCGACTTCATGCTACCTTTCCTTCATTACATGATGCAATATGATATAGGTCAAGGCAAATGATGATAGTTAATGATGTAGCCACTACATAGCAACTTTTGTAAGATGTGGCTTATGTCATAACAAACATCAGTATCTGTTTAAAAATGCTGATACCTCCAGTGAAGTTTATAACATTGTTTGTTGAATTAATATTCAAATGTCACTCTTCTCATGCACTGAATAAAATGCAATTAAGTGTAGCAGTGGAGTGACACTGGAATGACATTGAGTCAAATGTTGCTCTAAGTATGCCACTCCTTATATAAAGTGAGTCAAAAGACAAGTTAACAAGCAACTCTGGCAAATGAAAGCATAGCAACAAAACATCTTCATGCTATTCCTAGTGCTCTCTGCACATTGAAAATGGCTTTTGTGGATTGCAGCAAAATACATTAATAGAGCAAGGTTTGATTCAAAGTCACAGTAATGTCACATAATGTGACTGCCTTTGTTGCTCCAAATTGATTCTGCAGCATCAAACTCATTCTGCTGCACCTAATCAAGTCAAACATCACTCTTCCCAGCGTCATTCCATATTAAATCAGCAAGCCAAAAGACATTTTGAAACCTTCTATCTCAGAATCAGCCAGTTGCTTCACTGCAGATACTAGACCATGTGAAGGGGTGAAATTGGAAATTTTACTTCAAAATTCACTATAAATTAGAAGTTATGTGCATTTGAAGGTTAGATGAATTTGCAATAAATTGTCAATGGTGGCCATTATGAATTCTAACAATTTTTTTGGGTGACTTTAGTTTATTGTCATCTTTACAATATTTTGCCAACTACCCTCAGAATTTGCATGTTGCCTAATTCATATATAGAGAATTTGAATTTGAATTCAGATTTTGCCTCCATTCTGTCACTTTCACATAAATTTCCCTTTTCCCCCTAGTCCCATAATTTGGAATTCCCGGAAAGACTTTCATTTAATGTGTTGAACATTGGAAAAGGCAGTGAGTGACAAGTTATATCTGGCTCAAATTTGAACCATAGAGTAACCAGGCATAGATCTTACACTATTTAGAATTTGATGAGGTTCTATTCCTTTATTTTGGGGATATTCCGTGATGTCAAGTTACGGTCATATCTTTTACTGAACTTTGCAAGTGAATATGCAAATTCTGAGGGTATTTGGCAAAATATTGTAAAGATGACAATAAACTAAAGTCACCTCAAAAAATTGTTAGAATTCATAATGGCCACCATTGACAATTTATTGCGAATTCATCTAAACTTCAAATGCACATAACTTCTAATCTATAGTGAATTTTGAAGTAAAATTTCCAATTTCACCTCTTCACATGGTCTAGCATCTGCAGTAAAAAATTGGCCAATTCTGAGACTGAGGGTTTCATGACCTTGGTGACTTGAACTGCACTTATCCCCCATGCACTTAATCAACCTATTAGGTTCAGCGCATGAAAAGAGTGATGCTTGACTTAGGCCAGAAGATTTTTCTTTGTTACTTTACCTGAAAGTTTGCTAAATGATTTTCATCCCTGGAGGGGGAATTACTCATGGCCAGCTTAAATGCACGCCGTTGGAAGCAAAAACCAATTATTATCAAGATAAAGCAACTTTATATATAGATATAAATATATATATATATACCGTATTAATTCAATTAAGCCCCTCCTCTCACATAAGCCCCCCTTTTAAAAGTGAATTTTTGAATAAGCCCCCCCTCTCGAATAAGCCCCCCCCTCTTGGCTTGCTGATGATGATCATCAATTGACATCCCAAGGAAACATACGTCCTCCATCACAAAAGATCATGATAGAATGGGTACTATCTGCTTGGAAGAAACTTCCAAAAGAATTGATAAAAAAGTCATTTCTATCTTGTGATTTAAGTGCAAACTTGGATGGGTCGCAAGATGAAAGCATCGCCTGCATCAAGCATGGGCCATGCCAGGATTTACTACAGTGTCTTAAAAACTATGATTTGAGTGACGACCAGGTAAATCCCTTTGAAGGTATTCAGGATGAAGACGTCAAAATGGAGGACCGAACTGAGTTGCAAATTGATGAAGACGATGTTTTACTAGATATATAGATTGTAATAGACATTGGTTATCTTTATAAAATTTTGAAAAAACCAGATTTTGTTCTCAATTTCCTCAGTTTTGAATAAGCCCCCCCTCACGAATAAGCCCCCCTGGGGCTTAATCGAATTATTACGGTATATATATATATATATATATATATATATATATATATATATATATATATTTATATATATAAAATCTTACATACATATGTATATTTTATACCTTCACCAGAACTTAAGATATCCCCTCCATAGAAGATGAGTGCAAGGTATGAATAGCTGAAGCCAAAAACAACCACTATCATTCCAACTAATGAGACACACTTCAGAACTCCAAAAAGTATTCTACCAGCAGTATGCAGTTCTCCTTGACTTGTACTACTTTCTCCTCGTATCAAAAGTTGTGAAAACAACACATAGTAGCTCTCCTCAATTGGAAGAAAAATAAATCTTGCAGCTATAGAACCTAGGTTGTTAATAATGTCATAGACTCCTTGCTGGCCCATGGACAAAATGTTGAAAACTGTCATAATGTACTTCTCCCCTTCTGAGAGAAACTGCTTCAGCAAAGATTGTTTAAAGAAACTAAGCACTAATGCTTTATAAGATGGGTCAAAATATGAATTACTATTAGAGGTGAACTGAGGTAGAACATCACTTAGCATTCTCACAGGGAATCCAAAGGTCTTTCTATTGCTTTTCTGATCAGCATTACTTACAGTGCTCTGCCTAGCAGCATGTTGCAGGAAGTACAAATAATACAATCCAATATAGACCAAAGAATGCATTACTTGTGCTACAGTAAAGCTAGACAAATCCCCATTTGGAAATATCACAATGATCACTAGTGTGGACAAACACTTCACACAAAGTGCAATAGCTTCAATAAGAACTTTTGCATTGATAAAATGGAACTCCTGGGAAATTAGCCACAGTGGTTCAACGACTAGTTCAGAAACTGCAGACATCACAAATAGAACTACAGCTTTCGGATAATAGTCCACATAACGATGAGACGGGTACTCCAGTAGGTAAATCCATACGCATCCTAGCATGAAGCCAATTAGTATACCAAGGGGTACGCAACACCACATAAGGTTGATGAGCTGTCGCCAATCTTTCTCATGAATTCCTATGGTGCTCAAGCACGCTTTCCTAAAAGCTTCCCTGGATAGAAGTAATACTGTTGAGTACAACAGTGTTAGCCGTACATTCACGAGGCCCAGTAATTCATTTGAGACATAACGCAGAACTATGCCATTCACAATAAATGACAACATACGAAATGAAACTTGAAGGATTACGCTGTAAGTTGCCGCCCTAGCCGTACCGCGAACAATATTTGCAGTTCTATCAGCCATAGTGGTTTCGTAAATACGTGGCTTGTGTACGGTTGGCGATGCGCAGTGTTCCCAAGCTAGACTTATCGTTCTTCCCTACTACGCGGTCCATTTTTACCTACTTCTACCTACTTCTACCTACGCTTGTCATCATCGATTGACTTACTTGACTTACTGCTGTATCGCTGGAGGAGCAAATGCTCTTTCTGCCTCAACTGCTTGCACCACCTTGTCTATGAGGTTGCGCCACTCAACACGATTCTGTGCTGTTGCTCTAAGCTTTTCTAGGTCTTGTTGGTTTCGGAGTGACAGTTGGCTGCAATATGTGTGGTCATGGTATTTGTATTTCTGGAGCTTATCTAGATCTTCGGAAAGGGTGCTTGGTAGGATGCTTCTTTCTTTTCCTCTGAAATTCTTGTCTGATTTGTTTCTATCGAAGTAGTTGTCATTTTTTGGTTGGCTGGCATGTTCATGTCTCTTCTTAATATGAGACCGAAAAGTTTCCATCTTGCTTTTAGGATTGTGATAGACAGTGGTATTTCTCTGCACGTTTCATATAGCTTCTGGTTGGTAATGGTGGTTGGGTACTTTATGCCTAGGATCCTGCGTAGTTGTCTACGGTAGAATGAATTTAGTTGGTCTTCTTGATGTTTTGTTAGACCCCATATGCCACAGTTGTATAATGGTATGGATTTTATAAGGCTTCTATATAGCTTTAATTTGGTGTCTCTTCTTATTTTATCTTTGAGGATACAAATCGCATTTAGTTTTGAGAGTGCAATGGTGGAAAGTGCTTTTCTACTCTCGATGTCTTTGTCTTCTCCTATCAACGATCCAACTTTCTTTACTATACGCCAGTTCTCTTCAGACTTGTTTGTTTTTCTTTTGATACATGTATATTCTGTTTTGTCATTGTTTACGTTGAGTTGTTGTGGGCGGCGTTTTTCTTGAATTTTTTCTACATCCTTGTAACCTGTGAGGCTGATAAAGCCAACGTCATCTGCATACGCGATTTCGGGTGGTAGGTCTTTATGTTCTGGTGTTGTTCGAACGTCGCGTAGTGCATTTTTTAAGTATATGATGAATAATACTGGACTTAGGCCATCTCTTTGGGGTGTGCCGGTGTTAGCTAGGAAGAAGTGATGTTCTGTAGCTCCGTTGACTTTCATGTTTATTTTTGTGTTATTTAGTAGGAATCTTACTATTCTCAGTTAATCTTCGTCAATGATGTTTTCAAGGATGTCTATCAATTGGGTGCAATTTATGGTGTCAAACGTTGCTGGCATATCTATTCCGGTGATGTTGACTTTCAACTTTTGTGTGATCGAGCACTTTGATGCTAGCCATCGGTGGGACCATACTACATCTGCTGTACTTCTGTCCTTTTGGAATCAATTTTGTCCCGATGATATGTATTTCGTTACTGCAGGTCGTATTCTTTGTAGGCATAATAGTTAGAGTGTTTTTCTGATGGTGTTCAATAGTGCTAGATGGCTTAACTTTTTACTGGACCTTTGGATTTGCCTGGTTTTGGTGGTGCTATCATTTCGCCCTCATTTATATTTATGTTTTCATGTGTTTCAAACAGACTGCTAAGGCAATTGACTGTTTCATGTGCCAGTATTGGTGTGCTGTATTTGTAAAGTTCTCCAGGGATGCCATCTGGGCCTACTGCTCGGTTGTTGTTGAGCTTTTTGAAGCATTTATGGATTTCTAGTGGTGTGATTGGGTTGCTAAGTAGTCTTTGTTCACCTTTATATGGATGGATGTGTTGTGCGTTTCTATCTAAAAATTTGTTTCTGAAGAATTCTGTTGTGAGTTTTATTATTTCATTGGGTTCTGTGACAAATTTACCTTCGCTATTATGGATCTTGATGTTTTCATATGGCTTGCATTGTATTAATTTTGCTGCTTTAACCATTTTTGCTGCATCGTTGGTGTGGTCTATGCTGGCAACTTGCTCATCTAGTTCTTTATTCCTGAGTTCTTGCAGTTTTGATGATATTTTATGCAGTATCTGCTTTCTATTTTTACGTAGTGCTGTGATTTTCTCTTCAGTTTTGCAGCTTTGTATTTTAAGTCGCAGTTGTTTTTGTTGCTGGGAGAGATTATTTATTTCAATGTCCAACTTCTGTTAGTGTGTTTTGGCTTCTTTTGGAGACCCGCTGTTTCTAGTGCTGCATTTTTTATGATATTTGTGATTGTGTCCCATTTTTCTTGTGGTGTTGTTTTACATTTGATGTTATTGGTTATGAGCTCATCTATTTTGTTTTGGTATTGGATTTGGACTAGCTTGGTCTTGCTGATCTTCGTTACGGCAAATTTAGGTTTGGTGTTTTGGGGCTTTGGTTTTGAATGTTTGTACCATTCAATCTTGATGTCACATACTATTAGGCGATGGTCTGAAGTAGTCATTGTTCCTCCATATGATCGAGCGTTTTGGAGTGTGGATTTTGTGTTTTGAGTGCATATTACAAAGTGAATCTGGCTTTTGTACTTCTTTGTTTTTCCATCTGTTGTTCTTTGTTGGAACCATGTGTATCTGTGTTTAACTGGGTGTTTAAGGGCAGTGTTAGCTAAGAATAGATTTAGTTCAGATAGAAGTTCCACCAGGAAGATACCGTTAGGGTTTCTAGAAAGCCCATAGCCGTATTTACCAATGAAATTTTCACCCACCTGTTTGCTACCTACTCTTGCGTTGATATCTCCTGCTATGTAGACGAGTGATTTATTTTTAGTTGATTTATGGTTGTTTTCAGCTGTTGGTAGAATGTTTCTGTGATCTTCGGGGTGCTTTTCTGTTATATTTGATTGTGGGGCATAGACATTGATTGTGCTGCAGACTTTGTTTGGACTCAGTTCTAGTTGTATAACACATATTCTATCACATACTTTCCAGAATCCCTTGATGTTATTTGAGATTCGTTTGTGTACCAAAAATCCTAAACCATATTGGGGATTTTCACTTTCAAAACAGATAATTCTACAATTTTTCTGGACTTGATCGTAGCCATCTTTGATTTTCGTTTCTTGGAGACAGATTAGGTCAATGTTATATATCTGTATATCTTCATCTAGATAAGTTGAACCTCCTCTGATGTTATGGGTTCCTATGCGTAATTTTGTGGATTTCATTACCTTCTTTGTGGTGGTTTTAAGGCATTAGATTGATAAAATGTATTCGAATTTTTCAAAACACATCCTGGCGCATCACTATCGGCCGCTGATTCCACCCAGCATCAATTCTACCCATAATTCTAGCCTGGCAGTCATATGACCTTGAAGCTTACGCCGCCAGCTTGATAGTCAACGTGGAAGAAAGTAGTTGTTCTACTAATAAAGAAGGCGTTTGCTTTAAAGGTTATGCCCTCTCAGGTGGTTTTTCACATCTTGAAAATAAAGAGAAAGATAGATAGATAACTGAGCTAAAGGCGTTGGGTATCGAAGATCCTTACAGTGTCCCTGCTGCTGTGTACACTGACATCAAGTCATCGGAATCTCTTCCACTGCTAGAGCATCCGGACATTTTCTTATATCTAATTTTCAGTCCTTCGCCTTATTCCCAAGAATCTATCAAGACTTACAAAAGCACTCATGCCTATAAATTTTTCTTTTCTGGTTGGGTGCACGATTGCAGGTCTAGAGGATAGTTGCAAAGGACCTTTTCATAATGTCCGCAAAGGTAAGATAATGTACAGTACCTGCTACGAGAGAATGTAATTAATCTTATTGTTGAATACATGCACTTTGCATGATATTTTAAATGGTGAATACGAGAAAAATATTCCTTATAATTTCCCTGGCTCGTTCCATAAACCTTTTACAACTCCTTGACCTACCCATATTTACCTATTATATTTATTGTATGAAGATTCTCTAAGTCCATCTTGATATACATGATCATGAATTGTAGACAATGAAAATGTAACAGCCTTGTAGATGTGGTCAAATGCAAGCTAGACTAGTACCAGGTGATTAAAATGAAGGATTTATTACAAATTAGACAAGTTAATTTGAACATGACTGCATTTAAGGTATGGACTGTCATATCAGGCTCAGGAACTATACATTCAGCTCATTGTAACTGCATGGCAGGTCTGGGTGAAGCATACAGTCACATAGCAGCAACCCTTTTTGCAGTTGCATCCATTTTTTTAAGAAGAATCCAAGATAACCCAACTTGTACTTCAATGCCATGTCAATGGAAAGATCCATCCCTGCAGACACTACAGACAGTGGAATATGGAAGGGGGTGTGATATAGCATTTACTGAAGCAAAAAGGAAGAAGAGAGCAGAAAAGCAAAAGAATAACATCCCTGTGTTATCAACCCCAGCAGTTAACAACAGAGCACTTTCAGAGGCACAGAAAAATGAACCCTAAAAAGTCTTGTATGAGTCTCAGAAGCTTGTAAATGAAAAAAGGAAATCCAAATCTTCCATCTTGTCAATAGTCCCAGCATATTCATATGGACGCATTGCAAAACATGTGAGTTGTAAGTTGCCACCCTCTATGCTCATCCTATACAAACCTGACCATTGTAGCAAAAGACTGAAAGACCTTGTCGCATTAGCTAAAGAAACTCTGCAATCCTTGACAATATCAGATGTCCAAATCAAAGCAGTTGAAGAGGAGACAAGGGATCAAGCAAGCAATCAATTATGGTTCTTAGTTAGAGCTGGCAGAGTAACTGCTTCAGTTTTTAAAGCAGCAACAAAAACAAATATTAGCAGACTTTCAGAATCTTTGATTAAAAGAATTTGCTATCCCGAGTCATACATTTTCATGAGCAAAGCTACCAAATATGGATGTGAACATAAGGATGCAGCAATGAAAGCTTATACATGTAGCCACAAAGATCGCCATGCAGACTTTGATGTAACTGATGTTGGTCTATTTTTGAACTCAAAATACCCTTATTTTGGGGCATCTCCAGATGACAAAGTATCATGTGTCTGTTGTGGAGAAGGAATTCTGGAAATTAAATGCTCTTACAATTGCATAAAAACAGAGTCTCTTCTAGAAGCTGCAGATGATGATTCTTTTTGTCTCAAACTGGATGAAAAATCAGGTTTCTTGCTTCTGAGAAAAGATCACCTATATTACTATCAAGTGCAGGCACAACTTGCTATGACAGAAAAGCAATATTGTGATGTTTCAAATCTGAATCTGAATTGCACATTGAAAGGATTTTCTCTGATGGATTATTCCTTACAAATGCAGTAACTGTTGTAAGAAAATTCTATGTTAATTGTATTAGTCTGCTGAAGGATATTGTGTGGTGTTGCTCGCTTGCAGGCTTCATAACCGGCCTAGGCTGACCCCCAGTAGAAGGTCCTTGACCCGCCATTGGAGCGCTCGGGCTCCGTACCTTGTCCAAGACATCTCTTAATGCCTCCCTGTCGAGTAGACTGGGAACATCACTGGGAACAGAAGGGTTCACTCTTCTTGCGCCGGTGGCTGGCTAAGTTATGAGGCGCATGGCTGCTGTTGGCCTGCAACAGTTGGTGGTGTGGCAAGCCCCATAAAACCCAGCCAAACAAGCCTACGTGACTCTACACCATATGAATCAAGTTTCTAATGCTACTGCATCTGGGGAAACCGACGAAAAGCTAATTACTCCTAAACGAATATGTTCTCTCGGGCTTTGGAATGTTCTCTCCTTAAATAGCCCTGGAAAATCCAAGTTACTTGTTAATGAACTGATTCGATTTGGCGTCAATATTGCTGTGATGGTTATTAACTCCTCTGATAATGAAGCCGCATACAAACTATATTTCTCCGGTGGTTCAACACACCACAACAGTGTTGCGTTGGCTGTCAACCAATGGTACACCTCGTATGTGCGATACTTCTCACCTATCTCTGATCGCTTGGCGTTCTTGGTACTTGAAGGAACCATGCGAGTTACAATAATTGTGGCTTATGCCCCTACCAACTGCTGTTATCCTCATACTGAAAGGGAACGTGTCTACTATTGCCAGTAACATGAATGCTGAAACGGGGAATAACACCGATGGTTGGAGCATCTGCCTCGGGGCTTACGGGTATGGGATTCTCAATGATAACGGTGTCAGAATGCTATCATGTGCATCGTTTAACAGCCTTATCTGTGCCAAATCACAGTTTAGACATAGGAACTGTCACGAGCTGACATTTTTCTCTTGTGATGGGCACACTAAGAAGCAAATCAACCACTTCCTCGTGCACCACTCGTATAGAAGCATTGTAATGACATCCGCGTGTACACGCCTGCCGACATTCAATCTGATCATAAACTGGTGGTAGCCCGTATCAAGCTGCACCTAAGGGTTCAACATTCTCAACAGAGGCCCCCACCCCTGGATCTCTCGTGTCTCAATGTGGAGCAGAAAAACATTGCATTCAATGTTTCTGTCCACAACAGATTCTCTGCCCTAGCCGATTCTGAAAGAATATCCGATTCAAACAAACTATGTGACAACCTGAAGACCTCCCTAAACAGCGCCACATGCCAAGGCTGTCTGGTAGCACGTGATAATAATAGACCCTGGATATCGGATACTGCACTGTGGCTAGTTGAACAACGGCACACCACACACTTCCGCCCTCTGCACTCTCGCCTTTCTCACAGAATCAAACGATCTCTAAAGGACAACAAGTAGGCATGGCTGACAAATCGTGCAGATAATATACAACAAGCTGCTGATCGGGGCAATTACCGCACCGTGTATGCCAACATTTGTCTGCTAACTGGGTGTGGAAAGTCAGCCCCAACAACAACTATACTTGACCAAAACGAGCTAGTCGTAAAATCCAATGAACTCCAGACGCAACGCTGGGCTGAGTACTTCTCCAGTCTCTACAACTGCCCTAACCCTACAACTACTGACACCTCCCTACAGGGTATTATGCCTGCTGCCTCTTCCCTTGTCGATGAATCACCACCTTCCCTCATCGAAGTGAAAGCTGCAGTGCATTCGCTCAAGCGGCACAAGTCGCCAGGGACCTATGATATACCTGCCAAAGTGATAAAAGCTTTAAATGACGAGAATCTCATCCTGATTTGTGACCTCTTTTCAATGATTTGGACTGAGCGTTCTGTGCCACAGGACTTCAAGGATGGAATCATTGCTCCTGTCTACAAGAAAGGCAGTAAGCAAGATTGCACTAACTACTGCGGCATCACATTGCTATCAATCATGGGAAAGATATTGACGATCATCCTGAGAAAATGTCTTGAATGCCTATATGAGTCTACTATCAAAGATGAGCAGGTGGGGTTCCAGACAGGAAGGGAGTGTGTCGACCAAATACTCACACTTTGCTGCTGTCTAGAACGCTGCCTACAGCATGGGCAACCAACGGTCGCGTGCTTCATTGACTTTGCTGCTGTGTTTAACAGTGTGCACAGAGCCTCAATGTGGAACATGTTAAGGAACTGCGGGGTCCCTACCCTGATTACTGACATTATCACCACTATGTACTCCGGGGTAAATTCCCGCGTACGCACCAAAAAACGGATGCTCTGCCCCTTTCCCGATATCTACCGGTGTCAGGCAAGGATGTGTTCTGTCCCCCTACTTTTCAACCTCGTGTTAAACTGGATTTTGAACAAATCAGGGTCACTTGCAGCCAGGTGGACCGGATCCAAGAACTCTCATACGCCAATGATATGGATCAATTTGGTGTAACCCTAAGCCCAGCAGCTGGCACTGCACATGCAATGCCTCCAACTGTACATGGGACAGTACCATTCAAAAGGACCTTGGTTTTCTGAAAAGCTCCTACGAATCAGTGAGCTGGCACAACAATAGCACTTCTATTATACAAGATCTGGCATCCGATTGGGTTCAATAGTGAAGAATCATATGAGGGCAGGCCACAGTGGACATCATGTGATGTCAACCTCTTGTGCCTTAAGTGAGCAAGTAAGTGAGTTAATTGTATTCTCCTAGAATTATTAGGGAAATGGTATATTCTTACAAGACATCAGCTTACCAGAGAGTGACATCGATGAAGGAGATATAGAGGAGTGCAGTTCTGGTTTATTCAAACTCAAATTATTCCACAGAAAATGCTTAAACTTAACAAATGGTAGAAACTCTTTGAAATGCCCTGCTTGCTCAAATGTTATAAATCATAAGAAGAGAGAAAACAGAAAAACTCTGAAAGTAAACAAATGACTTTGATCATAATGAAAAACTGAAGATAGAAAGTTGTTAATGTTATTCAGAAATCAAAATATGTCCTTTAGGTACAACAGATGGACAAACATTTCTTAGGGCACAACACACTTTTATAATTTTGCCCAGAGGCATGACATCATTATCATCTTTACATGTTAGTAAAGAAGAGTGTGCAGTTGACTGCAGCATTGTATATTTATTTCTAACTGCACCAATTACTCTTTCAACATATATTCTAACTTGTACTATTTCTATGGTTTTCTCTACATCAATGGGATCAAGTAGTTGTTTTCTTTTGATAAAAGCTGGAATATACAGCTCACCAAGCTGAGATGCAATTGCGTCATAGACATTAAACCCCCTGTCTGCTAGAACTAGGTCTCCATGGGTTATATTATTTAAGCATCCACAATGTTCTGTTATAAATTTGTCACTTGTTCTTCCACCATATCCATCAGATATGTAGGAGACAGTACCTTGAGCTGTAACACTGATAAGGTATTTCATAGCTGTATGATGTTTGTATGAATAATAGGTTTCTGCTCTTGCAAGTGGCAAATTTGGTTTTTATATAAAGATTTCAAAACAGTAAATAATGGAAACACATTTCTTAAATTCAAGTGTTCTAAAACCCATAAGCAATGTTTCTCTCACTCGCTCTCATTCTGGCCATAATATCAATGCTGGAGCCAATACATCATAAATCACATTTATTGTATTGTTAGATAATCTGCTAATAGTAGATTCTAAGACTCCAAATACATAACCAAGGAATGCAAGAGTACAGTTGCTACTCATTTGCATGAGAGCCAGAACAAATTGTTGAAATGGTGGCAAGCTACAGTTAAGCTTCAGATGTGGTAAAATAACATTAAAAATCACCGCTAGTTTTGCAAAACTAGGTAATCATCATCTGGACAACCTGTTTCATCAAAACTTAATATGTTTGCCTTCAACTTTAGCACCTGGTTTTCTTCTCTAAGTGCTTGGCATTCTGCTTCAATTGACTTGAGCATTTCAGCAAGCTGATTGTGCTCATTCTGCAGGCTGCTATATTTTGCAAACATTTCATGGCACTGATCATTCACACAATCCCATGATGGCTTTGATGATGCAGCTAATGGTTCCAATTGATCGTCCAGGACTCCAGAGATATCAAGCAATGCACTTTCCTCATTACTTCTTCTAGCATGTTCTTTCCTTCTCTTTTCTCTAGCATTCTTTCTCTGATAATTCTCTAGAGTAATAATCTGCTTCCTTTTTCTGGGAATTGTGTGAAATTAAACAGTGATGGTTTGCAGTATGGGTGTCTAGGATCATCATTTTTTGTCCTGTAAAATATAAAAACAATGTGAATACACTCAATTTAGATCAAGATCTATTGCTCTAGTATAGGTAGAAAGTGCATGGAAAGCAAGCTGCACAGATTTCAAAATAACGATGCTACAACTCCTATTAGCTAATACATGTAGTGCGCCATGGTGCATTCCACATACACTGCACGCCGAATTTCCGTCAGGGAACACGTGTAGTACACTGAAAACTACGCTAGCGCAGCACTAAGGCCCTTTCCAGTAGTTACTTTCCCGAGCGTTGAAAAAGTGCTTAGTGTATGCCAACAGGTCTTTTGGGCCTAATTACAAGGAATGAAGGTTAGGTAGTATGTGATATAATAGAGATTTCAACAGAATACCAATGATATTATAGTGACTTCAACAGACATTGTTTATAAACACAATGTAATACAAAAGGGGGAAATACATGTGACAAAGCTATCACTACAGATCTTTGCTGTCGTGGGGAGAACTTTCTTGTTTATTTTAGCCAGCCATTCTTTCCTTCAATTGGAATCTTTAGGAATCCTAAAGAACGAAGGGTATTTTGTCCCAGGAATCCTGTCACTGGCATTAACACTTCTATTTGTACAACCATTTGCACCACAAATATCAAACAGTATTAAGAAAACGGCTAAAAGTCTTAGAAAAATACGATTCACACGAGTAAATGAGGCAGGCTTCTTGACCGTCAAGATGGCGTCGCAAACAATCCATGAAGTAAGGTGAAAGGCTAGAGCCATTATGACCATTACGCAATCTTATCTCTGATTGGCTGGTCACACTTGGAGGGCAGGGGGCGCGGTCAAAAATATATGGCCTACGATAACAACACTTCCTTCTTTCACAGTCATGAATGGTAAATGTATGTTATATTTGTGGAGCAAGAGCCAAAACTAGCTCCAACGTAAGCTTTCATCGCCTTCCCTTACGCCGCAAGAACTTATTGAAATGCTGGATGAATCAACGAGTTCATAGTTCCATCTATTACGCATGATTACAAATTTTGGGAAGAAAACAAGATTAGTGCTGCATTCTCGTTGTCCTTCGAAGCGTAAATTGTGTTGTTAAAAAACTTGCTTGTTCACTTCACCAATCTACTTTTGCAATGGAGAAAGAAGGAGTTCAGTTTCAGTTTCATTTATTACCAATCAACCTCAAATACAATTTTACAAACTAAATAACATTACAGCTAACTACATAAAATATACTTACCATACCACACAAAAACAAGCTTAACTTTAAAAATACAGGAAAAAAAGAACTCTACAAGATTGACTGATTAAGGAGGAGCTCTCTAAATAGATTAACTACTCGAGAGAGATATTAATATAAAAACATAATAAATCCCCCTATAGAAACAAACAAATCCAATGGAAAACAAACATGCTACCAGATTTTTCTCACAACCAGACTCCAATGAAGATGTTGAGCTAATACGAGCTAATAATGTGAGCTTTCAATTTGGATCGAAAATTTGTGACAGAGCTAGCAACACGAATAAATAGGTGAAGTGTGCTCCGGAGTTTAGAACCAAAATACTGAATTGTTTGAAGACCATACACAGTAGTATTTTTAAGGGATTTAAAGAAATCATCTCTGGCTGCCTGTCGCGTTCCAATTTTGTAAACAGTTGTGTTAGGATGAAAATAGTTGTGGAAGTGAGATGGGGCTATCCTGTTATTGCTTTATAAAAAAAAGTCAAAAATATTGTGCAGCGTATTCTCAAGCTTTAGAATTTTGAGCGATTGAAAAATTGGTGCTGAGCAAGCTGAGAATCGTTCAAATTTGGTAAAAAGCAGAACTTTCTTCTGTAGTTTGAATAGTGGATTAAGATAGGAAACGAAAGCAAGGCCCCATGATATGAGGTCATAGAGGAGGATTGAAGAAAACAGCGAGTTGTAAAGGGTGATTCGGATTTGAAGTGGGCAATGGTGGCGCAGTTTAAAGAACATGCTAGAAGTTCTAGACAGCTTTTTACACAGCTCTACTGTGTAAAACTTCCAGGATTGATGCTCGTCCACAAGTACTCCTAGAACTTTCATATACTTGTTTCTTTGAATTTCCTGATTGCCAGTTTTGAGTTGGAAGCTACCTGACAGCTTCTTTTGAGGGGATTGAAATAATACAAAGTTAGTTTTTGCCATATTAAGAGCAAGATTGTTTGAGTCAAGCCACAATTTGACTTTCTTTAGTTCTTTGTTAAGCTTGTAAGCAGTGTAAGATCATCTGAATTACAATAAATGTAGTGTTATGAGCAAAAAAGAAAAAAGAAGACATTTTTGATGCATTAGGCAAATCATTTATGTAGACGAGAACCGTCTATTTCTAGCGCCTTCAGCGCTTCTATATCTATGGTCATTGTCTCGATTTCTGAAATAGAGGTATAAGAAGACGGGGTGCACATTGCGATTGATGAATAAAAGAAACTTTGTGCAGAAAGGTAGGCTTTGTCTCTTATACTCTCTTTGCTAACACAGCATAGCATTGTCGCAATGGACGAGGAAGAGGAAAGGATACATGTGATTTCATCACTGTCAGAAAGTGATGGTATTACTTTATGCCTCAGCTCAGAATCTTTTGTTGATTACCGTTTTCGTAAAGCTATGTATTTCTTTGCCTTCGCTTATTGCAACGTAGTCAGTATGCGAGCAAAGGAAGTGGAAGGAAGATGGATTTTGCTTGTCGCTATTAACACAAGGGTAGCTTTTTGCCGTCCTCTCTCCAAGAAAACCCGCTGTCTGTTTTTAAGGCGTACCGTTCTTTCCAAATATAACATACAATATCAAACAAAGACTGTTAAACAAACAGAATGTGTAAGTAAGGGGTGAAACCTAAAGCAATGTCAAGTGCACATTGTTTTGTTTAGATGAGCTTCGAGCTAGGTAACGATTTCAATGTGCGCGTTGTCTTAAGTATTTTAGCTCTTTCCTTCTAGTTGTAAAATTTACTTATTTAAAATTTCTTTTTATTGAATTCTAGTACTCTCCGGTGTCTAGTAAACGTCTCCCTGCTTATTAATCTTTCAATTTTTTCCAACCCCTTGGATCTTATTAGGACCCCCTGTTTATTGCTTTACGAACAGCCAGTCTTTGTATTTTTCCGTCGCCTTATAAACATTGTATGGCGTTTCTCATATTCCGACCCCCCTCCGTTTGCTACATTTTGCAACTTTTTCTGACCCCCTTGTTTACTGGAATCCTCCCCCGTTTATTTAGCACTTGAGAGTATTGAAAGTTCCTTACTTTTCAATGTACATACAGTGCCATAAAAGTTTTTCAGACACAAGGAAACACGAAAATTCAAAATTTAGCCTTATATTTTGGCTAGAGCGCGAAACTAAATTTTAGTTGTAAATGAATGGAAGCGCCTTCCAAATTCTTGATTATTTGCAGTTACAAGAAATTTGACATTGCAAAGCTACTTAGGCATTTTCCTTTAGTAGTATAACGGAATTTTTTTAATATTTCGGCTGTCTAGATATACAATAGGTTCCTTATAAAGTGGCTCCTTGTAAAACAAAAAGCGTGTAATAAAAACTGCTCCTTTGCTGGTTTCATTACAAATGAACTTGACAACGTTTTTGAAAAGTTAGAGAAATCGGCACGCTTGCAAGTTCCAGTCAGTAATGCATAACTTCGCCTGTATATTCACTTGCATTGTATGAAGCTTTTCAGTGCAAAATAGGATAGTTATGTTTTTCATCTAGCTAACAGAGGGCACAATGTAAAACTTTTTTTCAGCGTAATGTACCGGTCATACTTTTAAGCTCAAAACGATATTTTACGCTGGTCATAACTAGTGTCCGTAGCGTTCCAACTACTTTTAGCAATTATTGTAGTTCTAGAGAAGTTACATGACACGATATGCCGTAGCAGATTTGGCGAACTTAACCTTGTAACTTCTCAAGGTTAAGACTGGTGGCAAGACACGCGCCAAGTGTTCTAATGTGCAGCCGCATGGTTTGATTGATAGGAATGGTTTGGTGTTGAAGCTTACAGTGCACGTACTCTAATTCAGCTGTAGCTGTTCTGAAGGTCGTCTGGAATGGTTTATCTCGTGAGTTATTGTCACGTGTTATCGCGAAAATGTATTAGAAGGGAATATGCATGCTGCTGAAAAAATATCACGGATTTGATGTAAAAGAGCCGAGACTTGAAATATATTTGCCACAAAAATGAAACTACACGATGTAGTATAGAACCAAATTTACTCAGGGAGATGGTTTTAAACGAGCTTGACACATCGCAAATAAAAGTAGGCCAAAAACAGCAGAGCATCTTCTAACATTACCACAGAATTGTTTATTTTATTTCAGCTTCTATATGTCGTTTCATTTAAAACAATCTCCTCTCCTACACCCAAGTTGAACTGTCTACAAGCCTGTCCTTAGGGAATTAAGAGGCATGCAGATCGATCCTTGCCGTAAATGACATGGGCCCTCAAATGGGCTAGACCCAGTAGTCTAATTTTCTCATATATCCATTCATATTCATACATCATTGCTTTTACATGGAAGCCTCCTCTGGCAACAACTGGTAATGGGGAAGTTTGGGAAAAAAGCTAAAATTTGAAATGTTGTAGAGAATGTCAGACAACCGCATGATTTAAAGTATTTTTGTTCTCACTTGCGTACTTCCGCTGACATTCTCAGTTGTTTCTCGTCAAAATCGACCTGTAGCGACTACGTAGCCATAATTGTATAATGTAATATAGTGATATGCATAATAATCAAGTAAGATATTATAAGCATTATATCACGTTTGCCATTACTCAAAAAGAACTATTAATCGAAATCACGATGCCTAAGGAAACATACACAGATTGATTGATAGGTGCTACATCAACATTTTCTCGATCAGCATGTGTTATAGTGACTCAAATATTGTTTGCTCAACAGTAAGGAGGCCTGATTTACAAGGAGCCATGTTAAAATGAGAAAAGAATAAACGATTTATAGTAAAAGTAACTAAATACTAACAGCATTTAGAATAAAAATGTGGACTTTCAAAGAGACTTAAATCGACCGATAACTTTGTTGATGTTTTTTTAAATGCCCTGCACAGACGAGCGAAATTATAAATCTAAAACATGGTACAATACTTTTGAAAGCTAATAATCATAACATGCGGCCCCTCATTCAACCACGCGGCACATTAACCTTACCCTAGCAAGATACGTTAATCTTGAGAAGTTATGAAGTAAAGTTGTGTGGCCGCACGTTATGATGTGCGGCCGCACGTCTTGCCGCCAGTGTTAACCTTGAGAAGTTACAAGGTTAAGTTGGCCAAATCGGTCACAGCACATGATGGAATACAACTAGTAACTTTACAATTCAACCGCCATTCCATCTGCTATAAACATGGTATGACACTATGGCCTACTCCCGATAGCAACATAGGAACAATAGTACTTCTGGTTTAGCAGTCCCATACATCCAACCTGCAAAAGCATATTATGTTTCTTTCCTGACATGCTGTAGCTTGCATTTGCACTTTCTTTTATTTTCACGCTATTTAGTATTCACAAAAACGTTATCAAAACTCCAAATGTTTCTTCTCCAGGTGCAGCAATAAACAGCGGAGATAGTGTGAATGTTTATTAAGGTAGCCTGCCAAGCCTACACAAAGCCAGTAATAGCGAAGTTATTAAACGGATCATGAACTATGCTATAGAGCCAACAAGTTCTCTGTCATTCAAAGGAAGCATGACGGAATCCTATCACGGACCCGAGCGTTCGACAGAAATAGGCAGAATTCATATCCACAAACAACTTAATAAACATTCAAACTCTATGCAAAAACTCTTCAGTTAGCCTAAACTAGCAACTGAAATCCAACTAGAAAGCAATATGCAAACCATGCATTTTTGTGAAACCTAGACACTCTCTGACTAGCACGATCTAGATTAACCTAGAGTAGCCTAGCGAATCTCTAACTAACTACTAGAATGCAAGCCTTAGTTATATTACTTGTTAATTAACTAAATCGATGAAACAGCAAAACAGTTTAGGAAAATACGTAATGTTCTATATTTACCCTACGAGTATACCCTAGAAAATAGCAATGTAGTAATGGTAATCTTTCTAATTACAGCGATTCCATAAGAACAACGTAAACAAAAGCGAGAGGAATCTCTTCACATGCGTAATGCATGAAAGGGAATGCCAATCGATATAAACAAGCTATACGAAACATACAAAATTAACTAAATAACACGATGGTTCTAAGGCAATCGTGTCAATCCTTATGATCATAAAAGTATTGATTATATGATTTGTTAGGGATTTTGCCAAAAAATTTCATATTACAGACATACCACTCCTGAAATACAGGCTCTGAAATCGTTTTTTGCATAGGAATGCTCGAGATCTTTTTGCTGCAAGGAACCAACGGAAATTTGTCTATTCGTTGAAATGGATAGCCAGAGAGGGACGCAGACATGATCCACTAACGCACAGGATCAATTCATAAATTCAAAGATACTAATTTCAATGACTATTTTTACTGTTCTTAAATCGCCAAGAAATTATTCAGAACAAGATAAAGTGCATTTGATCAGTGCCGTATCCCCATACCTTTCTTCCCTACATATTTTTCTTCGTTTCAACTTTTATGAGGTTAATTTTACAAATGCGTAGTAGGTCAAAATTAATCCACAGTTAGTTGCCAACAAAAGTTGCCTGTAAGAGCTGATGCAATATCTCTGCAGTGCTTCTGTTTCCCGCGAGAAAAAACTGAAAGCAACAAGAACAATGAAGGTTCAATAATGAGTGCTTGGCTACCGGCATGGATACCGTCAAAGTAATGTATTTGTAAACACATCGCCTGAGGCAGCCTGCGGCACATATACCTGCGGCAGTCGTCGACTATTACGGCTGTATGTGAACCAGGTTTAAGTCTGGATTTACGCTGGAAGTGTCGGGATGAAATACACTCAGCCAGCGTATTGAAGGATCTAGCTGCGGTGATCCTTACCACAACGGCGGCTTGGTGTTATTTTGCAAAGCTGATTCTACATCTTTCAAGATCCACTCTTCAGCAAAATCAAGCCCTAAGCCCATGAACTGCTATCGCCACAAGGGTAGCATAGTCTCCTGATACTGCAGACCTTAGTGATAGGCCATACTTGAGGCAGTTATAACTTTATCTCATGGTTATGGACTGAAAATGCAAGTATAATGGCATAGACAGCAAAATACTTAGTAAGTACGAAAGAAATGACTGTTGGAGCACCGTGCTTTAGAACATTGACATTAAATCAGAAACACGAAATTCTCAAGATATAGCATGTATTTCAGCTTTGCAAGTATTCTTCACATCAGATTGGACATAGAGCCTACGAACTAGCAAATTATTTTCCCTCATGATTCCTCTTGCTAATACTGTTTGGAAAGCTGACATCTAAGGTGTTGCTAATGTGGTCAAAGTCATGCAGTAAATGTTTCAAGGGACTCGAAAGTTAGAAATCGAAATAATCTTATAGGACTTTTTATATTCTGCTGTATCCATAACTCTAATATAAAACTGTTAAAGTGTTAAACATTAAGTTAAAATATTCAAAACATTTTAAGGAGAGCGTGGCTAAGGTGTGGTTAGGGCGTAGTCTAAATCAATCCACCTTTCCCTGGATCATTGTACTCAATTCTTAGATGAGTCCCTGATAGCATTTTATTAGGGACTAGTCTAGGATCTAGGTAATTTTGCAGTTAGCAAATATAATGATCTGCCCGTTCTGTTGCATTTCACACACAAAGTGTTTGAAGGAAGCCGGTGAAGCAAGAGAAATGATATGCGTGGAGAATTTAAAGGCTCTCCTAACCAACCTCCATTGTGCCATAACAATAGATGGGAGGATTAGCTGTGCTCTAGAGGGAATAAATGCCCTTAGTAGAAAATTTAACAGAAAATTTTTCATGAAAGGCATCTTCAGGGAAATAATGTCATTTATGAAGAGCTGCTCATCATGCTGTGTCAATATATCACTTCCATCACCACATTTGCGACCCCCAAAGCCCACATGCTCTAACCATCCTCATCAGAGGAAACAATATGATCTGGTTGACTTGGCACTACGAAAAAGAACATACGTTGCAGATAACCAGAGGAGCTTTCGCTACATTTTGACCATCAAGTGTTGTTTCAGAAAATTCTGCTGGCTTTTCCTTCTACAGAGCAAAAGTGCAACGATGGTGTACAAGCTTATCAAATTTTGCTTCGATGTAGAAGGTGCCCTTGATATTCTGCAGTCAGGCATTGGAAAGGAATTTGTAAACAAGCTAATTACACAGTTCAGCAAGGGATATTGATCCAGAATTGTTAGAGAAAAGCCTTATACACAGAAACACTAAGGGCAAGTAGAGAATTTAAATGAAACTGACATAGCTTATCTTAGGAGTCTCTTGCAAGGTGCCTCAAAGGAAGAGCAAGGGAGAATGGGACCCATTCTGCTGCTTGGACTAGCAGACAAGATAAATATATTCTACCACTTTACCATCGGTGACATACCTTCTCGTGTGTACAAAAATTCCCAATGCAGGTCCATTGGCTTAACAATTCTACCAGAGGATAGTGTCATTTTGACAACCACTCCAGAGTCAGAGAGTTCAAATGATGAGGAATCGGAGGTTGCTTCTACTACCAGAAATGCAGACATTTGCAGCTCGAGAGAAGATGCAAATTTGCTGGAAGATAATGTATGGGACTCCACTGTCTTACCCGATGTGTCAGCACAAATGACTACCACTATAAAATAGATTATGCAATCGTATCTAGGCACTTCTCTACCCAAATCGCTCTTGGTGAAGCCTCATGTACAGCATGAAACAAGTACCACTCATTGCACAAAAACGAATGTGCAAACGGAACTGAAAAGTACTGGCAAGAAGCAAAAGATTACTAGCCGATAATTTGCATCTTGCTTTCCAGGTAACTCAAAAAGTTGCTCTGCCGATAGCTTGAAATTATGTGAACCCACAGAAACGATTATTCATGAGAAAATAGAGAGATATTTGAAAAACTGCCCAAGTCATAAGTTCAATGTGGATGACATTTTTCTTGTAAGAAACCCAAATGTAACTCCAAGCTAAAAGAGGGGCATGATCCTTTCCTCCCTCTGAACGTCATTACTGAGGTCATAGAAGTTCTAACTTCCTCTTTTCATAAGCTGAAGGTCTCAAATGGGGAAAAATTCTCAGAAATATGTGTTTGAAGGTAAAATCGTTTTGTTCAGTGCAAAGGCAAGCAAACACGCCTGTACCAACACATCGTAACCATCCTCAAAGGTCACAGATAAAAGCAGGAAGACTGCTGGATGCAATATCTGACTTTGGTCTACAGAGCAGACGACAAATGTATAATGCCAAGCACAAAGGTGCCAATCCGTTTATATCCAACCCAATGGGATCCTGTACACGATTGCTCGATTGCCTAGACGATAGTGTATTGGCGGACCTATATGCCACATGCAACCCGCAGCAGCAAAGTATCATGCATACGTCATTTCTTGTGGGAATGAATGAATTACAGGAAGCTGGATTCCCTAATGTTTCTCTACGGCAAAGTAACTTGGGAGAGGAAACAAAAAACCTGGCTGAGCAACAAGTTCATGAAGTATTTTTGATATTGACAGTCAGCATCAGTGTGTAGACTGCTTTAAAAACTTGCCTTGTTATTGCTATCATGCATGTTGTAATGCAATGATCATGAATTTCCCACAAAGATGGGGCCAAGAAGAAGTTCCACCACTCTGGGGTTATCCTCATAATTAACAGATTAGAAAGTGAAAGCAAAAGCCTGTGAAGAATGTGGATGGACCAAAAGCAAAGGTACCCAGGAATTAAGTTTCTTCTAAGCAAAATACTTCAAACCAACTACCAAGAGGAAGCACGAAAAGCCTTGTCTCCTTGATAGAAGATGACATGCATCCCATAGCACCTGTGGTGGGTACCCATTACACTGTCTTTTTAATAATCGATAATTCATCCAAAGTTGATGATTATGAAGAAATATTGGCTTTTTTCAAGCATGCTACTGCACATGACCTAAAGAGTATGATATACATATATATATATATATATATATATATATATATATATATATATATATATATATATATATATATATATATATATATATATATATATATATATATATATTTATATATCATTTTCTTTATTCATAGTTTCTTTGAAGTCTTGCCCAAAATTGTCTTCGCGAGCAAGTTTTTCACTTATCGTCAGCTATCGTCAGTCGAATTTCCCCTTGCCTCGTTTCTAAGGGTACCTGGCGAGAACGGTTCTAGGTGTTTGCACGAGAACTTTTTGGTTTGGTTACATGCGGGACCTACTTTCTAAGTGGACCAGTTGTGGTACCACTAGCGGTTCTGCTTGGAACAGTTCTATAGTTACCGTGTAAACGCAAGGCCTATGAATCAGTACGATACTGGTACGATTCCATTCAAAACCTTTCTCGTGGAAAGGGACCTTAATTTCCTTTATCAGGAATGCAAAATATATCATATTACATCTGCTTAATGAAACAAATTGTAAATATGTGGCATTTTCTTTAACATACCTGTTTCAAATATATGCATTTCAGTAGCTCAAAACTGGACGAGTAAACTTGCAAACTGCATTTTTCCCTCCAGTTAAAAGTATCGATAGTCTTGATATAAAGTGGGAAACAGTGCAAACAACTAACACCAGAAGTGTTTGCATCAGCGTTTTATCTTTTGCTATATAAGGTACATACTGCAAAAATCCTAGCAATCATGAATCTTTGCACTCTCTGCAAAATGTGAAATCAATCTAAGGTCCCACCACTCCAGATACTATACACGATTCTGCAGAAGTATCCAGATTCCTAAGTATAATCTAGAATGTGTAAAGAAAGGATTTTCATACTCAGCTCTTAAAAACTGGAATGAAATCCCCTTAAGCATTAGGGACCTTTCGACGCTTTTTCATTTCAAAAAACAACTGACAATGAATTTGATGAAATGAAAATAAATCAAAAACGAACCCCTGGAAGAACAGCCTAAGGTATATTTTAATTTTTGTTATTGTAACTAAACCATTATGAATATGATGCATTACTAAGTTAATTTTAGTTTTGCTGAAGGGTAATTCGTGTAAAAATAAGATAATATGAATATGAATATGCACATTGACGATTCTAAAGTGGTATCTGTATTCGGTGCAAAAGGTAGCCAAGGCTTACTGCAATCCAGTAATTAATGGGGCGACAGCATTCATAATAGAGTTGGGGATAGAGTGCATAAAGAATGTAGATGATAATACGCAAACAAGCTTGTGATTAAAGGTGACAAAAAAAATTCACTTCGAGCTGCTAGTCCAGAGATTCCTCGTTCCCTGCCTTCTCAAGAGTCACCTATCTCCTTTGCACGTAACTACTTCTTTTGTAGGCAGCCAGCTGTATATGCTACAAGATAAAGAGTCGAATACGATTATTATCCACTCAAGACAAAAGATTCTCAAACAAATTGCAGAAGCATGTATGAGCAGCAATGATAATTAGGTCACTAAAGTCAATGGAAGATTGGAGTTTTCTTAAGACCTTCACGCGTTATATGCATTATACCATCAGCACTGCAATGTCAGCTTTAGAATTTGAAGAGATATCCCTAAAGTTTTCCAGCCTTCAACAGAACGAGATTCAAAACTTCAACAAGGTAGACCAATAGATTCAACCAGAAATGATGCTTTTTTAAAGATAGCGTCTTGTCTCAAGGAAAATTATGACGAACAGATAACAATTAGTTACCTAGTAGCAGAGATGAGAGGATACTGTGGTTATGATTGCAACACCCCAGTGTACTTGAAGCAAAGGATGCAATACTTTAGTCAGTGCAACAGCCTCAAAGACAACTGTATTAGTTGGTGAAGATACCGACTTCCTAGTTCTTCTTTGCTTTCATGGATACTAGATAGATGTGACTTGTACTTCCTTTCAGAGTCCAAGTCGCAGGGCAAACAACAAAGAATCTGGGATATTAAGAGAACTAAGAACAGATTTGGTCTAGAAAAATTTCAGTTACTCCCAGTTGTTGATGCATTATCAGGCTGCAATACAACATTTCGTCTTTTTGGAGTCGGCAAGTCAAATGCTTTAAGTCGGTTGTCAAATGATGGCTTTGTCCAATTAGCAAGCACATTCCTTAACACAAATGCAATGACAGATGATGTAACTAAATTAGGTGACAGCGCTCTAATGATTCTTTGCAGTGGGCATGCTGGAGAAGGTTTGAACGCGCTAGCATATAACAGATTTTGTGACAAGGCATCGTCAATTGCAAGTGTTGTTCAGTTACATCAGCTACCACTAACATCAGAGGTTGCAAAGTTTCACCATAGTTGACTATAATTTCACAGTATTGGGGTCTACCTCAAGGCGCAGAACTTGCTAAATAATGCAAGTAGTCATAGTCCTGGGGATTGTGAAAGGACAAAATAAGAGTTGAAAACTATTTCCAATAACAACATCTATGCTTCCAACACCAAAAAAGTTTCAAGAGGTGATAAAATATTCATGTAAATCAAGTTGTGACACAAGAAAATGCACATGTCGAAAGAATGACCTACGACGCTCTACAGGGTGCAGTAATTGTCACGGAGCAAGCTCTCAAATGTTCAACAGATCTATATTGATCCTGAAGATGACTACTAAACATAGGTATTTTGTATTCAGTCCATACTTTTAGTGCTTTATGCTATAATGGAATATGTTATGCCGCAAAGTTTGCAAAATTCTCCTTACACAGTGGGGGCATTAAGAAACCACATAGCCTTTGAAGAACCCCCCCCAGAATAATAATAATAATAATACAAATATTTCAACAGGATAAAAGCTTCAACAAAAATATTGCTGGTTTCAATGCCTGTCCTGAGAAGAGAGAAGACTTAGAAGTAAAACGACTGGCATGCTCTTTTAATTTAAGCATTCAGTTTGATGTTTGCGTTCGTTTAGATAAAGAAGTTTTGTTGTAGCTCCACTGCAGAGGTCTTTTATTCTTATGTCTCATTTGGACCCCAAATTCCTTTATTTTCCCCTCCAGCTACAGATGTAGATTTTTATATGTGTACAGTCAATATCAAGACAACTTAGTAGTAATGAGAAAAATCTTTTTGCAACTAGTTTAACGTGTTTTGTTAACTTTACTGGGCCAATATGTCGATGAAAGACTTAAGAAAACATTTCGAGTGAGTAGTATTCTAGTATGGTGCCAATGGGCAGTCATTGACTCAAGGGTAAAATGCGTCGTCATTGACTCCTGAGCGGTAGGGCGGTCGTCATTGACTCTTCAGGTAAATCAAAGATGGCGGATGGTGGATGGAAGATGGGAAGGGAAAGGGGGAAGGGAAAGGGGTAAGGGGTAGGGGGAGGGGTTTAAGGGGGAAGGGGCAAAGGGAAGGGGGTAAGTGGCACGAGCGTATTTCAGGAGAGACGTAGAAAAAATTTTGGCAACTATTCATAGTAGCGTATTTGAGACTCACAGCATATTTGATAGACATAGACAATATTTTGACTCATAGAGCGTATTTTGAGACTTAGGCAGGCAACAAATAAAAAACGACACAAGATGTAGCGTGATAACAACAAGAGAAGCATGAAATTCAACAAACATATATACAAAGCATCAAAATACCATAAGAAAAAAAATAAAGTCTAAATGTCACTGGTGTCCATCATCGCGTTGACTAGAACTACATTTGTGGCTTCTTTTGTTTCAACTTCTGTGTCACTGTCACTGCCAGCAGAGATCGTTGATTCATCATCTTCTTGGATTATCCGCCTTCTCACCCTCTTGCATCTACGAGGAACCAAACGTCTCGTATGGGTGAGAAGGCGTTTACGCGTGAAGTGGAGTTCCTCTTCTAGCGTCTTTGATTTTTGTCTCTCTTCAAAGAGTTTTTGTTTGAGGTTGGCAATGGTTTCCTGCTGGTGGGTGTTGATATCAGTGTATCTGAGAGCTTGTCGTCCCATGTCCTTCGCCATTTGGTATATTTTCTTGTCTTTTTGATTAACCTCTCCTGTTTTTGTCATACATAATTCTCTCAGACGGTCGATTTCTGCTTTGTCATAGTCCATTCTACATTTCGCTGCCTTTATAACGTTCTCATGTGCGGCTATCTGTTTGAACATTGTTGCTATTTGTGATTTGTATGTTTGAATATGTTTTTTCCAGAATGCAGCAGCCGTGTATCGTTCTCCATCTATGAAGGAGTCCAGTTTCTTCAATCATACGGTATCAGGATCTGCGTTGCTTATAGCTTCCAATGCTGTGGTCATGCTTTCTCCATCTTTTTTCACAGCTTCAATGGAGGCCATGTTGATGGTGTCATCAAAGGAGTTTGGTGGTATTGGGAACGTATCCTCTTCTTCAATATCAGAATCAGATTCTCCCTCCTCATTGCTACGACATGGTTGAGGCGAACAAACCGAATAGGCGTCTTCGCTGTCTTGGCCATTGTCGCAATAGCCAGTGTCATCAGAGGGTTCATCATCATCATGGATATCAAATACTATTCAGAATTAGTACCACTACCACCTCCCCATCACCACCATCGCCGTCGTATGAGCCAGTGACACCACCACGTCCACCCTCACCACCATATGATGATGATAACAGCAGCAGCAGACCCCCAAGGCTACACAGACCGAAGCCGGTCGATCCTCGATTGCATTGTCAACCGGCATCACCACCACCAACATCACAGATGGAAGAGGCAGGGAGACATATGGGCCTGGATTCGTATGTAGTGGAGAGTATTGTGAGACATATGTCAGACGATGATTGGATGGAGTTTCTGACAAGAAGAAAGTATGGCAGAGCTCTCATAAACGAATTGCAAGCATATCTGAATGAGAAGTATTGTAATGAAGAACATACAACAAAGCAACATCACTATGGGCAGTTTTGCAACAGGGCCATGTACCCTAAGTACTATCCACCGTATGAGATGGACATATCAGCAAAACAATATCACATGCGAGAGGATGGAGACCTGCCATCATCATCAGCGTGGAGTACGATGCCACATAAGAGGACATTTTTCAGACAAGAATTTGGAGATGGATCATTTCCAGTCTATGTATCAGAAGAAGAATACGATAGACTGATGTTTACACAGCGTGAATTTTGTATGGAAGATCATGCAGAACCCAGTGGATATGTTGTAACACATACATTACCACACAATCCTGCGAGACGTGTGTTACGTACCATAGATAGTTCTGGCAATGAAGTCTTATTAAGAAATACGCCAAGAAATAATGAAGAACAATAATTATTAGTAATGAACATTATTATTGTTAATGTTATGTATGCTGTTATTTTGTGCTTTTGTTGAATCTATTATAATGTCTATCTTTATTATTTTGTGTCTCTGTGATTTTATTATCTTAGCAACACAGAAAAAGGGGAAAATCAGGGGGAGGATACCCCTCCTAAGATTAGTGGTTTATTCCCAGAGTGTTATGTGTGGACAATTTATACCGAAAGTTGTTAATGATGATGTTAGTGTGTTATGTGCAGACCTGATTGACTTGGCTAACCGAGTGAGACAGAGACCACCAAGAGGGAGAGGGAAGGGGAAGCAGACAGACCACTTTGCATAGAGATTTTGTGACCATAGTTTTTGTATTGTGCATATGAAACAAGCTCTCAGATTTTTTTTGACCTGGGCGCATGCTTTTTTAGTGATAGGCTGGCTGGTATCAACCATCCCGATTTGTTGTCATCCCATTGTTCCTTCCTCACGTTTTCCTAAGTTCCTATACGCAGAGTAGTGTGTTTCCTGATGACTTTGCTCTTAACACCTTCCTAGCTTGCCTTAGTCTTAGTAGATGGAGAAGCACTACAATGACTGATGTGATGGTAATGTAAATTCTACTTACAGTGAGTCCTCGAATATCGGTCTTCATCGTTGCATTTCTTCTATCTTCAGGTAGGTGTGTGGGAGGTGGCCAAGCTCCAAGCACACGTATCCTACCCGAAGGTGGTAATAATATACAGATTGTATTTATAGTATGATGTGAATATATAAGACTTATTTGTGGGTTCTAATTTACGCATGCGTTTTCAGGCAGAGGTAGACAATAGTAATAGACAATATATATGATAGAGTAACATTTCAAATAATATATAGATCAATAGAGTATAATATAATAGCAACAGCAAAACACAGAGGTAGTATACTAATAATAGTCAACATATATGTTCATGATGAGTCTTTATGTTATAATTTTGTCCTTTTGGGGAACTTGTTGTGACGGCTCAATTCTATCATCCTCCAAATCTTCCCTGTCTTCACTGTTCATCATGTCGTCCTCAGATGTGAATCCTGACTGACCTGGTTTGAGTTCACAAATTCCATCTTTTCCATCGGGATTATCAATGACCGTGTATGAATCATTATCATCGTTATCATCATCACCATCATCAATATCACTAAGTGGTGGGGTAGTGGTAGTGTTGTCATAGAAGCCATCATTGATATCAACAGGTAGTGTAGCTGGAGGTGGCGATACTCTTCATTTTCTTTTGGGAGTTGGTTGTGTTGGTGGTGGTGTAGCAGTTGTCTGTCGTTTTCTCTTCTTCGGTGTAGTAGATGGAATGATTGCCTGGTCCAGGTTATCCTCATCATCTTCAATATGCACAGGTGTTGATGATGACATCTTCACAGCAAGTGCTGCTGAGGCAGCTCGTCCTTTTGATATTTTTGGTGTCGATGTCTTCTTTCGCAGCGGAGCATTTGGTGGTTGTCCTATGCCACATTCTGAACTTTGTTTGCGGTTTTTCTGTTGTGGTGGTGTGATTGCAATGGATTCGCCAAAGTCCTTAATTACTAAATCAGGTACTTCATTGCACTCTAGTGGCAATGCATGTGTGTAGGACGTTTGGTCATCTTCCTCTGTTAGGTGGGTTCTCTTGGTAATTATCTCATTATCCGTGTTGTCTGATGTTGTCTTGAGAGAATTTACTATCTCATGTAACAGAGAAGCCCACTCCTCTTTTAAGCAGTTGCTGGCTCCGTCATAGGTGTATGGGGTGGTTATATATGTCATACATGACAATACTTCGTTTGGTGTGAAAGATATATTCTGCGACGGCTGGAACAGATCTCCTTGCGATGTTGACCATCTATGAACCATACATTCTATTCCCCACCAATTTACTGCTCGTGTGTTTTGTTGTCCCCATTTGTGTGTATGAACACGACATCCGTACATTTCATCAACACACTGTTCCTTAGTTTGTAGATGATGAAAAGTGCATAGTCCAGTACAGAATAGGTCGCCTCTGGCTGTTGGGGCTGGTAGTGGAACTCCATTTCGAAGAGGGTTCTTTAGTGCTTTGTTTTTTCTATTTCTGTTAGTTGCAAAGGAATAGGCTGATTTACCAACAGTCCATGTTGATGGAAGACTCTCTCCATAGATATAGCTAGTTTCTTGGGAGGTAGAGCTACTTCGAATCCGTTGTTGTAGCGTTCTATTGATTTATGTAAACTTTTTACGTACGCGTTCATTGTCTTGACTAGCGTGATGAAACTTTGTTTTCCAAACGCCATAGAGTAGGTCAGTGGTGAGGATGTATTTAGTGTGTCATCTGCGCAGGTTTCGTATCTTGATAATACAACTTGTTTTCTCCACTCATCTGGCGATCGTGCTGGATCCTGATATTGTCGTATATGGCATACCAAATGTTGCACTAGTTGTCCAAAGACACTGTGGTCTTCCTTCTTTTTGCAAATCTTGTCTTTGTCACCTAATACCACATACCTTGCTGTTTTTTGTTGATCGTTGCTGTTACTTGTTGCTGCTTTGGACAGTGACATTCTTACTGACGTCAAAGAGTTGGTTCGTGAATTTGTACTGTGTCTGTGTAGATACGTCTTCTGATGATGATCGAGAAATGACTGTTGGTGAAGCGACTGTGTTGTTGAATTTATAATCGATAGCGCGTGATTTTACTCACGACTTGAGTGATGTGAGTGGGAAGCGTCTTTTAGTGTTATGCAAATTATATGTTTAATCTAACACTAGCGTCTTTTAGTGTTATGCAAATTAATCGTACGATCGTACTTTGTACCCCGGAAACATGATTTGAATACAATGGTTGAGGTGGTTCGATCAGTTCAGTATAAATACGGGCATACTGTACTAGGATAGTCAGTCATTCAGTCAGTGATCTAGTGGTCAGATTGTGGTTAGTACTACTATGTCATACAGACATTCTGCATTTTATATGGCAGACGCATCAGTTTTAGAGCAGGGAGCAGTAGCAGCATCAGAGACGTTTGATGAACTATTTCATAAAGAACTCTACAGGTGTGCTAATAATGCTTATAACTATATTGCTACAGACATATATCCTAGTGTTATTGAGTGTAATTCTGAAGTAGTGAACAATGTTATTATGAACACAACTGGTGTGTTGGAAAATATGTTTAGAGAACATTCACGGAACACGTGTTCATGCCATTATCATGTGTTTGTGGGAAGAGGTCCGAATTGTTGGATGGATGGCGACTGGTACTCATGTTATTATGACTATTTATTACAACATGGTAATAGTTCGTATTATACTAAAATTAAAGAATCTGTCGTTTCTGAAGTGGTTGAAGTGAGTTCAGACTGTTATAGATTTAGTCGACATCCTATAACATTTGAGCCACGAGATTGTTCTGCTGATGGTGGTTATTGCGTATGTAACCTTAAGATTACTCACCTAACTGCAACGTGTCTTATAAATGATTTATATGTACTTTGATATCCTGCTATGAGAACTCAATGCCATATACTGTCAGGTGGTGAAAATGTTATTAGAGATACTGTATCTGGACAGATTCTCGAGCATTTCAATGATCGTTCTATATCACAATGGTATCGTGCTCAACTACGATATAGATATATTCCATTATTTCAGAATCACTTATTCTACAATTTGAGTGAGTGGGTACTCCGGTGTCCAGATGATATATTTCTATCAGACACATCATCACAGTCATCAATAGAAAGTAACGACATAAATGGCACCACCAGTGCCGTTTAGATGTACTACATGCAACAACGATCCACTAGCTCCACTGAGTGGCAATGAGGCGACACTTCAACGTCACAGAGAGCTGCCACATCTGAAGTGCACAATGTGCACTAGGTATTTTACAGAGCGTCGGAGGGAGGAACATATTGTCAAATACCATCGTCACGCATGTAATATGTGTTCAAAACAATTCATGAAAGCATCCAATTTGACCCGTCATAAAAATAAAGTGCATAGACGATATCAGTGCCCATTCTGTCCAGTGTCAATGATTGATACATTCTATGATGGACCAGCGGTGCTGCATAGACATGTCACAGAAAAATCACCATGGCAAAACAGTGCATCACTGTGACAGCTGTAACAGTGTGTTTTCGAGTGAGGCCAATTACAAACGGCATATAGCAATTGTGCACAACAAACAATGTATATATTGTGGTGACAATGGTGCCGATACAGTAGATGGGGGAGATCGATACAATCGACTGCCGAAATTTGCAACAGTACAACAATTACGACAACATGTGGCAACTACACACAATCAGAATGTGTGCAATTTTTGTGGTGATATGTTTACAACTGGTGAGGGACTGTATAGACATCAGATGGATCATTGCCAGCGTGGCTATACGTGCACATCATGTGATAGTATATTTGACACTTTAACACAATGTCAGGCGCATATGGCCAGCCATGTATCACGAATTGGAGCCTGTTCACCGTACAAGGTGCCATCGCAGAGACAGCACACATTATTGTGGCACAAACTAATTTATCGTCAAAAGCCGTGGGAACAAGATGTGCAGACGATATAAGGATGGGGACATTTACAAGACAGAATGAATGCTCACTATTATGAATTACGTCGTGCAGCTCTCCCACCAGGAGGTCAGCAACGGCGTCTAACATGGGAGCAACATGAGGAGATGAAAACGAGAGCATATCAAAATGTGAGCAGCCAATATAGCGATAGACTAAAGCAAGTGTACGCAGACAATCTACCACAATATGTGAATCATACTACATCAAATGATGGTCGAATTGAGAGATTCAATATGAACATGTTGGATAAACAACCGTTTTTGTCACAGGTAGAGTCTGCATTACGGGCCATATTTGATGCGTGCAGATATCAACGACCGTATAAAATAAACATAGCATTTGGTTTTATTCTGTACAAAATGGAAACAGACAAATTTGAGCAGTTCTTTGTTATGGATCACCTGGCAAGAGATCCTACTGACAAAGTCGTCATAAATCAAATCCCCAATGTGCGGACAATTTGGAATGAAGAGGACGAAGATTCGGTGATTAGAGATATTCAACAGGCAGACTTTTTTGATCTGCTCAGAGATCAATCGAATGCAGAACAGTACAATTTTCTAATTGTGCGAATGACACACATGGCTGTGGACATATTTCCCATATTAAATTGTAATATTCACAATGAAGTGATTGGCAATCGACAATACATTGGGCGTGGTCTAACTGATGATGAAGATGAGTTAGAGGAGGATGACAATTATGACATCGTTACAGATGACGATGGTGACAGTGACAAGGAGGTTTCAGTGCCACAAAATCCCTATATATTAGATGAGGTTGAGGAAGATGACGACATGGAGGAGGGTGAAGAAGATGATGACAATGTTGGCGGTGGTCGTCGTACAAAGGAGGAGAGATTACGGTCATATGTAAAAGCACTGTCGAACACGAAGTAGCAGTGCTGCACTATACAAGAAACTGTGCTTTTTTGCACAAGTTGCACGCTGGCATTTGAAAGATAACAACAGCAAACCTAACGAGAAAGCAATACGAGAGAAGGCGTTGCAGTACTACCATACATACAAGTATCATTTTAACATACAGTCAGATGATATGTTTGAGGGAGTGCATGTAACCGTGGTACATTTGTTGGAGCACATCTACAAGACACGAATAAACGTGTACAAAATTTATTCACTAAAGAAACAACACAGGCATGATCGAGTGAATCCGAAAAGAGAATCATTCACAAACAAGTATCAGCCAGTTATACAGCCTGTGTATCTGTCATCAAGTAATGGTGGACATGTGTACAAACGAGAAACGCTGAATCTGTTGCTTCATGATAATCATTACTACACGATATCAGATATGAACAAATTGACAACGTTGCATTATTGGTGCATATCGTGTGGACAAATATTTAAAGGCCATCGAATGACTGTGATTAAGAAGCACATTCAAGAACGATGTGACAAGATTCGATATCACTACAGGTGTGGTGCTGTAGAGCCGCATAGAAAAAATGTGGGAGGAGGCAAAACATATGTTTTCAATTCCAGATGACATACTAAACACAGACAATGAGGATATGCTGTATACTGGCTACTGTGCAACATACGATTTTGAGGCAATGTTGCACAAAGAGAATGTGGCAGCTGTGGAATAATCAGCAACATCAGAAATAATGGTGTAAGATGAACATGGTGAACCATGCACAGAACAGGAATATTTGGACAGACATGAAGACGAGGCGTACATAATTGTCAATCGACCACTATCGTACGCTATTTCATGCAACATATACAATACACCTGAAGCGCAAGACGATGAAGAATTTATGGAGCTGCTGACAACTGCTGGTACTGCAGAGGAAGATCAACAACCACAACAATGTATGTATGGAATAGCATATGCTGTTAATGAGGATCCAGAACTATTAATCAAGGAATTTGTTTGTACTCTGGAGGGGATAGCAAGAGTGAGACGTCAGGTCATGCTGACAAAATACAGTGGAATTATTGATTTTGTTACTCGATGGTTTGCAGAGAAATACATCAAGATTGATCTGACAAGATCGTGTAATGAGTCATCAGAATTACTTGCAGAAATAGATCATGATGCTATCGAAGAGATGGTGATTCGAGAGGAACTTGGTGATGAAGAACAGCGGTCATATGTGCAAATGGCTGAAAAGAATCTGGAGATATGCAACAAGGAGGTACGACTGTTGGGAAAATTGAAGAAGTTTATCAACCATCTTCCAATTTTGGGGTTTAATTCAAGTGGATATGATATTTCATTGATTAAGAATTACCTATTTCCGCCGCTTACTGACATTGTGCCATCAGTAGAGAAGTCACTTCATTTTGTGAAAAAGACGTCTCAATATGTGTCAATAACAGTAAATGGATTGTCTGATGGAGCCGGCTTTTATCTTTCTGGACATTATGCAGTATTTGGCTCCTGGGTTCAATCTGGACACATTTATAAAGTCATTGCTGGTGAGGACTATGCTACTGGAGACGGGGGTAAATCGTACTTTCCCCACGAATATATGGACAACTATGGTAGGTTAGCAGAGACAGAAATGCCTCCGTATACTGCATTCTGCAGTCAACTGTGACAAGAAAATCAGTTGGAGTCGGAATATCAGCAGTACGTTGTGCAAAAGCTCGGACTGGCACGGGACACACAGAAACACAATCTTAGCGATAGTCAGTTGGAGAAATGTCCTAATACTGGAAGGGAAAAGTACGAACAGCTGAAGGCCATATGGAGAGAGCAGCATTGGCAGGCTGTAGCAGACTATCTGAAATACTATAATATTCAGGATGTAGTACCGTTCCTGGTTGGGTTATGCAACTACGCAAAAGAAATGCAGACCAAGAAAGTGGATGTGGTCAGAGATGGAATATCAATGTCTGGACTTGCCAAACAAATTCTGATGAAACATGTACCACATAGATCACTGTATTACATAGACAATCCTGAACTCTATTCCACAATTAGATGGAATGAAGTTGGTGGGCAATCAATAATTTTCACAAGAAGAAATGGTACACAGCACCCATATATCAAGGGATTTGATGCAAATTCATTGTATCTATACTGCCTTGGCGAAGGGCAATATACAGGACAGCCAATAATATACAAGAATGTGGATACAGATAGATTCTTAATGTGTCGTATGCCTATGAGACGTCATCCTGGTTACAAACATCTTTCTAACAAAGACAGTGCTGGGGCAGAAGAATTCTTGGACTATATTGAAGATGTACATTTGCGAGAACGTGATATCCACTTGTACAGACAATATAGGATAGCTCTTGCAGTGTCTGAGAAGAAGTGGCTGGCTAACAAATATGCAGAACATCAGATCCCACTGTGGTGCACATTTAGTAACATTTGTGTTGATGGTTTTTATTATTCTGTGCTATAGCAGGATGGCAATGAAGAAGATATAGCACCAGCAGCAGTATTAGATCGACGTGTGAGACATGTGGTAGGGTTTGATGGATGCTATTGGCATGCTTGCAAAGTGTGTGGTGCAGGACAACAATCATATAGCAGGACAAAAGGAAGCAGTCGATTATGTCTTACACGTGAGAAACATCAGATGGTGTACAAATTACGATACGAGATTTTAGAGATGCGAGGATACTCTGTACACCGTGTACGAGAGTGTCAATGGACCGAGATGCGACGACTGAATCTGACAATTGACGAGTATTGCAAGACGAGAGCAAATCGGCTAATTGATCCATTGGTGTTTGATAAACAACGGACCAATCTGGTACAGACATTGGATCTGTTGGAGAAACTACAAGAGCATAAAGTATTTGGAATACTTGTGTGTGACATACGATTGCCGGATGATCTGAAAGACTATTTCCTCGATTTTGCACCAATAATTAAGCATGCGAATATAAACTACGAAGATATTGGTGACTACATGCAGAATGTTGCAGATAGAATGGGAATTAAAGTAAAGAGCAGACGCTGCGTTATTGTCTACTACTTTGCCAAAGGAATAGCCCTCACAGATGAGTACTTGGTGTGGCTGCTAAATAAAGGACTAGTGGTGGACAGAGTATACATGTTTATACGATACTATAAGGAGCCGATATTTCGAGAATTTGCCAATAGCATTACCGAGATGCGTATCAAAGGCGACAAGGACAAACACAGTGAAATGCCAGCCCTAACGGCGAAGCTTATTGGCAATAGTGCATTTGGATTGAATAACAACAAACACTGAGAAGTTGTACTTGAGAGCTACAGAAAGACGACAGATCAGCAACATCAGATAGTGGATGGAAGTGGTGGCGATTACATATCTGTTGTTGCATCAATGTTTAATTTTATAAAATAAGAACAGATTGCGCCTAGACTGTTAGAGGTTGAGAGGAAACATGACAAAGTGATGTACGATCAATTGCGATACATTGCAAAAACAATATTTGATCATGCCAAATTATCAGTGTTAAAATTCTACTATGATTTTCTAAAGGTAGTACTGACACCAAACTGTTTTTGCTTATTAGAAACTGACACGGACAGTATCTACGTTGCAACAAAATACGAACGATTTGACGACAACATCGACCCCCGGAAATTAGATGAATATGAATGACTGAAACCGGATTATTTCATAACCAATGACAAGGACAAATGTAGATACGGGAAACGACAACCGAATCGCTACAAAGTAGAATGTGAGGGGCACCTTATGTTATCACTGTGCTCAAAATCGTATTGTGTCTTCGATCAAGGGAAAAAGACTATAAAATACTCAGCAAAAGGTGTCCAAAAGGCAAATTTCAACAGAGCGCATGATGCAGAGAAAAGTAAACATCAATCATTTGGTGAGACAGTTATCAGTATGTACAGTAATGCACTGGCTACTGATAATGACGGTAGTGCCCCCCCCCATATAACAAACAACAGAAGGCTGTGAACCGCGGATTGAAGTGGAAGTATGACACAATGGTTATGTACGAACAGGAGAAAGTAATGTTTACAAATTTCTATTGTAAATGACAAGTGATGTATGATGGGATACATACAGTACCATTGTCTATATAGCAGTAGCAACAGCAGGTATGTTGTGACAGTTTGTACTTTTTTTCGGAAGTGTGTGTTGTCGTTGATGGTCAATTGTTGTTGGCAGTATGTCGTCGTCTTCAACTATTGATAGTAAGTAGTTATATATACTAAATATTATTATTACCTTCTAGACTATATATACTATAGTATGATATCATCGTTGTTATCGGTTGGTGGTGGAGAGGGAAAAAAGAGGGGGCGAAAGCGTCCTAATAGTAAAAGTAACAGCACATCGACCAATGGTGGCACACTATTAGGGGGGACATCAGCATTCACTCATGACACAATATTACAGCGAATAACATGCCCCGCAAGATATCAATATGAGACGTTTATATTCTTGTATGATTTCTTTATGTGCCGAGCTAGCACATCACCACTATCGCATACATCGTCATTGCAACTTCCATCAACAAATACATATATATCAAACATAATGTCATCAATGGCCCAGGTGATAGGACAAAAGAGCAATAGCAACAGTGATGATGATGATATGCCAATACCCGTGAACGAGCTAAAAGAGTATCGCTATGAAGATCATCGATATGAGACGTCTGCAGAATTGGACTCTATATTGAGAACATTTCCATGATGTAGAATTATTCATGAACAATTATCAGTATACCATATAATGTCATACGAGAGAACAGTTCAAGCGATAACAATTGTTATGAAAATATCTGTACAGATATTATTCCGACAATGTCACTTATTTTTATTACAAAATAAACACCATCAGCATCATCATAGTAGTGGTAACAACAGCAATGGTAATGATGGTGGTGTTCTGATGGCACTTCCCCCTTCCTCTATTCAATTATCACATCGGGACATTGGTCGAATGTTTGTGGAAGTGTGGAGAAATTACATGCTGCAATATAAATATGGAGGGTCATATCCAAAGACAATAGCATTAACGTGCTGTCATCATGGTGGGTCGATAGATGTTTTAACGTATTGCAAGGAGAAGTTGGATATTCACACAATTCATACGGATGATATTATATTAGATTTTTATTCATTTGAGGTGGATGAGATCAAAATAGGGACCAATCTTAGCAGACTTACTCAGTCTATGAAACAATTAGAGATAGGTAAGCATGTCAGTCCAACATACGTGTTGCTATTTTCAACGTTATATAACAAGATTGTTGTACAATCTCAACAATATCTGCAGTTAGCCAATGAGTTTACAATGACAAACCAGCAGCAACAGCATCAATCATGATATGATAACGACCAGTGCGGAGACAGTGGTCAACACCAGAAAAAGCGTGGTAGAAAGAGACGAGATCCCGAAACAATAGCTCGATTGTATGAACAGGAAACACAGTTAAGAAGCAAGTGGTATGAACAGCAATAACAACAGCATCATTAGGCAAGTAACACACACGTCACTCTCTACTCTCTGTTGTTGATCTTACTCTTTAGTACATACTCTGTTTTTATATTAGGGCTTTTGGATGCTTCTTGTGTTTACTCATATCATTATCTGGTAGCGTTATTGTTGTAGAGAATTCTTTCAAGATAGTTGTGGTGGTGCCACACCTAATAACACATATATAGCAAGACACATACATAGCAAGACACATTTATAATAATACATATATAGCAAGACACATTTACACTACATATATAGCAAGACACATTAATATATACTAAGAATAAATAACACATGTGGCACATAATAACATCAATTGATAGTCTGAATGATTCATCATTACAGGTTTTCATTGGAGTAATGATTTGAAAGATTCTTGTAGATGCTTATATATCTTCTGTGGTTTACTGCTGTTGACCATAATGATTGTAATTATCATTACAGTTATCAAGCAAAATATATTCATTGTCTTTGTCATCTACGTTTATAATGATTATTATGACAGTTATCAACTAAAATATATTCATTATATTTGTAATCTACTTTCATTGTAACTTTCATCAGATGTTTCATTCTCAGTTGTAATCTTCATTAGTGTTGGCGTTGTCAGTGCTGGTGTATATGCTGCTTAACTATCCATCCTACCCCATACCTCACTTGGCGGTCAATTATTGCTTGATGGTTATCATTGATGTCTATACATCTACCCCTCCTACCCCTTCCCTTCCATGTTGTTTTTGACCTTTGAGTAGCTTGGTGTATGCTGCATAACTATCTGTTCTACCCCATACCAATTGCTTTTCAGATTTAACTATGAAGAGCTCTGTCACCTATCAATCCATACTCTGTAGTCTCTTTATCTGTATTGTTGATTGTAAAAGTCTTCTCTCTCGTTAATTAGCATACAATAGCAGATGAGTAGAGGGTGACGTGTGTGTACTTTTATATTTTTACAGGAGGAGAGATTAGACGATACATCATCGTCAAACACTGATGATATGATGCAATCAATATTATCGCCATTATTTAACACTACATCCCAACAACAGCAGCAACAGGATGAGGAAGAGATCTCTGCATCACCACTACCACCATCAACAACAGTTGTTGCTGTACGACCATCAGGATGTGAAAAATATGTGAAAGATATCAACAATTGTATTTATGATACAACCGTCGCAACATCACCAGTACTGGATGAAGGCAAGAAAGAAGATAAGATAGGACAACTCTGTACCACTGATGATACTACCAGATCTACTCCTCCACCTCGACGAAGACGGCGATATACTAGTAGTAATAAGAAAAAGAACATGAACTCATCTATGTTAATGTCAAATATAAAATTGATTATGTAATAATAGGATATATAATATTACTGATAGTGCGATATTGTTTTTTGTTCTGTAGAATATGCACTGAAACTTATGAAACAAGCTTGGAGGGATGGAACAGCACCAACACGTACATTGGATGTACCAGATTTTGTTGAACGTCATGTTCAAGAGAATTTTGTCCTATCCATGGGCCCTAAACAGTTACCTAAGCATAAGCATTTAGAGGGTACACAACCTCCACTAATAGTGCGTAACCCTCCACATCATCTTCATAAATCATTAACATTGAATAAATCTACTATGGGAAAGGAGAGTGCGACATCAAACCAAATACAAATAAAAGGGCGACGAGCCGTAAAAAAGGATAGCAAATTACAACACCACCCCTACGCTTATGCAGCAAAAGTTGCAAAGGGAAAATCATCATTGTCAGTTCATGGACATGGTGATAGTGATAGTCCCAATGATGAGGATGATGACATGCCATCATCATCGTCACTATTTACCAAAGCTGGGGTTATTGGTTCACCTGTGTTTGATGCATACGATAAGAACCGTTTGGATATATTTCCATTTAAGGAGGCATTAAAGCATGAAGTAAAGAAGCTGGTACTCCAAAAACAGAAATTAGACGACATTAAGAGACAATTGCGAGAGGAGCGTCGTCGTCAGTTATTAGAGGCGAGAATGAGAGGTGGATCTGGCCGTCATCGTGGTCATTATGTTCAGCAGCAAGTAGAAGACGAGGCAGATGAGGAGGAGGATGATGAGGATACTGACACTACTGATACTACTGATAATACTAATACTGCTACTGACACCGATAATGATGATAACAAGGACGAGCATGAAGATGGTGAAGATGACAATGATAACTGTCGTGACAACAATGGTAGTTGTATGTGTAGTGACTGTTTGAACACATATACACCATTGTAATATATTTGATAATATAACTATGATAATATGTGACTTTTGTATTCAATTGAGACCATTTCTTCTGTATACTGCTGCATACACATCATCATTAACAATTGAGTGCAAAAATGTGTGATGACAACACAAGATACGATGATGAGACGTTACATAGAGATGCTGAGAAGGTAGAAAAATACTATATGGAGGTAATGGGTAGAATGTTACAGGATGAATTCGACACATGTAATGATACTCTAATGACACACGGCGAGTGGGAACGTGTTGTTTTAAATTATTGTAATGATCGACTAAAGTACGGAGTGAGTGCTACAGAATGTAGGGATTTTAGGATGCGTGTACTGTTCTCTTGTTTAATTTCTGGTAAATCCCAGTGTCGTAAAACAGAGTTCTTAGTAACAATTTTGTCACAATGGAGATACATAATTACAGATCATAGTGGAGACTATTCCAGATGATTATACTGGTTTTATGGTACCGCATCCATAGAACAGACTAACCGAGTTCGGGAAATAGTCTAACAGTGGAGGCAGGAGGATGGGGTGGATCGTAAGGACACCGAATGGCATTTCATTCAAGTTCAGTCATTGAAGGATGACAAATGTTACTAGATGATATTCGCATGGCAATTGTGGTATTTGATGATCTAATGAATGAAATGTGCAGTGATGAGACAATAACTAATTTCTTTAGCAGAGAGTGTCACCACAGAAAACTGTGCATATTTCATGTTTGGCAAAATCTTTTTCCGCAAAAAAAATATGCCGTAACATTGTCTAGGAATACACAATACAAAATTATATTTGAGAATCCAGAATTGCGAATTCAGCTGAACACAATGTTGGTACAAATGTATCCAAATAAAGTACACCAGAGAGTGTATAATAAAATTATGGATTTCTTTCAGAAAGAGCCGCCAACCGAGTTTCCCTTCGTTATGTTCAGAACATCTAAGCAAGAGAAAAATAGAGACTGTACAATAGTTGGATACGCTGTGAACAGAAATGTTGACGATCTAAAAAATCATGTATTTACTAAACTCCCTGTTGTAATTATGTAAATGTAATAGAGAGATAGAGAGAAGACTGACTGATAATCAATCATGGCAGGATTAGCAGTAGGATTAGGAAGCATGCTGTTACCATCGTTGCTAAAAGCGGTTGGATTAGGTGGGCGAGGGCGCGGACGCGTAGCAGCAATACTAGGACGAGGTGGTGTAAAGGGAATGAAATGGGGGTATAGAAAGTGCGGACGATGTGGCAAGGCTAGACATAGATGTGCAGGTAGAAGAGCAAGAGGACACCAACGACGAAAGGGAAAGAAGATGAGAGGAAGAATAGGAGGACATCGTAAAAACAAAGCACTTCAGACACACATTCGATGGAATTAATATTAAAGATGGCCAGTATAAGAAATTGGCACATCTGATATATATTTGACATATGCACAATCAGTTATTAAATATACTAGTGACACATCATAGTTGATGTAAACAAACAAGTTCTAACAATAATGGCGCTACGAGGAGCAGCAATGTTGGGGGCAAGATTAGCCCCCAAAGTGTTAAAAATATTAGGAAAAACAGCAGGCAGTGCAATTGATGGGACAGCTGTTGATAGAGTAGCAAAGAAGATATTTGGTGGTGGAAGAGCCCGATGATGATTACGACTTATGTTGCAGCACAGACGATGGCGAACAAGAGGAAGAGGTCATCGTCGTTGTCATCGAAGACGAAGGAGGTATCACTGACGACGAGTGAGAGGAAGAGGATTGTTTACATCGTTATTAGGATGATCTGCAATACAATGGATGGGTGGAAAACCAGTTCGTAAAAAACACCGTCGGAACTCCGTTCACAGACTTAAAAACTGGGCTAAATCTAAAGCCAAATCCTGGATAGCAGGAAAGATATGTAAACATCTTGGTGTTGGAGGAGGACGTGGACACGCTTCAGGTCGCGGATTATGTCTGTTTAGTGCACCAGGATTGGTACGACGAAAACCAATTAATTTCGCGGCAATAAATCGCCAAACTGCAGCACGTAAATGCAGAGCAGGTATGGGATCGACCTCACGTGGTGGATGCAGATATCACAGACATTGACATTGTCGTAGACGCAGATAAACAGACAACGACGCAATGGGTAGCAACAGGTGACATCATCGACGAACCAAGAGATTATTACAACTAGCACATAGAACACATCCATTATCTCGTATAATACGAAGCATAACATCTAAAACTAAACAGAGACTACTGCAACAACATCATATACCAAAAACAGAGAATTTACTATTGGGGTTTACATTTAGTGGAAGTGGAGCACGATTTCAACAATATGGTAAGCTTAATCACCAAGCATCGGGATGGGATGGGGACAGAATTGACAGATTATTGGAACCAAGAGTGTCAACCGAGGAAATGAACCTACCAGATCAGCCAGAGCCTCGACTCGACTCCGACTACATTGACAGACATCTGATGTGCCTACCAGAAGAATTACGCAGAAATATACGACGACAGGGAGTGAAGAAACGACAACGCAGGATAGAGAGTTATTTTGTAAATACATACGGCTATATCCCCCCTCGGGTACGACGGCTTATTAGTGGATCTTATCGCCCATCAGAAAAGGGACTACCTGCACTGAGAAGAACAGCAAAATCCGACGCTCGATGACGATATATACAACAGTTATTGGTATCTGCTGGATCTGCATCACCGTCATCATCCACAGTATCAACACCACCACGACAGCACCGTCGACATGCAGCAGCACGTAGGTTATCGTCTAATAACAGCTCTCCCCCAACATCGCATATTTCCCCATTTGACTTTGACCTATCTCCAATGAGTCCAACAATAAAGGATATAATACAACATGTGCAGGGTAAAACCCCACACCAGCTACCATCTAGTCCACAAGGTCCATCATTTCAAGTCGTAAATCGACGACTAGAGAGATCGCCCTCATTAGACATTACAGGTGAGCGACCAGCACCAACACCACCACCAGAAGAAGAGTCACCGTGCAGTGGCAGTAGTAATTTTATGGGATTTTCCCCTCTTCGAGAAGATGACACACCAACACCAACGACAACACCTGGACAAATGGCAATGAATTTAGTAGAGGATTTGGCTAAAGATCTAGAGACAGTGCTCAATGTTGCAGAAACTGGAGTTTAATCATTACTCAAGTCAATTAAAATTTCATTAATCAATTCAATCTATATGTCATGCTACAGTCGAACCATAGTCAAACCAATCGACACTTGGATATTTTCAAGGTCAATTAATTGATTCGAGTCGAGTAAAGCATGACGTCTAAATCAACCCTTACTCCTGCTATTCCTGTTTTAAATGGGTGCTCTTCAGGGCGACTGCCTCAGTCCTTTGCTTTTCAAAATGTGTATTAATACTTTCATACAATATATTCTCCAAGAAAAGTATAAGCAACTTGGCTTCTCTTCCCACGATAAACTGGATTGTATTTTCAAACCAATTAATTGGTTCCAGTTTGCAGATGTTGCAGCTGTTGTCACAACCAACGAACTTGAAAATCAACTTCTTTTGAATTGTTTTACCAAATGGTGTACATGGTCAGACATGATCATCAGAGTGGATGAATTTTTGACGTTTTAGATCAAGAAATTTTCTTCCCGTTCTCTCCAATACGAACCTATGCTGTTTATTAATAATGAAGTTGTCCTTACAGTTAAATCTGGTGATTCCTTCAAATACCTATCACTATTTCAACTTTGAAGTGGACAACGAGGTCCATAAAGAGAAGCTCAAATCCTCGCTCCCAGATATGTTGAAAGGTATCGATGCCCTTTCAGTCTTGCCTAAAATCAAATTACTTCTCTACCAGCGGTACATCCTTTCAAAACTATATTGGCACCTTACAGTTGCAACTTTACGTAAAACTTGGGTGATTCAACATCTTGATAACATTGTAACTAGGTTTGTGCGTCAATGGCTTGATCTTCCAATTAGTGCTAATTTAAGCGGCATTATCCTTCCCAACAATCAATTTGGTCTCAATCTCCAGCTTCCCTCTCTTAAATTCATCCAATGTCAAACCGTCTTGCGAAATTCTCTGCAATCTTCGCAGCATAATGCCATTACGTCACTTTGGAAAAGTACTAGTCAGAGCATGAACGTACAATGACTCATATAATAAAAACACAAAGCATGTTCTAAAGATGGTGCATCAAGAGCACACTGAAAAACTCCAGTCCCAACTTCCATCCCAAGGTTTTATTATTACTTTCCTTTTAAATCACTCTCTGACTCAACTCAACTCTCTATGGTCCCCTGCACAGAGTAGCGTGCCTAAGAACATCTTTAACTTCACGGTACGGTACCTCAACAACACACTGGCTAATCGCTTAAATCTTCACAAACTGAAACTCTCTTCATCACCTGACTGTTCTTTTTGCTTTATCATCTATTATGTTGTTATTGTCTAACTGATATTATAAATACCTATCTGATGTTTTCTTTCTGCACCCATCCAAACAAAGAACAAAAGTATTCCAACCCCCTGGTCGTCTGACCTCCTTCCGACCGTTAGATCATTAGGGAGACAAAGCGTCTAGGGGGTTGGAGTAGTAAATTTGTTAATGTGCTTATATGATGTGGGATCAGAGAGAAAGCTAGAACGATAACAATGACAACATGCGTGTATTGTCCCTCATCCGCATCCAATCCAAACTGACCATAGCTGTCAACTCTCTAGTTATATCAAATTAAGACCAAATTATGTCAGATATGTGTTTACACAATAATGCATGCATCCTTTGCTCACTTTTTATATGTAGAAATGGTAAGTAGTTGACTACTATGATGAAGACAATGACATACAGCAACAAATATCAACATCCTTCTTACTCTGGTGTTGCTGTCTCCTATTTCTTTTACGCAGCATGAAATGACAACAATAACAAAGACCATTGACAACAAAATTAGTCGGATAGTCTTCTTCACCCTTTATCAACAATCCAGCATACGAACAGCAGCAAAAACAATTAGACTTTATGCTATTGGGAGATGAATGGGAGTATTCTGATTTATTATTCTACTAACAAACAACCAACTATTGTTTGTTTATTACAGAAACTTTACTACCACCCTGCACAACAACAATGAAATGGATTATAAAGCGATAAATTCATGCTACTACAACACATTAGCAACAACATCACCACTCTTAAACGGATTTCTGACGACCACTTCCAACATTCGAATATGTTCATGACAAAAACTTTACAATTACTCAAAAAAATGATGGACCATATTGACAATGTGCTAAACAAAATAATTGAACATCAAAAACCTTAAAGCTACTCTTATTTTTTATTATCCATCCACAGACTAAGGCACCACCCTACTTTTTTGATGTGGAACAAAGAGATTACTTCTCCTCGTGCAAGTATGTAAAAGAACATGTGGGTCAACATATAATAAATATCCAATACAAACAAGAAGTTATGAACACTCAATTAAAACAAATTGACAGAAGAATCACATCAATAGAAGAACCATTCCTATTAGCAGAATGATATGTCAGATACTACATCCCCCCAATAAGACAAGCGCAAGTCAGATTAAATGCATTACTATATAACACCTTCAGGCAGTTGTTGATAAAAAAATAGCAAATCTGGACATAAAAATGGACATCACTGATGATAATGATGATGAAACCGAAGAAGAAGGTGGCAAACACTCCATGAAGAAATGCGATCTTACAGACTGCAAAAACTGTAATGAAAAAAGAAGAGAAACAAGAAAAATAAACTCTTACTAGCAGCTGTTGATAATGATTTATTGCTATCTATTGATGATGATTGTCTCTCTTGTTTATTATTATTGTTGTATTCTCTGTCTCTCACTTTCTGGGGACTTACACCTTAGGCATGCATCCCTTCCACCCTTCCCTTTCTACCCCTCCCCTTCCACCCTTCACCCCTAAAACTAAGGCCCTCACCTAGGCCATCTTGTCCTCCATTACCAAATCGAGGCACCACAGCTTTGCCGCAATTACCAATACTGCAAAACGAGACACAGCTAAGTGACGCTCAATCCGGTGACGCACACTGATCTCAAAAAAGACTAGATCGAGCATTAGCTATCATCGGCATTGCTTTATTGATTCTTGAACAAAACAAGTTTTGTCAGTTGCTTCCTGATTTTATTTTCGCATGTCCTTACATTCAATTTTTAGGTAGTAGATGAGCTTGCTTCATCGTCCAGGAAAGTACCACAACTCTATCTATTGGTGCCTTTAGTGACTTTGTCCCTTTCAGCACTAGGATAGAGAGTCCGGGTATTTTGGTTGGCAAGGTGACTATGATTAGTCGCAGTGGGAAGCTGTTGGACTTCTTTGATCCCTTGCTATACCTGAGGGTACCGTTGGAAAAGGTGGACTGCAGGCCTGTCGCCAGATAGTATAGAGGCCCGAACCCATTGGTAGCCCTTTGGAAGGATGCCTCATCAGCTGGTGTATAATCTCAGACTGCCTGCTATGCCAGTTCGCGACTGGAGCCACTCCTAGCTCACAGTTCCGTGTGGGGCTTTCTAAGGCCACAGGATAGCTATGGGAACTTTCATAGGTTCACTGACAAATGCTGCCTCTATCACTTTGACTGACCCAATCATCACTCACTCATTTTGTATTCATACTATGCCTCTCACTCATACAGATATTAGATCTACTGCAGTTACCAATGTGGCACATTCTAAACTCTTTTCCATCTCATTTTGCAATATTCGTGGACTATCCTCCAATCTTAACTGCGTACACCAATATCTCCAGTCCTCTAACCCTCATGCACTCTTCCTCACCAAAACTAAAATCAAACCACTGGACCCAAATGACAACTCAATTCTCTGTCCTCATCTAAAGTTCTCTGGATATGAGCCTTTCTCCTCTTGCTTCTCAAATGGTGGTGTTTGTGCATATGTCCGCTCTGATATAAAAAGTTCTCGTCTACCTCAATTTGGCCTCGTTAATCCTGGTTTTCAACTCATCTGGATGACAATATCCCTACCTCACACTTCAAAATTCATTTGCACCCCATACCGCTTACCTAACTCAACTAACCATGAACTTCTATTTGACCATCTATCTAAGACCATTGACACAATTAATCTTGAATCTACAAGCTCTGAAATCACAGTCCTTGGTGATTTCAATGTCTACAATCCGAACTGGCTTACCCACTCTCCACATATCACTAGCCCTGGTGGTCGTGGTGCAGAGGCCTTTGCCATTGTGAATAACCTGTCACAATTGATATCAGAACCAACACGTATCCCTGATCGCTCAGGGGACAAAGCTAATACACTGGATCTGTTTCCTACATCAAACCCAGATAGTTACTCTAACCCTATTCTAGATTCTCCTCGTGTTAACTCTGACCACTATCTTATCAGGTTACAGCATAGCCTTGTCTCCCACCAGAATAGATGTTCCTCTTCTCAAAAAGTTTTCCACCATCGCAAAGCTGACTGGGACTCTCTTCAAAACTTTTTCGCTGCTTATCCCTGGTATTCTGGCTTGTCTAACGATCCTTCCTCTTTTGCCACCTTCATCACTTATGCTATTCAACTTGGTATGGATCTTTTTATTACATCTTCCTATAAACCTGGCAAAAAGTCTTCTCCAAAGTGTGGTTCAATGCACAATGTGCACAAGCTGTCAAACATGAAAACCACCGCTTTAAACAATAGAAACTACACCAAACTCCACATTCAAGAGCTTTATTTGTACAAGACAAGCTCTTAACCTATGCTCAAAAACGATCAATCATGCCAAATCCTCTTTTGTCAAACGCATCAACAATAAAATTGCTTCATGTCAAACAGGATCTCACTCCTTCTGGTCCTTAGCCAAAGCTGTCTCACAAAACTTTTGCCATTCCTCTCTTCCACCTCTAAAAAACAACTCTGGCTCATCTTCATGCACTCCTTCCTCTAAAGCATCGTTTCTCAAAGTGGGCGCTGCTTTGATATCAGGGGGCGGTAGCCCAAACATGGGCGGTTGGGGGGCGGCAGTGTAGCAGCTGTAGGTACCACCATGGAGATAGAATAACTGGAGATACCTTCTGGTCCGTGAGACGCCTTTAATTCATTCCTCTATTTATTTTCTACATTAGTCACAGGTATTTAATACCATGAAGTGAATTTAGGGTTTGAAACAAATTGTGCCATTAAGGTGAAAGAAAATTTCCTGTGGAAATGAGTCAGTGTGGCGTTTGTGAAGTGAATATTTGAAATAAAGTGTGACGTTAATATTGATTGAAATTTTGCCGCGGAAGTGAACCAAAGTGTGCCTTTAATATTTGAAACAAAAGTATGTCGTTGATATTAGCGAAAGCTTGCAGTGGAAGTGAGACAAAGTATGAAGTGAATATTTGAAACAAAGTGTGACATTACTTTGAGAATGTTTTCCTGTTAACATGATTGTGCGGTGAAAGTTAGAAAGGTTTCTTATTTGAAAATGTTGATGTGTGAATCATGAATATGTGCCGCGACCTCATGGGCCACTGTATTATTTTAATCGCCAGGTGCAAGGGAGGTACGGTAGCGAGTTAGGAGAGACGACAGCACGAAGAAAGGCGAAAGTAGCGTTCGCAATCAAAGTTGCTCGATGGTGTCTTTATTTGGGTTGACTTATTGGCTTGATTTGTATAAAAGTTAAAATTTTGATTGCGTATTGGACTTGTTAGGAAAAGATGACAACACCACAGCAAGCCAAAAAGAAGTGTAGGCAGTACAGCGTGGAATGTCTGAAATGTGGATTTGTATCAGCACCACACAATCAACAGCAACCTATGTGTCTGCTATGTGAGAAGGTGTTTCAAACGAAGCCATGAAACCTTCGAGACTATTGGAACATTGGACAAAATTACACCCTGATAAAGTAGAAAACGATATGGCATATTTTAAGTCACTTCAAGAAAAGTTCCAGAAACGAAAAACTATCGGAAATATGTTTGCTATCATTTCACAACAATTCATTGATGGTTTGCGTGCTTCATACAACGTATCTCTGCTGATTGCTAGATCTGGTAAACCTCATACGATTGGAGAGGAACTTATTCTGCCTGCGGTAAGAGAAGTCCTGCATACAGTTTTACATAAGTCACCTGACCAAATTATAAGAGCTATTCCTCTCAGTGATAGTTCAGTTCAAAGAAGGGTAGACGAAATGGTTGCGAACATTGAAGAAACACTGTGCAACATTCTTGCTACAACAGAGTTTAGCTTGCAGTTAGACGAGTCCACTCTACCAGGAAATGAATCTTTGCTTCTCGGATATGTTTTTTTTGTCAAAGATGAAAAGTTGGTTCAAGAATTGTTATTTGCAAGAGAACGTAAAACAGACACTTAAGGAGACTCAGTATTTAATGTTGTTGAGAATTTTTTCAATGAGAAAAACATCCCACTTTCTAACATTCTTGCATGTGCAACAGATGGAGCACCATACATGGTAGGTCGTCATCGTGGCTTCATCAGTTTCTTGAAAAAAGACGTACGTGGTGTACTTACGGTACATTGTGTAATCCACAGGCAGCATCTTGTAGCAAAAATTCTCAGTGGTCAACTTCACAAGTCAATAAATATTGTTATCACAGCAGTAACTAAGATCAAGGCACATTCTCTCAATTCCAGACTTTTTCGACAACTTTGCATTGATAATGATGAAGAGTTTAAAAGTGCATTGCTGCACACAGAAATTAGATGGCTGTCAAAGAGAAACTGCCTGAAACGCTTCTATTCTTTGTTTGATACAGTCGTAGCATGTTTCCAAGATTCTAATCATGGGCTCTGTGACGATTCAAAAAACATCAAAGATGACATTGCTTATCTGTCAGATATATTCAACAAATTCAATGAAGTAAATTTGTAGCTGCAAGGAAATGATATCAACCTTATAAAAGTCAAATCTGCTATCTCCACCTTCCTATCCAAGTGTAAATTATTCCAGCAAAACCTAGACCGCCATGAGCTCTACCAGTTTCGAGCCTATGTGAATTGGATAAAGAAAAGAGCATATCAGACGATGACCTACAAGTGTATTGTACTCACCTAGAAGAGTTGCAAAGAGATATTTCTGAAAGATTTCAGGATCTTTTATCGCTGAAAATACTTGACTGGGTAATCAATCCATTTTTAAAGGTCTGCAATGAAGAAACAGGAGAGGCAGAGGAAGGGTTAATTTCGATCCAAAACGAAATTGAGCTAAGTCCGAAGTTTAAGAAATCATTTCAAGATTTCTGGCTACAAAAAAGATATCTGACTTCTATCCAGTATTATGGAAAAAGGCCAAGATATATGGTATTGCTTTTTCGACTTCATATTTGGTAGAACAGGGCTTCAGTGCAGTTGCCTTGCTTCTTTCCAAGCAATGGAGCAGACTTAGAATTAACGAGCATGGAGATCTACGTCTTCTTCTAAGTGAGTTCGATCCTGATGTGGAGAAACTTATACCCCTACACCAAGTACATCCATCTCATTAGCAGTAATTGGGAAAACAAACTAGAAAACTTTATTAAATTCATTGTTATTTTTGAACAGTATATTTTGTCCTATATTTGCACTAGAAGTAATCCTGAAACCAAATTAAAGTAGTGTACTGAATTAGTTATCATTCTTGAAAGCATATGTTGTTAAATTTTTTTTCTTCAATTTAGTAACTAGTAAAAATGGTTCATTAAATCAATTATTATTTTGAAAAGTATTTTGCTGTTTAATGCTGTTGTTTTCGATTTGAAAAAGTGCTTTCATGCTTGTATTAATTGCATGCGTTTATTTAAGGGTGATGATGAAGGTCAAAAAAATGTTTAGAAGCCGACGAAGTCCAGCTTTTATATCATTACTTTTTAAATGCATATTTTTTGTATAATGTTGTTTTTTTCTCGAGAAAAGCTCACATGTGTTTATGGGGTAGGGGGCGCTAGGAGTTTTTTAGGAAGCCAAAGGGGTATCAGCCTGAAAAAGTTTGAGAAACCCTGCTCTATAGCTAACTTTTTCACAACAACCTTTGCTTCCAATTCCAATCTTGATGACCAAGATTTCCAACCTCCTCTCTACCCCACATCCACCACCACAATGTCCCCTATTAAGTTCTCTACATGCAAGTCGGGAAAGTCCTTCTGCAGCTCAACACCTCCAAATGTAGTGGACCTGATGGTATACCTGCTATAGTTCTAAAATCCTGTGCCCCTGAACTCGCCCCTGTTCTCAACAAGCTTTTCCAACTTTCCTACAATCTTGGTATATTCCCTTCCTCTTGGAAACTCGCCCACATTTTCCCTATCCCCAAAAATGGTGACAAATCTGACCCTTCAAACTATCGCCCTATTGCAATCACTTCTCTAATCTCTAAGACTATGGAGACCATTATCACCAAACAACTGCTTGCCTTCCTTGAAACAAACAGCCTTCTTTTTGATCATCAATATGGGTTTCGGCAAGCCAGGTCTACCGGTGACCTTCTAGCCTATCCGTTCGTGCTTGGTCCTCTGCTCTAGAATCCTACGGTGAGAGTAGAGTAATCTCTCTTGATATTTCCAAGGCTTTTGATCGAGTCTGGCACAAAGGTCTTCTTGCTAAACTGCCAATGTTTGGTCTTCATCACAGCCTCATTGAATGGAGTTCTAGCTTTCTATCTGATAGGTCAATTGCAATTAGGGTCGATGGCTACCTCTCTAATACTCATTCTATCAACTCAGGTGTACCTCAGGGTTCTGTTATCTCTACTGTTCTGTTCATCCTCTTCATAAATGACCTGCTTTCCTCTACATCTTCCAGTATTTTCTCCTTTGCTGATGACACTTATTTAGAGTGCTTATGCATCCAAAATTTCGAAATTTAACTTTCTGCATTTTCTAATGCAACTTTGTGCTGTGATCATCATGCTACAAACTAAAATATCATACGTCATATGGAAAAAAAGTTATGAGCCCTCAAACTTCGCTATTTTGGCATTTCAAGTGCGAATTCTAGCTACTGCGCATGACATCATAATGAGTACACAACAAATTTTGATCGCTTGTTAGCATGGATTCCACTAGCTAGTCCTGCAAACGTCGTGGAGGACGGTACTGTGTGTCTGGTCTCCCCAACGGAATAAGCTGCACAAATGGTCAGCATACAGAGGGGACAACCGTTAATGCGTTTCCATTCAAGGAAAAAGACTGGAAAAGACACCAAGCTTGGGTCAGGTTTGTGCGAAGACATAGGCCAAAGTGGAGCAGCACCAACTCGTCTTTTCTTTACTCTGACCATTTCAATGAGAACTGATTTGCGAAGAATCAGGAAATCGCTGCCAAACTTGAAATGAAAAGGAAGCTAAATCCAGATGCTGTTGATTGATTTGTTGTTGGCAGACACAGCAGATACCATTGATCAGTCACTGACAGATAGAGCTAAAAGACAAGTGAGATTTATCTTTGTGTTTGTTTTTTAGACACTGGTCAAGTAGTACCAATTAACAACGTTGAGGAAAACAGGGCAGAGGGGTATGTTGAGTTGGTGGATTAGAAATGGCCTAATAGTAAAGGAAAATTATAATGCCATGGCAATGTATTTCAATTCCTTTCATGGACTATCCGTTATATGTATTCAAAAATGGATGACACAATGGATGAGGAAGAAATGTTCGCAAGCCCTAATACTGTTTGTACCGGATGTCCAATTTTTGGAAAAGGAAATTGCATTCTATCAGAAAAAGATCAGTTGGCTTAGAAGATCAAAGCGTAAATGAAAAAACTCTAATCAATGCAAACTCTACTTCACCTAACGCAGGACCCATTACCCTACACGTTGTACAGCTTTAACGCTTCGCTTATAGGTCCTAAGTGACTGTTTACAAAATTTGACAAGCTATGAGCTGCAATACTTAATAGATACTGGTACTCACCAGTCCTGAGCTTGGATTTGCCTCTCAAATCAAGCCTCAAGAGTTTGTGGTAGCAGTCCATCGGGATCATTGGCCTCGACATTTTCTTTATCTTGTGCATCCGAATCATCAGCTAGTGGCTCTCCGTGGCATGCATCTATTACCCTACACGTGTACAAGTAGTAGTAGGCTTGGCTGTGCAAGCACACGGTCGTCATTGCCATCATAATCTAATTGATAATAAGTAGCTTCATCGCAACATGACGATTCACTGTCACTGTTTACGATTTTATTGAGCCGTAGCACGCCAAGACGAGAAGCTTATTAACGCTTTGTTTATCAACTGATATAGGCCTAAAGAATGCACTCGATTTGATCCTCGTTATGACATCACGCAATGGCTATCAAAATCGCACATAGTGCCTCTTAACAAGCGCTAATTTCTACACCTTTCTCGCAAGTAAGAACAAAAATAATATGATATTCATGCATAGGAAAGACTGAAGTTTTGATTTTAGCTAAAAAAGTATATTCGAAATTTTCGATGCATAACCACTTTAAGATCATCTATTTCATCCAATCCTCAACACCTTGCCTATTCTAATATTTCATCATATCGTAACACTTCAGCCTCACTTCTCACCAATGACTTGACAAATGAGGAGAAGTGGGGTAGTGACAACCTTGCTAAGTTCAATGAAGAAAAGACAAAGCAGGTTGTCATATCACGTAAACATCACCAAGATTTCCCCCTTGTTTTCATGAACGGACATAAACTGCGCATTTCATCTTCTATCATTCAACTTTGTCTTTCTATTTCCTCTAATCTCACCTGGAAACCCAATATCAATTCCATAGCAAAGCATGCATCTCTGAAACTTGGCTTTCTTTCTAGAGCCCGTGGTTATTTCTCACCTTCTCAACTACTAACTATATGCAAATCCCAGATTCGTCCTTCTCTGGAGTACTGCTCTCATGTCTTGGGTGGTGCTCCTAAATTTTCTCTCCATCTTCTTGACAGAGTCCAGTCTAAAGCTATCCATCTTATCAACAATCCAAACCTCACTAATTCTCTACAGTCTTTCTCACGGACATTGCTCTCAGGTAATCAAGAATATTATTCCTGATCCAGTGAGGCGTGTTCGAACCACCAGAAGCTCTACCTATTCACACCCTTTCCAAGTTACACTACCTAATCCCCGAACTCTATCTTACAAATCATCTGTCATTCCCAGAACTTCTCAACTGTGGAACTCATTGCCACCCACTACTTTCCCTGAATCCTACAACTTGTCATCTTTTAAATCTAACATCAAAAAACTTGATCTTGTCTCCCTTTCTACTTAAACTTCCCCTCAATTTCTCAGTTTTTCCTTTGTCGGGGCTTTGTTATAGGCCCTCTGGCCTTTCCCTTGCATTACTTACTAAAAAAAATTCCTTGCCAAGATGATGCAGCCGTATCGTACAATAGCATAGCGATACAATTTTGATTACCGAGAAAATGTAATTGTCTGTTGCTTGCACCACTATTGTGTAGTTGAGGAAAACTTGTTGTTTAATTATATGCATTCAAATTTACTCCAACGTCTGACAACATGCTGAAGTGGCATAAAAGGCCATCACATGTTAAAGAGATAACCTTAACCCCAACTTCCAATAGCTTTCTAAGACATATCTTGATTACATTTGCATGTTCAATACCACCTAATCCATTAATTAGAAAATATGGGTATGGTACTTTCCATGTGCTAGGTACAGCAACCACCATGAAAACAAGTGCATCCTTAACTAGTGGAAGTAAGTCATTCCCATCTATACTAGTGCCAAGATCTACAACCCATAGTATTTCTGCCCATCCCATTCTGCATATGTGTGGATGGCCATCTCATCAATCATAAGTGAGCAGAGAACTTCATGGCCCTTTTCTCTTGCAGAAATGACAGAAGCTTGAAGTTCATCAAAAGCTGGCTCCATGAATCCTGGCTCAGCTGTATCTATACTGTACCATTTCCTAATTTGTGCTGGATGTGGTAGTGCCAAATGCAGAGTTTTCCTTACAAAGTTCTATGCTGTACTAGACTAAAATTGTAATGTGATAGCAAATGAACGCAATTCTTCTGAATACTTGTATCTCTTATTTGATTTCTTTCTGGAGGCAACTCTTTCCATGAGAGAAAGGGCTGTTCCAGATAGTGACTCGTGGAGAATGCTTTCATAATTGGATGAAATTAAGCTCTTCTCCTCTAAACAATTTATGACTGACTATAATGATATGACATTAGCTTGTAATCGTCTTCTTTTCTGTTGTGAAGCCTTAAGTTTCTCTTTCAATAGATCAAGCTTTCTAATCTTATTCTCAGGGCTTGATAGCTGTTCAGATTGCACTGAGTTTGAGGGATCTGGTATTGCTGTTTCATCTACAGTGCTTTCTCTAGATGCTGGGGCCTTTTTTTATTATTTATCTATGGAAGATAAAAGGAATGCAATAAGTAACACTTTCTAGTTTCACTCGCTTTTGAATGATTTTGGGAAGGTAGCAGGATTGTAAGAATCATTATCATTGTAAGAAAGTAGGAACCCCTGCTATCTTTTGTATGCAATTTGCTGCAAATGTTGTTGGATTTATGTTAGTGGTGTATCTGTCCCTTTTGTGTATATCTAATGGTAAAAAGACACAGTGTAAAACATTTGCATGCAAATATTGTATACTGCCCATTTATCTCTCAGTATAATCACTTTCTTATGTAAACTTTGAAGCTCAGGCCAAGCTAAAAATTCAGTTATGATATTGTATGCTTGCTGGAGGGGGCTGAGCCCCCAAGAGCTGTATCTATTTTAGAATGGAAAGCTGAGCCCCTCCATGCCATCATTGGATTATAGGAAAAGAAAGTACCTTCTCAAAAGCATTACTGTTATTAGATGTTCAGGAAATTGGAATATAGTTGGTTCCGCATTTGGCCGTAGACGGACAGTCTGGCCTGTCCTATCAAAGCATGAGCAGTGAAAATGCTCAGAGCAAATGAGAGTGCATTTGCTAGGTGTGAAATTATCCCTTCGGAGGTTGGCAGTCTATTTTAGACGTCGTTCAGGCTCTTTCGGAAACCTTACAACAAAATTTAATCAAGTTAGTGATCAGCAGGTATCCTTCTCGTACAAGGAAACATGCTCAATTGTGGCTACCATAATGCATCCAAATTAAAGTTGGAGAGATATCAATGAAATAAGATTTTGGTGGGAGTAAATAATTTTAGTAAGTACAAATAATGGCTATTAGAGGTCATAACTTATTGATGAAGGTGTAATTTAAAGTGGCATAAAGTCTTTTTTACCTGTGAAATGTTACTAGTACTGAAGAACCTGACTTCTGACATTTTTTATCACTATGATTTGTGCACCCATACGCACAGCAACCTGGCATTTTTGTCTTAAGAGTCGCATAAATGAACAAAAATTGCCTGACGTGGAACTAGCTCTAGGTATACCAAGATGGCGTCAATTAAATTCCCCGGGCTTCAAAAAAATCTCAGCCGAGACAATAGGAATGCTCGATCCAGTCTTTCTTTTTAGATCAGTGGTGTCGCACCATTGGCAGCAAACATCATTAATACTTTCGTGGTGTTACAGGCAATTACAGTTGATAGTGCTTTGGAGTAGTGTGTGTTGTGGTTTCCCAAACTGTTGTTACAAGTCTAAAGCATCGATCTAAGAACTTACATGAAAACTCGAATATGGTAGTATCTTGTGCAGCATTTGGCTACAAAAATCGCTTGATTCCAAAGAAAGATTTCCTTCCAGGACATAAACACTGCATTTCACCAATAAGTATGCCAGTTGCGCAGTGGGTGTACTTTCCTTATAGTACAAGATAGAATGCTATTCTTGAAGTGTTTCTAAAATTTGCAACCATATATATGATTTAATAACTTAGCAAAAAGTCGTCCAAGAAATAAGTGCATTTTAAGTAGAAAGGATAGCCTGATTTCTAGGACCATGAACTTCATGGTGAAGTTCAACTTCGGACATCCATTAGCATACATACTGTATACAGTACCTGGCTGGGGCCAAAACTGAAAAATCTTTCTGCATTACCCAAAGTAACATAATTATTGCTAGCTGAAACATTGCTCTTGCTATTAAGCACACGCCTTGGCCATACATGCAGCAAAATGTTAGCCTAGATAAAAGTTCCTGAAAGGGCCTTGAGCCCCTAAGTTTAGGCAAAGTCAACTACATTTGCTTTCAAATCTTCAGTTGGAGCTAGAATTTAAAAATACTTAAACACTTGATTTCAAATAAATTATGAACACTTGCTTTCAAATTAACTATGAACGCAAAACTAACTGCTAATTCAATATTTTTGTAATTGGTTTCCACTCAAGAATAAGAGTTTACTAGACAAATGGCTTATTGTAATGCGTCACAAAAAGAGGTATCCATCTGCATCACAGCGAATTTGCGAGAACCATTTCATTCCTAGTAATTACAGCTACCCTCCTTCCATGTCAAACTCTGAATCTTTTGGCAGAAAATGTTTGAAAAAGGTGCTGTCTCATCAGCTTTCAGGTTTCCAGAGCATCTCAAAAAAGGAGTCTTAAGAAACCGGCCCCAGTAAAAAGGTCTACTTCCCCCACCAAAAACTCTTACATTGGATCCAAAACAAGCACTAATGGACCATACACATGCATCAAATATTTCACAAGGAAAAACGAAAGCTAATTATGAGGAAAAGATTAGGAACAAACATAAAACAATTAATAAACTTTGGGCTAGAAATTTTCAGAAGTAGAAAAGGGACTCTTGTTGCAGCTAAAGAAGTTAAAAAAATTGTCTGAAGAAAATGAGAGATCAATGAATAATAACTTTGGCCAACTGGCTACAGAACTATTAAAAATGAGGCAAGAAATTACAACAAATTATCTGGCCCCAGGTGCTCCCAGGAAATCAAAGAGTTTGCCATTCTACTACATTTTTATAGCCCAAGGGGCTATAAGTTTGTTAGAAAGTCCTTGCATTTGCCAAATCCAGCAACAATAAATCATGGCCAGTGAATTTTGAATGTAAACCAGGATTCTTAATGTAGTCATTTGAGTTCTTTGAGGGCAAGGTGAATGAAGGCCAGAAAGATTGTGTATTAATGTTAGATAAAATGTCAATTAAAAAACAACTTCAGTGGGGCAAACACAGTCCTAATCTGTTGGAAATACTGAATATGGCACTCTTAAAGATGAAGTGAGTGACAAAATTGCCACTAATGCCCTCTTTTCATGGTATGTGGGCTCCAGAAACCATGGTATGTCCTCATGGCATACTTTCTAACAATTTAAATGGAGAGATTTTGAAACAGGTGATATATGAAGCTTTCAATTTGCTGACAGAATATTAGCACGGCTGAAAAGTTAGGATGCAACATCAAGACGCTCTAAACATCTTTTCCCAAACCCATCAGATACAAATGAAAGGTGCATGTCATTCTAGATATCTGTCATATGCTCAAGCTTGCAAGGAATGCCTTTGTTCATTCTTCTGATGAAAAATATATTTGACACACTCAATCAAAAAGTAAGTTTGGGAAGCACACAAAGAGGCCTATTACTTGAAAAATTTTTTTGAAACTGAGGGGTACTTGATGGATGAGATTGAAACCCTGAGATACTTTAAGGACACTGCAGGTATCCCTATCATCACAGGTCCAAGAAAAATATTTGTTCTTGGGTTGACCATATCAGCCCTTTCAATCATGGAAATAAGTAAAGCATTACTAGAAAGAAGAGAAACACCATTTGAATATATCTTGACATATCATTTTTCTCAAGATCAATTTGAAATGTATTTCTCAAACATTAGAAGTCGCTTTGGCTGGAACAATAATCCAACTGTACTTGAATTGAAGTATGCTTTCAGACAATTGCTGTTGACAAACAGAATTGACTCCCCATCCCAGCAAATTGTGTTGATGTTGCAAATACCAATAACAGTAGTGAAGAAGACAAAGTTAGACCGTCGAATATCAGAAATTTTGCTTTCAAAGAATGTTTGGAGGTCTGACATCTTCCACTAAATTTCAGGCTACAATGTTAAGAAACTGGTAGAATCTATAGAATGTCCAGAATGTGCAGTGGCACTATACCACAACTCTATCAGCTCAGCTGATCATGCCTACCAAAGCCAGCTTTCCCTTCTCTCATACAAGCATTATGGGAATTTTTTAGTTCCATCTTGGTCAGCCTATGTGGTTGAATATGTGGACAAAGTCGCCAGAACACAGCTATGCATTTGGAAATGTACCTCAAAAGAAATCAATGTTAAAATAACACCAGCTGTCCTACACAAAATGAAAAATAGAACGTTTGTATCAATGTAGGAGCATTCACTGCAATGCCATGTGTTGGATGAGCACCTCAGAGATGATCACATCACAGCATTGATAAAACTTATTGTAAAACACTCCCTTATGATCTTCTACCATCAGTTTGGTAGCATATATACTGAGCGTGTAATTAAAGGAAATAAGTCATCACAAATACACAAACTAACAAAACAAACTTTATTCAACAATGAATAGATAAAAGGATTATATGCTTATTACATCTTTTTTGTATGGAAGTTCAGTGATATGTTTGCATGAAATGACAGCCTGAGTTGCTGTTCTTTGATTGACCTGAACAAGATTGTTTTTCCCATTTACCTGTATGTGGTTTGTGAATCAGCTGTCTAACCTATGCTTTCCATCAGATTGATGTATTTTAATGGTGGTTTCTTGTGATTCAAATGGACAGAGCTGTTCGGCTTGACAATCATAATGAGAAGGTAATTAAGAAAATTTTCGATTTATATGGAACATGTGATTGATATTTCAAAAAACTACAACTCTCGTTGAACTATAATACACATGTTAGGCCAGGTCTAAGCATATAACACTCGAGTTTCCTCAAATTCTCCCTTTGTTGAAGCTCCTAAATTCCTTCAAAAGAAGCAAAGTACTAAAAGAAAAAGACGGCATTAATATTTGCAAATATTTTGTCCGTTAAGAACGTTGAAATTACTTCCAAGTAAGCTTTTCCGCTAGCCTTCAGCCTACGCTGCAGATTTATATCAGGGTTTATTATACTAAAAATTGTTCCAATCAATCAATGTCAAATACTCTAGCTAGTGGCTACTTACATACGAGTTGTTCTCAATATTTAATTGCTTTTCTGCAAGCCAGCAGTAAAAAAACAACAAGCGGTGTGACTCTTTCCACTGCAAGTCCTATGTTTACACATATCTTTTGCCAACGTGTTGGTACCATCTTTGCTCTGCATGTGCATTACGCGCAAAATAAAAGCGAAACAATAGACCGCTTATTCTAGTCTTCCTATTTCTATGGGTTCTATCAAGAGCTGGCCTCGTTTCTGTAATGAATGGGTTGAAGGCCATTTTTCTGCTATACTACTTCAGATGTTTGTTGGTGGTTAATACGGCCCTGTTTGGTTTGTAAGGATGGTTTTTAACTGCAGAAATATGGCTAAATCGTGTGGCCTAGGCGCTCGTCGAAAGCGAGTTGCCAAAGGTTGCATGACTTTAACCACCCAGTCATTTTCAAGTATCGCGGATGTTAATCTTTCGAGCTATGATAGGAGTCAAATTGATCAACTTGATGACAAATGTATCTTAATTGATAAAGATGACAACATTATTGGCGCATCCAGAAAGATATACTGTCACCTAGCAAAGAACAGAAGCCATGTAGGTGAAAAGTCGCCTGGGGGGCTGTTGCACCGGGCATTTAGTGTTTTTCTGTTCAATTCGCAAAATGAGCTTCTGTTGCAGCAAAGATCAAAGCATAAAATGACATTTCCAGAGTATTACACAAACACATGTTGCAGTCACCCAAGAGCGACTGACTTAGAGATGAATGACAAGGATGAAATTGGAGTTAAACTAGCAGCACAAAGAAGAATGAACTTTGAATTAGGAATCCCTTTGGAGCAGATAGGAAATAAATTAAAATATTTTTCCATACTTAATGATGTTTTTAAATTGCAAACATTTATAGCTTATATATCATGCTAATGCTAATGTTATACATTTATAAGCACATAATGCTCGAGTTTCCTCAAATTCTCCCTTTGTTGAAGCTCCTAAATTCCTTCGAAGGTGCAAGATACTAAAAGAAAAGCACGTGTGGTACTTGTAAGTATTTTGTCCGTTAAGAACGTCGAAATTACTTCCAAGTAAGCTTTTCAGCTAACCTTCGGCCTATGCTGAGGCGCTCTAGGATTTATATCAAGGTTGATTATTCCAAATATGGCTCACATTAATTCAATATCAAATACTCTAGGTATTAGTTACTTCCATACGAGTTGTTCTCAATATCTAATTGCTTTTGTGCAAAGAAGCAGGAAAAAACAAGGAGCGGTGTGACTCTTTCTACTGCAAGTCAGATGTTTACATATATCTTTTGCCAACGTATTGGTACCATCTTTGCTCTGCATGTGCATTATGCGCGAAACAAGAGCGAAACAATAGATCGCTCATTCTAGGGTGGCAACCATAGAGATAATAGGACTAGAGAGCTTGCTACGTCACAATGTAAATTTAAAATGGTAGCGTAGTTAGGCAAAAGATCACATGGAAACTACGTTAGCATTGCAAAAGTTTAACAAACGTTTGAAATATGACTAATGGGAATGTATATTGGAACAGATAATTATTTCCGTAATATTAGCCTCTTAAGCTGCGTACAATTATTCACATGGATAGCCGAAAACACCAGGAACAGCTGAAACCATATTTTTGTCTCATTGCACCAGTTAGTGCCTAACTCATACAAGGTTGAAAAAATCAAGGTAGAGGGGGAATAAGTTGATAGAGCTTTATTGTTTGGTTATATTGAGGATTACAGAGTGATTATTTGATGAAAAAAGCATGTACATACAAGGCCAATGCAAGGATTTTGGTGAGTTGTTTTTCTGTTGTAACATCCCTCCCCTAAGGAAAACCTAAAATTTTCTTGCATATTCAGAACGTATAGAAGGAGGGCTGTCATATGGTACAGACAGACAGAACCCAGTATGTTGAGATAAATGGTGAAAAATCTTCGTTACGATCCATGAAAATAGGAGTTCCACAAGGGTCATTATTGGGACCTAGGTTATTTGCTCTGTATGTAAATGATTTGCCAAGTACTGCAAGTACTGGGCAAATCCACATGTATGCAGACGATACAACGGCATTTGTAGTAAGCAAATCAGTTGACGAAGCAACAACTTGCCTCAACATACTTTCAAGTGACATTCAAAAATGGTGTAAAGCAAATAAGCTTACCATTCATAGTGAAAAACAGAATTTCTAATCATGACACCGAGGCCGTTTCACGGACCCCTCAACATGGTAAGCGTCAACGGGGTCTATGTAAGATCAGTGACAGAGTCAAAAAGCCTTGGTATAACTATTGACAATCGTCTCAGATGGACTAAGCAAATAAAATCAGTCCAGAAATCGTTCTGCAGCAAACTGTCACTGATCCGAAGGATATCATTTCTACCAGCTAATGTTTTGGAGGAAATATACTATATGACCATTATACCAGCAGTGACGTACGGGATGTTGATATGGGCAACATGCCCTGAAAACAGGATTAATTTTCTCGAAGAGCTTCATGCTAGAGCAGCAAGAATTATTCACCGTATTCCAAAAAGGACAAATATGCAAGATTCACTGAACAAGGCAAACTGGAAACCCCTTTAGTATTTGTATAATCGAAGACTCGCATCATTTATGTTTGATGTATACAAGGAAATCACTGACCCTAGGTTGGAGAATTTATTTAAACCGAGTAGGAATAGACGATCAGCAAGTAATTTTGAAGTTATAAGACCTTTAAAAGAGATAGAGAGAGACACTCTAACATTTAGAGGGCCAGCGTTGTGGAACGCACTACCTGATGGTGTTAAGTTGTCAGCAAGTAAGGGAATATTTAAGAACAATATAAAGAATGGTAGGACAATAAACAATATATCATTTAATAAGGGGACAGTTTTTAATACAAACAAGAGGGAAGACTATATATATTATTAGTAGGATATTTCTTTTATGAACCTTTTAAAAACTTTTGGATTTTAGATATTATAAATTAATTGTATTAAGTTTAGTTAGATGGAGGCCCACATCAGTGTTTAGTGCCCATTTCTGGCCTCCCTAAACAAATAAAAATGTATGTATGTATGTATGTATGTATGTATGTATGTATGTATGTATGTATGTATGTATGTATGTATGTATGTATGTATGTATGTATGATTTCTATATGTTTAGAGATTATCAAATTCCTCATATCTGCCTGGATCAAGTTAGCAAGGAATGCTTTTGAGGATATGGCAATTTTTAAAATCACATAAATGAAGCACTTAACATTAATGGCTATCCAGTGATATGCAAATGGGAGGGAATGATGCCCCCAAAATGTAAGGAAAGTATATAGGCACATCTCTGTGACAATGTACTACAAAACTTTATGAGATTCAGAGAAAGGATATCCTAACTTTAGGATACAAGTTCAAGACATCATGCTAGGAGGCTACTTCACAAAGTGAAAGTGGCTCCCCAAACTTTTTGCTTCTCATTAGCTACAGCAATCAATTGTTTTGGGTGCTGAAGTAACAGTTTAGGGAAAGTAAGCTAATAAATGAACTTATCATGATCTTCAACAATTTATCCAATGTATTCAACTAAAATAGTAAATTTTGGAAAGCCATGAAAGCACTTTTGACACCATAGAATCTTTCAAACAAAAGGTATATATATGATTATAAATACTGTTGGAAAGAAAATTATTGATGGTCTCAGAAAAGCATTTACTATTGGCTTTGGTGCATCAGAACATTCCATTTTTGCTATTACACAAAGGGTATTGTCCAGAAGCAAGTCTGCTTTTTGAGTATGCTTTTACATACACATTTTTTGAAGGTCACTGGAAATGGCTTACACCAAGATTCAAAGAGATAATAGTTAGAATACTACTCCCAATCCTTGGCAGCTTAAGTGGACTTTTAGAGCATTGTCCCAGAATTGGAGGATAGAGGTATTAAAACAATGCACACTGCATTATAGAGAATATCCATTCTCCTCAGAATTAATCATTTTGTGGTAATGATAACTTGAAAGCTATATTGGATTCAAATGCCATCTTGACGAGTGATGATCTGTTGGTCACAAATGGCTTGATCTCACATTCATAAAAAGAAACCTAAATGTTCATGATCTGTTGCATCACTCTATCAACCAGTTAATAAACATGACATCATTTAAGCTTCTACATTAATATTCAAATTCTAGTGAAAGCTCTCTTTGCAAAAAAGAATCGTCATTCTTTTACTGGCACAACGTTCCATTGAAAGCCATATTCTTGTTTCAAGTCTACGAGATGGCCATGCAACAATATTGATAGAGTGTGTTGCAGAATTGTATTAACAATCATCTCTCAAAGGCTAGGCAGAATTTACACGCACCACGTTATAAGACAAAGTACAACTTCTAGGAGACAGATACTCACAAACCAAATTCTAATGTATAATATGCAATATTGAGAGAAGATATGTTTACGTTCTTTTTCTATTTCTATCGCACATAGACTGATAAATAAAACAGACACTTTAAGCTCTTGCAGGCCTTAAACTCATTTCTGAGACGGCATAGGTAGCTACTACTTTGAAAAGCTCTTTAATTTGAAAAGTATTTGCTACTAAATGAATCTTAGCCATACTCTTTAACCATCATTACTGTTTGTTTTAAGTATAAATCGTAAATACCTTCAGCATTTGAGGAAACTTAGTAAGGTATCCACGGCAACGCAGCAACAATGTTTGATATTTGAGCTACCACGGTTAAGTCCACCACTAATAAACGCAAAAGTTTCTCCAAAAATGCATGAAAAACTCTTAGTCTCTCTCCAAAGCCTTAATGTATTATAATATTTGTAAAATAAGCAGCGGAAACATGATTTATTTCCTATTTGCGTCTAGTGTACACCAACTTTCTGCCTTACTAGGGCGCCATTATGGATGTACATGGCAGGCCACTATTTTGTATACAATGGGACTAGCCAGTTAGCGCTCTAGTTCTATTCACTCTATCGTGGCAACACTGTCGCTAACCCACTAACCGGAATTATTTCCTTACAACGAGTTATGGCAGGTTTTGCAAAGGATTCGAAGTCTGTTGGGCTTGGAAATGCCTGTGGTAAGCCATCGTGTGCAGTTCAGTTTATATCTTTTAAATCCCACTACATACAATCACATAAACGAACAAGTAATGCATAGTACAAAAATCTAAATTGAAACATACAACCATAACTAGAAGTAGACCAGATTTGGATTTTTGCCTTGTGCGGGCGATTTCTCCCCCGCGCATATCAGATGTCAGCCGCGCTTCGTTGAAATTTTATATGCCAGGCGCGCAACATTCTTTTAGCAAGGCACATTACTCTTTACTCTCAGCCACGCACAAATTAGTCTCGTCCGCGCAAAAGCTTTATCGAAGCTACTAGCTGCCGCGCAATTTGTTAGGCCGTGAAACAAGTCCCCCGAGAATTACTCAAAGATTCCGATCACCGATTGGATTTTAGAAGGATTTATTATTATTATTCATTTCAATTTTTTACAGACGGTGGCCCATTCAGCTGAGCTGGTTTGCAAGGGGCCGTCTAGGTAGAAAGTAAAAGCTAAAATCTTACAAAAAAGTACATATTTTTAAAAAAGTCTAAAGTAAAAGTGTATATAACTAGATATGTAATACAACTATTTTCAAATAAGACTTAAAAGATGCCAAAGATGGTGCACATTTAGCACCAGCTGATAGACTATTCCATGATTTTGCTCCTCTGAAAGAATATCTGTTTTGCCCATTATTAATTTTTTTCAGTGGCAACTTCAAATCTCTATCCGTGTGTCTTAGGGCTCGACAAGATTGTTGAGAATTCCGAATTAGAAGTTGTGTAAGGTAATTTGGAGCAAGGTCATTGAGGGACTTATAAGTTATTAGTGTTAACTCATTATCATTAAGTTCGTTTATCAATCTTAGACTAAGGTTTGCTAATAGTGGTATGGCAAGGGTATCGAATGCACCCTTCGTTATCATTATGACTGCTTTTAAGGAGGAGCTTTGCTAGTAGCAAGGCTAATGGTGGAGAGACCATCTCCCCTCTTTTTGAGAGAGAGCCAAAGATGATTTATGAAAAAACATGTTTTACTAAGGACTTATGATTAGCAGTTGTTTAAGATAGATATCTTACATTGTTGGTAGAAGCTACAGATAGTTGGTGAAAATTTTGTGTGTATGGGGATTGTATTCTAACACTTGGCACGAAAGTAATGTACAGACATGAGACCATATTGGAGGGTATTTTTATGAATATGAACAGAGCCAGCCAATGGAAAGAGAGAATGAAAACATGGGGGAGATGTTTTGTTAACACAGTCATAAACAAAACTAAGCAGTTTCAATTTAAACAGATATGCAAATTCAGAATTTTTAAATTGAAGAAAATAGATGTAGGAGAAAAAGTAATTTTCAGATGAAATTGCCGTTATAACCCTTTTCTGTAACAAAAACATTGCATTTTTATGATTTTCATGAGTCAAACCAAAAACTAGAATGCCATATTGGAGAAAAGATGAAAATAAAGACTAGTAGAGACAAAGTAGAGTATGTAAATGTATAAGAGTCTCACTTTGAATAACAAACCACAAATTCTGACAAGTTTATTTGAGAGATCTCTGAAGAAGAATTTCCAAGAGAGGTTTTCATAAAGGACACCAAGAAATTTAGTATAGCAGGTTTTTTGACAGGAACATTAACAATATTTATGATGACAGCTTTTGCAAGGGAATGTTGAGGGGATCTAAAAACAACATAGTTTGTTTTATCAATGTTCAATGATAATTTTTACACATTCAGCCATAATTTTACTCTTAACTCTTTGTTAACTGTTTTATGAAGTATATCAAGACATGCAACTTCATAGTAGATATTTGTGTCATCTGCATATAGGTAAAATGATAGTTTGATGGATGAGTTCAGGGGTACATCCAGGTAAAAATCTGACTGTTGCTCACCACAATATAAATGGGCATGGTCACTTCTGGTGGGTGTGGTAAAAATTGCTAAATTTTGCTAAAATTCTAGCAAAAGCAGAACAGCTATAAAGAGCTATGTATTCACATACATGTTAATAAATAATGTATTTATAAGGCACCAGGGATATGGTTTACTGCTACATGTATGCATGAATATGTAAAGACTTTTCAAAGATCAAACATTTCTTGTGTGTTTCCTTGACAAAAAGCAAATCATTTCCTAAACAACTTTGCTTCTGAAAACCTCTCCCCCGAGCATTGATTAGAAATAAGGAAGTAAGGAGTTTTTTACAAAATGCATAAATTTAAGAAGTTTTTGAGGGGCTTAAGAAGTAGCATAAGCCCTGTAAAAGTGGCCCCTTGGCTGAGGAGAGGGACCATCACCTCTTTGATTCCATGCGACAGACCTCCTTGGCAAGAATATAGGGGTAAATACTAACTATTGCTGCATGGCCAACAGTACTATCCAATTGGTCTCTTGAATAGTGCTATTGTGTTCCCTTTAACTTCTGGTTCCTACTCCTTCTACCCTGATATGCTTGTAATGTTCTTGGCCATACTGGTAGCTATGCTATGTTTTTAAAATATCTATTTATCTGTACTCTCAAACTGTCTTGCAAAGCTCTTCATTAGCAATTGTCGGAAACCCTGAACTTCAAAAGTTATTCACTAAAGCTATATCAAAAGAACCATCTGTATGCAATCCAAAGTTTGTGAAGAAAATTTGCAGTCTTTTTCATTTTTCATCTCATTGAGAAATAGCATATAGTCTAGTGGTTCATTTTACAAATTGCTGCCATTTGCATCTTAAGATCCTGTAAGCATGATGGCATAGAACTTTTACACAAATTTCAACTACAAGGGAAAATTTACAAAAGGAACCAATATTTGACCCGTGGTACATCATAAATGAAAACAACATACTATAGATCATCCAAGTAAAGGAACACCCTACTACTTGTTAAATGGAAGATAAGGGCCCAAGCCACAAGGAAATGTTGTTGAGTTTGACAATAACATAAAATACTGAGCATGCATAAAGTTTCTACACTTTTTTTACTTAGGTACTTATGTCATAGTATGTCCTCATTAATCTCAGTGTGGATCTAAAAGTAGATTCTCTAGTTTGCTATGGCTTATCATAGATCTGCTGAGAAGGGTTTATTAGCACACAGGTGTAAAATATGAATATTTTCTGCAAGATCAATGTAACATAAATATGTATAAAATATACTATCAAATACATTGAAAAGGCAAGGAATATAAAGATGGGAACAGCTGTTGTTTTCATGTATACACAGCAGACCATTTGAAGAGATAATAGCCAGATGATATACACAAGATTTAGTCAATCAACAGTAGTAATGCTATGGCCAAATCATATTTATTGAAGCAGCACATTGTTAGCTGAGATGAGTTGCACAACTAAAGTTCAATATTTATTAGGTATGCAAGTACTGTGCAATAAAGTTTACAAGAATATTGAGGCTGAGAATAAGTAGAAAATATAGTGAAAGACTCAAGGTTCATCAAGGCTTAAATCTTTTATGTATTTGAGATATAATGCTGCTTTTAGACTAACTTTTGCACAATCAATAGAATGCTTCCTATTCTCTTCCACTATTGCTTTGCTTTGTGAGAAGTAGTGCAACAAAGATTGAACATATTCCCTTGATTTTTTGGCAAAGTTTAACTTAAGGTATATAAGAATAATTTAAGGCTCAAAATAAAAATTATTGAGACTAAGCAAAAAATTAGGCATTCTTGTAAAAGGAAGAGTGAAGTTTTCACCACAACAATTTGCCAGTAAGCATGCATTGAAAAATCAAGTTTAACTCCAGCGGTCCTGTGGCAACTTTAAAATTCAAAATGAGCCAGGCTCTTTGCAATATGTCTTGGCCTAGATTGCCTGAAGCAAGTGTTGTACATGATAATAATGTACTTAAATGCATATCATCTAGCTATAATATAAAAGTAGGTACATAAATTGATGGATGTTTGGGGAGCAGGGTAAAGGGCTCAAAATCAGAGGCAGATCCAGAGCTGGACTTTGGGGAATCTTAATTGTCTTTTTCATCTGAAAGTTTCTTAAAACCTATTGCTTACTACAGGAAACATTGCTATTTGGAGGGCCATGGCTCCCTGGCCCCCCTGAATCCGCCCCTGCTCAAATTTCAGATTGATAAAAAGGTCATTTATTTTTTTGCATGAAGTTTTAATGAATATCTACTTGCATAACCTTCTACATTGTCTTATAAAAAAATTTTCAACTTTACAAGTAGAAAAAGACTTAGGGTGTTACACCCCACCCCTGATAATTGTGTGCTGGTATATATTTTAAATGCAAAAAATGTGTTAAAATTGGTGGGAAAAGCTTCTAGGGTAAATGGATAGAATGCCATTCTATTTGTGCATATTTTACATACAAGAACAAAGCAAACCTTAATTTCTATAGATGGTTATTACTCAGCTAGTATTTAGGCCTCTGTTGATATAAGCTTTGAAATCAGTTGCCACATATCTATAGATTCTTCTGTGAATGCTGCTCTATTGCAGCTTCTTTGCTTTGTGTTGGTGCTTTGAACAACATGTTCATCCACTTCTGCTCTGCCTCTGCCAGCCACCATTCGCGAGTTGTTTTGAGTGATGATTGAAGATGTTAAGAATCTCACTAATGCTCACTGGTGCTCCCACCAAGACTGAGCAGTGGCTGCTGTTTTTCTGATTGGATGATAGAAGAATATCCCAATCTGATTGGTGCTCCCGCCAATAAGGCACAAACTATTGAGCATCCTGGTTGGCTTGGAATCTGAAATTTAAGCCATCCTATAGACACACTTGTGCTCTGTGGTAGTTGGAATGCATGCCAATGCAACATGTTTAATTGGGTACCTAGAACAATACAGTGCCTGAATCTTAGGATAGAATTGGATGTAAGCTAGCTCAGTCACTTCCATCCTATCTGTGAAATAGTGAAGCGAATGCATTAGGAATATGGAACTGCATTTCCATTGGATACAAAGGGATACAGCAGATAATATTGTATACCTCAGCTGTTTAATTGTAACAATAAACCCTTTTCTCTGGGTAATTTGAAAACTTCTAAAGCTAGAAAATCTGACTGGTGTTCAAGCAGCAGTTGCAACACCCTGGATCTGTGCCTGGGGTTTGGTAAGTTATTGATAAAGATTAAGAATAGTAGAGGGCCAAGGACGGGGTACAGGGGGACACTACAGGCAACACTGAGATGTTTTGATGTACTATCATTTATTTCAACATATTGTTTCCTATCAGAAAGGAATAATTTGAACCATTCAAAGGCAATTCCCCTATTCCCATAATTTTAAGGTTTATATAAGAGAATATCATGATTAACAGTGTCAAGAGCCTGTTGTAAAACTAAGAATATACTACAACCAAGTTGTCTGTTATCTAGTGAATTCTTGATAGCTTCAGTAACATGTACTAGGGCCTAGTTGATGGAGTGAATGGCACAATATCCAAATTGTAAATTATATAAGATGTTATATTTAGTCAAGAAATTATAAAGATGCTGATGCATGACTTTCTAAGTGATTTTACTATAGACCTATTTCCCTGTTGTGTGTCTTTAAAGAGAGACAGAAGGGAACTAGGTCTATAATTAGATACTATCAGTGAGCAGCCCTTCTTAAGCAATGGAATTACCTTAGCTAACTTCATCATTTTGGGAAGTATTCCTAACTGACATAATTCATTTAACTTTGAGATATTGGGGTGGATATTAAAGGGGAAAGGGTTTTTAAATTTTTCTTAGGTATACTGTTAGGTCCTAAAGATTTCCAGGCTTCAGAAGTGAAATGACATCAACTACTTCAAGGAGTAGAAGGTATAGTGAAAAAGGAATTTTCAACCAGTGATGCTGTGAGAGAAACATTAACACAGTACTTGTTTAATATGCTAGCAATGACAGCTGGGTGAGAGGTGATATTTCCATTTGAATCTTTAGTCCTGCCAATAATGTCTGCATTACTTGATTTCCTAGTGACTAACGATTTGATTCCAGACTACAGTTGTTTCATATTGTTACTATTTATCTGGATATAATTGTAGAAATAAATGGATTTGCTTTCTTTCAAAGATTTTGAAACATGATTTCTATAATTTTGTAAAGATCTTGTCTATATTTTTTGCAAAGAACTTTCATTGAAGTGCCATTATGCCTCTTGCTCCTGCAAAACAAATGCTCTCTGATACTCATCATGTTTTACATTTTGCAGTTAACCTATGGTGTATTCCTAAACTTCATATCTCTGTTAGAAAGTTGTTTTCAGAGGTGGATGATTTTTAACAAGAATAGCAACACTAGATAAAAACTTATTGAATTGTGAATTGACATGTAAGGAATTGTCCTTCAAGTAATTTAGATCAAGTTTTACAAAATCATCCAATAATTTTCAGCATTAAGTTTGGAAAAATCATGTTGGAAGTATGATATAGTCTTGTAGGAAATATCAGCATGTTTGAAAATTAGGAATTGGGGAAAGGTTTCCCTATTTATTGTAGGAAAAGTTATGTGATTTTTGAAGGGCTTCTAATGTTTGGGTTGCTCAATGGTTTGTAGGGTTTGGGTGTGAGAGTCCTGACCTCAGAACTTGTACACCCAAACCCTACAAATCCTTGAGTAGCCCAAACCCTACAAAACTGGAAATTTAGGAGTTGGGTGAGTTTCAGACATCAAATATGGTCAAACCTCGGTACTTTGGTAATCTCAGTTGCTTAATACAAATCCGGGGATGCTTATTACTTTTTCAGATTTTTCCCACTCCAAATAACTTGTTCAAGACTGTATTATTGTCAGTAACCGTCATAGGCCTATGACAATTATGTCAGGAAGTAGCTTTTTTTGTTTTCAAGAAGGGCACCTGCAAACTGCAGGTTAACAGGTCAAGTAAAATGCAGGTCAAGCAGTCAGCCGCTTTAGGCAAGGGGCCATACAATGTTTTTGAAAGTGCAGGGGCCAAGCTAAAGCGTAATTAGTCCATATAACTGTTGTATACTTATGTGATTGAATTGCATTTTCGTTATTGTATTATTTTACAGTTTTGTCTTGAGTTGAATTTAGTATGTTTTTGGAAGAAGAGCAAAGAGTGATGAAATTTTATGAGAGTGTTTATGGTTAAATCTGCTTACATCGATAAATTTATCTGGGAAATATAACAAATTTGGTGACTTGGATTTATGGCTATGGCTATGAATACAAATTTGAGTGGTATTCCACAGTTTTATTGTCATTGGAAGCACACATCTATCGTTACAAGGTGGAAGAAATGGAAACATGCTCTTAACTTTTTGTTGTTGCAAAGGGTATCACCGATGTTGTCCAAAGGGAAGCACTCTTACTTCATTGTGGAGGAATGGATATGCAAGATATATATCATACTTTACCAGCAACTGTGCTTGGGGAAGGAAGAGATGAGTATCAAGTAGCTATTAGGCTGTTAGATCAGTACTTTTCACCTCAAGTAAATGTGGCTCACTGTAAAATGCAATATTTCACCTCGAAATTGTTATGCAAATCTCTTTGCAGATACAATGCAAAAGATGCGTATAGAGCAGGAATCATAAATTCATAGTTAAAAATAAGCATTTGCATCGCAAACAACTTCTATTTACAAGGTATTGCACAAAGCATGTTTCCATTAACAAATTTGCCCTCCATTGATGAGGGGGGGGGCAGACAAAGCAAAGATCTATGCTTACTAAAACGAGACAGAGGTAACAACACGGAGTAAATATTGAGCACCGATGTTAAAAAGGAGAACAAACCAGGGAAATAGCAATACAACTGGATATTCGAGCTAAATTTGGCTGATAACATTTAGCTCTTTCCAGGGCATACGAACCATTGTTCAGAGTTCTGATCAAGAAAACCATGCTAAGGGATTTCATTTCCTTCTTTGTTTTTAATCCAGTAGTGTAAAATACGAAAGTTCGTAGTTTACATATAGTTTAAATTCGCCTTTTACTAAGCAACTTGTGCTAGTACTGCTTGTGCTTGGGGTTCTAATGAAGAGAAGCATAATTTGATGTGTGACATTACTGCTTGTTACAATTTAGTGATGTTGTAAGATGCGAAAATGACATGAGCAAGAAAATGTCTAGGGGGGCTGTGCCCCATACAGTCATTACTTATTATGAGCCAGTGTTTCTTGCGTTAATGGTTCTGGTCAATAATTACACGCTAAGAGAATTGGCTATGCCTTCTCTTAATTTAATTGAAATCTATAGTCAGGGTCTGGGAACGAGTGGGAAATAATTCGAAAATTAAACAAGGGCACTGATGTTTGATTAGAATTATTTCCGCACTCGTTCCTCCTTCACTAGGATTCACATGAGATAGACCCCACACCCCAGGGTCCTCCTTCTTTAAAACCAATTTACTTGCCAATCTCAAAGCGTAATCGGCTGGGTTGTGGTGGGCATGTGAATCCTAGTGAAGGAGGAACGAGTGCGGAAATAACTCTAATCAAACATCAGTGCCCTTGTTTAATTTTCAAATTATTTCCCACTCGTGCCCAGACCCTGACTATGGATTTCCATGAAATTTTAAAGCCTACTATGAGATTGACAATCTTGTAATATGAGGAACAACTCATGAATTACAACAATTTGTAAACGAAATTCAAACTCTGCATAAAGTTCTAAATGGAATTTTCTTGTATACACTGTCCTAGGTTTGGTGATGAATAAATATCTTTACTATAATTTTGAGCAAATGTTTTGGCGTTACTCCACCCTGCTGCCTTAGCTATTGCTGATACAGTTTGTCCTTTTGATTTTGCACATGAAGATGAATCAGACCTCGTTGAATGTACGTGCGGTAAATACAGTTGTGTCAATTCCTGCCGCTGCCAAGCTGGGTTTTATCCATTTGTATATAATACATGTCTGTACCGGTATATGAGGGGCTTTAAAGTGCTTATTCATCAAAAATTTCGAAATTTAACTTTTTGTATGTTCTAATGCAACTTTGTGCTGTGATCATCATGCTACAAACTAAAGTATCAACTTATATGGAAAAATGTTATGAGCCCTCAAGCTTTGCTATTTTGGCATTGCAAGTGCGAATTCTAGCTACTGCGCATGACATCATAATGAGTACACAACAAATTTTGATCGCTTGCTAGCATGGATTCCACTAGCTAGTCCTGCAAATGTCGTGGAGGACGGTGCTATGTGGCTGGTCTCCCGACCGGAATAAGCTGCACAAATGGTCAGCATACAGAGGGGAAATCCGTTGATACGTTTCCACTTAAGGAAAAAGAGAGGAAAAGACACCAAGCTTGGGTCAGGTTTGTGCAAAGATATAGGCCAAAGTGAAGCAGTACCAACTCGTCTTTTCTTTGCTCTGACCATTTCAATGAGAGTTGCTTAACGAAGAATCAGGAAATTGCTGCCAAACTTGGAATGAAAAGGAAGCTAAAGCCAGATGCTGTTGATTGATTTATCATTGGCAGAAAAAGCATATACCATTGATCAGTCACTGACAGATAGAGCTAAAGACAGGTGAGACTTATCTGTACTTGTTTTTTAGACCCTGGTCAAAGTAACAATTAACAACGTTAAGGAAAACAGGGAGGGAGGTGTGTTGAATTGGTAGATTGGAAATGGCCTACTAGTATAGGAAAATTATAATGCCATAGCAATGTATTTCAATTCCTTTAATGGACTAGCCGTGATATGTGTTCAAAAATGGATGACACAATGGAGGAGGAAGAAATGTTGGGAAGCCCAAGTCCTGTGGCAAGCCCTAATACTGTTTGTACCAGATGTCCAGTTTTGGAACAGAAAACTGTATTCTCTCAGGAAAAGATCGGTTGGCTCAGAAGATCAAAGAGTACATTAGAAGACTCTAATCAATGCAAACTCTACTTCATCTAACGCAGAAGCCATTACCCTACACATTGTACAGCTGTAACGCTTTTGCTTATAGGTAGGTCTTAAGTGACTGTTTACAAAATTTGACAAGCTATGAGCTGCAATATGTAATAGATACTGGTACTCACCATTCCTGAACTTGGATTTGCCTCTCAAATCTAGCCTCAAGAGTTTGTGGTAGCAGTACATTGGGGTCATTGGCCTCAACATTTTCTTTATCTTGTGCATCCGAATCATCAGCTAGTGGCTCTCCGTGGCTTGCATCTTTGCCTGGCTGTACAAGCACACGGTCATCATTGCCATCATCTTCTAATTGATAATCAGTAGCTTCATCATAAAATGACGATTCAATTTCACTGTTTGCCATTTTAATGAGCCGTAGCATGCCAAGACGAGAAGCGTTCTTACACTGTTTATCAACTGATATAGGCCTAAAGAATGCACGCGGTTTGATCCTCGCTATGACATCACGCAATGGCTATCAAAATTCGCACCTAGTGCCTCAAAACAGGTGCTAATTTCTACACCTTTCTCGCCAGTAAAAACAAAAAAATATGATCTTTATGCATTGGAAAGACTGAAGCTTCGATTTTAGCTAAAAAAGTATATTCGAAATTTTTGATGCATAAGCACTTCAACTCAAATAAAAAATTTTGATTTCGTCCTACCCAGGTAAGTATTCAAAACTTGAACATCACACACATTTGTTCGTCTTCTGGGAAAGGTAGAGATTGGAGAGGCTCTAGATGATATGAATGGCGAGAAGTCTTTGTGAGCACATGCAGATAAAATATATGACTTTCTTTATCCTTGCACATGTAGCGAATATCAAACAAGTGCAGTATCTGGGCTCGCTGAGCACTGAAGAGAGCCATTAGTGTCGCTCACTTCCATGGGAGCTCCTGAATGTGGAAGAGATAATTTGGTGGTCTTGTAGAAAAATACTTCAGTACCCTTGGTGCATGATATGTCACTGTATATTTGGGTAGTGATGGCTTGGTTTTAAAAATTCCCTTCATTATTCATTTAATAAGAGGGTGGCTGCCAACGGTTAGTCCATCAATCGGTTCAGCTGACATAGCATATCTGGCAGTGTTCATGGCTGAATATGCGATGTGTGGAGTGGTAAACAACTCAGAAAAGAAATCAGTGACTTCTGTGATTCCTGGTTTACTTGGATTAATTTGATTTTTTTTGCAGTGGCTAATCTACTTGTTGACATGTGTTGTGTACTGTTTCTTTGTACCTGCATTCCATGAGGACAATGTCAGGTCCACAGAGCTTTGTGAAAGTGTTCCCTTGTTTATCCACGAACTAGACAAGCCAGTAATTCCAGACTGTTGCACAGTGGATGTTGCACTGTAGGTTGATTTGGCAGGTAAAGTTGTTTCTTGCTAGGAGAAATAAGAAAGGGTTCACAAGCATTTAACTTTTAGATTATTGAAAACCAACTTTGACTTGGCCAATTTGGCACAATTATGATCCTGTATGCTTAGTCAGTGTATATGTTCCTTAGCATTTTCCTTACACATGAGAACGGTGGGAAGGCATAAAATTTTAGTCCCCTACAGCAGGGGTGGATCTAGAAAATGTCAGAGCTGTCGCAAATAGGGCGTGGCTTGTTAGTAGGCTTGATCAAACCAAGGAATTCTGTGACTGTTTGCTGTGGGGCTGGTGAAGGTAGTCAAAATGAATTTCACATGTTGAGGACGTAAATATTACACCATAACACATTTTAAAATTAAGCCATGCAAAACAGGTACTCTTACTGACTATCATATAATTATAAGTTCTACTTGTAATTATAACCCTAACCCTAACCAATGCTCTAACCCACTACAGAACTCAGAGTTATAACTGAATTGCTGCTAATACCTCATGCTTCAATGTAAGCAGGGGCAGATCCAAGGAGGGCTGGGGGTCATAGTCCCCTCCCAAATGGCAACATAGTGTTCAGAAACTTTCAACATAGAATAGACAATAAAATGAATCAGGTGGGCACCCAAAGTCCAGCACTAGACCATCCCCTGAGTTATAAGACGTATAACCAGTTATCAAAAGTATTTCATGACCTGTTTCGCAAATTCCATGTAACTGAAATGACAACACAAAAATGTGCTTTGAGCATTGGGAATTTCCATTCTCAGGATCATTCCCCAGCAATATGAAATATGATCCTGAAAGTTTCCTGCTCTCTGAAAATGATGTCAGATTGGTTTCAGGCACGTTTAAGGAGCAAGAGAATATCATTTAATATTGAAAATGATATGTTGAAATGTACCTAGCAGCTAAGACTCTTTTATCACTCATAACGCAAAGGCATTCTCTGGAATGTTGCTGCTAGCAGACACGTCTTCAGCTAACAGGATTTTCTTTGATTCTCTTCTTCAATAAAGTGCTTTACTTTTTCCAGTAAATCCATCATAAGATAATAAAGATTGCAACATGAATTGAATTCTAAAGCCTTTGACGTGCTAAGCAACGTACCAAAATCTATTTATCAAATCTACTTTAAGATTGTAGATGAAAACTGAATGTAGGTTAAGCTGAAAACAGCACTACAAAGCATCCTTTAGGCATACTGTTGCACAGGAGAACAATATGAATGGCTTCCTCATTTCATATGCAAATTGTGCGACAGTTGTGAGACAGTGGGTAATAAGCATCCTGTGCACAGACATTTTACTCTATCTACTTTGTTACCCTGTTGGGCGTCAGTAAAAACTGTAAGATTTAACAATCCAGAATAAGGATTGCAAACATGGGATCTCCTCTTTCTGACTAGCTCCTTCACAGAATAGGAAAATGTTACACACTTCTATATAATCCCCTGTTGTATTTTATGACCACAAGAACAGAACATGAATAAATTCAAAACACAGTAAGACCATGCCGCGCTAATTCAACATCCAAAAACAACAAACAGGAAGACTTTATAACAATAAACGAATGTCTGCCAAAACGAGGCAGCTCATCATAATGCAACATCTCCCTTTTTAACAAAAAAATATATATTCCAAGTCCATCAGTTTACTTATCATAGTCCTTCAACCATGATGGTGGTCTCACTTGTCTTGAACTTCATCTTCCAGGAATTGGAATTCATGTCGAAGATGTTTCTGCTATTACTTGTTTGAAAATCCCCTCTGACAGTCATTGACGTGATACGTCGATCAAAGATTGCTCATCTGGAGTTGGTACTCTCTCATCTTGAGTTGGTACTTTCTCCTCATCTATCAAATGAGATACTTGTTCTTCCCCTCCAGAAATTATATGTGTCCTATTGCGTCTCACAGTACCATTCTCGGTTTTAATTTCATATGATCTTTTGTCTACTTTATTTTTAATGGAACCTTTCATCCACGGCAACTTTGGATCTGATCTGATTAAAACTGCTTGACCTTTTAATTCAGGAAGTGTTCTAGATCCTTTGTTGTAATATCTCTCTTGATCTGTCTCTCTTTGTCTTAATAGTGACTCAGTATTTGAGACAACTTTAGGCTTTAACACATCTGGATTAACTGGTATCTTAGTTCTTGTAATTCTGCTCATAAGAAGTTCATTAGGAGAATATTGTCCTAGTACTGGTGTATTTCTATTTTCCATCAATGCAATACATGGATCTTTCTTTTCTTTGTTTGCTTTCTTTAACATTGATTTTATTGTCCGAACTTATCTTTCTGCCAAGCCATTGCTCTGATGATAATGTGGCGAACATGTTGTGAAATTAAAACAATAGTCTTTTGCAACTCTCTTGAAATCTTTGCTGTTAAATGGATTATTGTCTGCAATTAGTTGTTCTGGAATTCCATGTCTTGCAAAAATAGACTTAAGATGTAAAATAACGCATGATGCAGACTTGTTCTCTAGCAATGCTATCTCGGGATATTTTGAATAATAATCAACTACGAGTAACTAAATCTTTGCAGGCTATTTTTTTATGTAGGATATCTTTGCCAAAGTTTCCTTTTTGTGTTATGAAACAATTCTCTATGGAGTTAAAATCCGGAGGTTTTGGAGGAATCTATACCACATCCGCCCGGAGAGTTGTCAGTGATTCAGTTGCTTTTGCACTATTTTGACTCGGATCATTGTCTTGAAAAAACAACAATTTCCCCTTCCTGTTTCTGCAGCGCGATTAATAAGGGCTCTATGCAATGTAGCTTCAATAATTCAGAAAAGTGTTGCCAATCCATCTTGTTACATTCCATACTAATACAGCCCCAGCGCCAAAACAAATGCCTTCAACAAAATGACAAATATTTCCTCTCAGTTGATCTGTACTTCCCTTTGCTGTTAGCTCCAGACCTTCGCCATGTGTTCTCCACACCCTGGCTGCTGGTGCCAAAGCATCCTGATAAGGGTTTCTTTTATGGACAAATGAGATTGCATCTAGGTATAGCAGGACATTGTCTGGCCAAAATGTATTGGTAGTATTTTTTAGGGCCTTAGCTGCATAAGCAACTCTCTTTTTTGTCTCTGGCAGCAAGAATCCCTTTTCTCCTCGGTCGAACATATTTAAATCAAGATTGATTCAAAGTTCTAAACAACATCCTAGCACTCGCCTGACACAGCTCACTCTCCACTGCAACAAGTCCTACATTAATGCTTGGATTATGTTCTCTCTAGACTAAAAATTCCTGAGAAAATGACCTTTATCCCTGGCGCTTAATACTGGAGGCCTACCGCTTCTTTTTTGGGTAGTTTGCACTCTATACCCTGCTTGCAAATGCGCTCTACACTAGATTTTGAAATATTGCATCGAATTGCGATCTTACGATATGGCCAGTCGAACTCTTCTCTCAAGAAGGTAGCAAAAGCTTTCTTCTTTTCCGAAATGTTCACCTGTCTTGCCATCATATTTTGATAGTTGAGATCATTGAAAGTCGATTAATGTCGCCACAGGCAACCTTTTATAACAGTTATTCGAGTTTCCAATTAATCTGTCGAGTATTGCCAGCATATTAATGAAAATGAAGTTACGCCCTTTGCACTTTATTTTGAGCACATTCCTAGTCACAAATATGCTGTTTTTGCTTTATCTAGAGTCTAAAACCTCATGTTTTTGGCATATAGAACATATGGCTGCACTCTCATATACTAATATATCTGTTACATGCTTTTTGAACAGACAAGTAGAAGAAAATTTACCCCATTGCGTCAGTATGACGTCACAGGATTCATTTATACAAAACATTTTCTCACCATCATAATCAGCGCCCCCAAACGCCCCTCCGCCCATTGATTGCTGCTCAATATCTTATATCCTTCGAATATCATATCAGATAATACTTCCCAAAAGTCCCTTGTGCACTTTCAAGAAAGTATGAAAAACTATAGCCTTCTCAGCATATCAATCATTACGCCTTCAGCACACTCCCCTACCACCTAAAACGTTGTCTGTTCCTGAGACACTTGGCATTATTGTGCAGGAATAACTTGTCCGTTACCGCATGTACTTCTCCCAAAAGCTAACATTGTGCAGGGGGAAGTTGAGGACGAATGTTTCATCCAGATTAAAAATGTGCAAAGTTTCCCAGGACTTTGGCGAGTATTGTAGGTCCTCCTTTAACAATGTGACAATGGGTAGATATCAAGTAGGGAGTTTGGCAATGTGCCAATGTATAATTTACACAAGTACTGATTTCCAAAACTTCAAAAGTGAAGAGAGTTAGGGTGGTTGGTGATATTTATTGTGATTGATTAATTACGATTGGATCATGAGTTTGCTACCTGTTTGTATGGTGTATTGTGTAATAATTCGCATTTATTAGATAAGTATAGAATCAGCGTTATCAATACGCTATGTGATTGATTATCAGGAATGAGACTACTTTGGTTGACACTGGTTGCATGCCTCGTGTCACACTATATTACAACTGGCGACAAGGATCTAAGCGCAGTTTCAAACTGATTTGCATCATTCATGGCTCATGCACTGTCTACTTTTCCTTGTTTTGATTTGGATTTTGATTTAACCAGCATTGGTTTGCGATGGGAAAGTATATTCTTCAATTCGATCGTGACAATTGATGTCAAGGGCAAGGCTAGAATAAGGGCATTACTGCTACAGTATGTGGGTGAATAAGTCCAAGACGTATTTGAAACGTTTGAGAAGCATGACAAAAGCAAATTTACAGAAACAAAGAAACAATTATCAGAACATTTTCAGCCCAAACGCAATTTCAGTTACGAAGTATTTCACTTTCGTAAAGCTACTCAGTATGAAGATGAAACCATTGAAAAGTTTATCTTGAACCTCAGGGAGCTATTTGCAAATTGTGAATTTCATGATGTTTGACGTGAATTGAAAAGTCAAATAGAGCTGAGTACTTCTAACAAGAAATTCCCCAGATATTCTTTTTGCCGCCTTGATCTCAAGTTGGAGGAACTTTTATTTTGTGCCAGGACCTTAGAGCACACCAAACTTCAAGCGAAGAACATTGAACATGTCCCCTCACCCCGCCATGCTGCTGAGGTTCAGAAAGTCACGCCATGATAATCCCTTCTCAAAGCAAAGTCAAAAATGAAAGCCTGTTGTTAAAATAAAGCCTGTAGAAAATAAATGCTACAATTGTGGTTCAAGTTATCCTCTGTTGCAATGCCCTGCTCTGCCAAGGGAAGGCAATGCAACAAATGTCAAGAGATGGGACATTTTGCGCAAGCATCTCGTTCTAAAGCTCCATGTGTATTCAAAGAAGTTGCATCATGAGAAACACCCTGATGGTTCTGATTCTGATGGTAATCTGTATGTAGTCGATAGTGGTAACGCAGTTGGAAAACTACCCTCATTCAAAGTCATGGTTGCATTTGAAACATTAAAAGTACAATTTTACTTTGATAGTTGTAGCTCTGCTAAAATTTTTGATGGAACTACATTTCAAAAATTGTGTAACCAGCTCGGAACATTCAATTGTCAAAAGGCAAAAGCGAGCTCAAAATGTATGGAAACATGCCCTTGAAGGTTATAGGAAACTTGTTCATGCAATAGAAATGGACAATGCCTACTGCCTCTGGAATTTTATACTGTAGTTGGCAATAATGGGTACTTATTAAGTGATTCAAGGGCATTAGAAGCAAAATTACTGTATGTTCCAAAGTCTGCTGATCAGCAAGCCTCATCAACTGAATCTACGGTGAAAAAATCAAAGATACTTAAAAGGCATTGGACAAGAGACTGCTGATACTCCAGTATTGAGCAAGACAATATTATTTGCGAATTTACCTCCACATATAGGTAAAATTTTAAATGATTATGAGCATATTTCTCATGGTGTAGGAAAGTTGAAGAATTATCACCTCAAGTTACACATAATTAAAAGTGTTGCAACAGTAAGTTAACCTACAAGCAGGGTCCTCTTTCCTCTAAGGGATAGTTTAGCAAAAGAAATACAGCATCTCAAGGATATGGAAATCATTGAGGATATTATAGGTCCTAATCCATGGGTGTCGCATCTCGTGGTTTTTCCCAAGCCCAAAGACCCCGAAGGCCTAAGAATTTGCGTAAACAAGAGATGGCCCAATATTGCAATTAGAAGAGAAAATCATGCAAACTCTATTGTAGATGATTTTGTTCACAGTCTAAATGGCACAACAGTTTTCAGTGAATTAGATTTAACATTTGCATATCATCAAGTCAAGCTAGTTGAACAACCAAGGTACATAACAGCCTTTGCTATCCATGTTGGTTTAACACTTTACACAAGGTTAAATTATGGTACAAATTCTGCAGCTGAGATTTGTGATAATATTATATGTCAGGTAATAAGTGATATATGGGGTACTTTAAACGTTGCTGACAATATTATTGTATTTGGTAAAGATTTATCCTCTCACAGCAAGCCATTAAAGTTACTCTTAAACAGATTATCAGAAAAAGGGCTCACAGTAAATCTAAAGAAGTGTTTATGTTACCTTAGAATTCTTTGGTTATGTATTTTCTAATGATTGTGTTAATGCAAGCCCCAACAAAGTTCACGCTGTAAAGGGAGCCAGTTCACCTACAAATGTCACTGAAGTGCGCTCATTTCTAGGTTTATCCAATTATTGCGCTAGGTTCATACCAAATTATACTACACTAACTGCACTTTTGCGTCAACTCACCAAAAAGTACAATGATTGACAGTGGATAGAAGCTTGTCAACTTACCTTTGATAAAATCAAGGAGTCCGTTAGCAGCGAGACAGTCATGGGTTGTTTCGATCTCAAGAAAGAGACTGAAATTATTGTTGATGCATCTCCTGTTGGTCTTAACGCGATTTTAATCCAATGTAACCCTAAAACAAGTCAAGGTAAAATTATTGCATAGGCATCTTGTTCATTAACAAACTGCTGAGTAACGCTATTCTCAGTTAGAAGAGGAAACACTTGTGATAGCATTCGGAATTGAAGGTTTAGGAATTAAACTTACGGTTTGCAGTTTAAACTTATACCATAGACCATTCGAATCTTTCTTTATTAAAACATGCTCTAAGCCAAGTATGCGAGTAGAAAGATGGCTTTTGTAGCTCTAAAGCTTCATCATTGTTTATTGCAAAGGCCCACTCAGTATTTCTGATTACTTATTTCGATATCCTGTACAAGAAACTTGCACAAGAATTAAAATTTACGCAAAGCTTTTGTTCAATTCATTGCTCAAAATGTAGTACCTAAAGCAATGAGCATCAAGGAAATCAAACCAGTCTCTGCGTAGGATTGGATTTTGCAAGAGCTTAAGGAAATAATAGCTCAGCGTTTGCCTCCTAATTCTGAATTTGCAAGAATTGCAAGCGTTATAACAAGTAAAGCAAGATTTATGTGCTTCAAACGAGGGCAACATGATTTTGAGAGGAAATTGCATAGTTATACCCAAAGTGCTACTTGCAAAAGCAGTAGACCTTGTGCATCAGCATCATTTAGGAATTGTGAAAACAAAGTGCTTATTGCAAAGTAAAGTGTGGTTCCCTGGTTTTGATAAATATGTAGAGAAGCTAATTGCATCTTGCATACCGTGTTTGGCAGTCGGTCCCAGTGTGCCCTCACCACCGTTGCATATTGGTGAAGTTCCTGAAGAAGCATGGCCCATTGCCCACTGGCCAACACTTTTTGTCTGTCACTGACCAAAAAACATGCTACCCCATAGTTGAAATAGTTTCCACCTCATCTGCTTCTACTGTTATTCCTCGGTTGGAGAGAATATTTGGTGTGCATGGTCTGCTAACCAGAGCATTGACAGATAGTGGCCCGCCAGGCTCAGGATACAAATTTTCTGGATTTAGCCTCTCTGCATACCTCCAAAATGTCCCTTTGCAAATGGTCTTGTAGAAAGTGTTAATAAGCCCTTAATGATGAATTCACACTGCATCCCCGTAAGGAAAAGATTGGAAACACACAACATATGGAGTTTTGCTTAGCTATCATCTTACCCCGCATTCTGCCACAGGTATTTCAGAGTTGCTATTTCATCTTAAACCTCGCACGAAAATTGCCCATGTATCAAGTAAAGTAGGTGCGACTGATTATTTAGCGAGTGCCAACACTATGTGTAGTAAGACAAAGCCAAGGAATATGTAGATAAAATGAAACGTGCTCAGTACAGTCATTTAAATGTTAGCAACTATGCTTTAGGTCAAGAGGACAAGACTGGCAAGTTATCTACTAATTTTTATAACAAAGCTTATAAAGTTACGCACAAAGAAGGATGCACATTGACTATAGAGCATGAAGGTAGAGTACTGAAACATAGCACAGGGTATTGTAAGTTTGTTCCCAACTATAGCGCAGTAGCACAAGACAATGGCGAAAATGCTAGTGAAGGTATTCATTTAGAGAAACAAGATTGTATTGTAAATGAACCTAATCGGAAATATCCCTTCAGAAATCATAAACCTCCTCAACGTTATCAATCATTGCATACCCAGGTCTAAAGTGCGCAATATTTATATGATTGTAATAATGGTCTGAAACAAATAGATTTATATACAATTCGTACTATGATTAGTAAAAGGTGATGTGATGTTGTAATAATTTGCATATATTAGTTTAAGTATAGAATCAGCTTTATGAACACGCTATGTGATTGATTATATAGAATGACTACTATGGTTGACACTGGTTGCATGTCTTATGCCACACTATATTACATATTGGTAGCTAAAATGTGGATTGGATCTCTAGACATTTCATTCTCCTAGTTTCCTGCATGGGAAAGCTATTCAAAGGTGTTACCAAGAAAAATCAATTCAAAAGGTGTTTGCTAAATATTATTCAGCAAAGTTTGCTATGCTCATAGCTTTCAGAGCAGATGTAGACGGGGAATAAATGAGAATTACAGTTTTCATAGCTTACAGTGCTGTTATGAGTACTGTAATCAAGGTCCTTCACAAATCTACACAATTATATTGTCAAAGGAAGCACGAGAAATGGTCTAAAAGTAATGCAGCTTAGAATCACCAAAGACTTGATCTAGTTAGAAAGAATAGCTGGATAAAGAAAAGCAAAAAAGGTTCTAGGTTAAATTCAATTAGATTTCTAGATTTAATTTTAGAGTTAATTCACTGCATAAAGAAAAATAGACCATGTGCCAAGAAAGTGCAGAGTGTTTTGCTGAGAGCTCTTTAAGGACGATATGAAGGATACCTATAGTAGTGTTAAGAAAATCTGATACCGGAAATCTGTAAAGAAGCCCCCACATCCAAATAAGCCCCATCGAATAAGCTCCTGATTAGGAAGTCAGTTTAGCAAAAGACACCCCCACTCGACTAAGCCCCCAAGGGACCTCATTGGAGGGAAGTTTAATTAAAGAATTTCTTATTTCAAGATAGCCCCTACAGGACAATAGCTTCTTTCACTAGTGAAATAAAGCTGAAGGAAACGCAAATTTTGTAATTATAATGAAGAAGTAGTTATTGAGTAGTAACTTTTGTTTACGAAATAGCGTTCTTGTAAGTTTTTAGTTTAGTTGATAGAGAAAATTATGTCGTTTTTTATGACAACTTTTGAGGAAAATACCAAACTTTGAAATAAGACCCCCCACAAATAAGTCATCCTCATGAATAGGCCCCCCACCCAAATTTCTTTTTTTGGAAGTAAGCCCCCAGGGATTTATTCAAGGATTTACAGTTTTCTATAGTCGACATGAAATGTTCTTGGTGTCCTTTTAGTTTCGGTTGAATATGCGTGCAGCACAGTTTTAATGCAATTTGCTAGAATATGTCTGAAGCATTTGTTTAAAGGTGAATGTTTCCTCTGTTTTTTAGGCGACAAAGATTTTATCTCTGATTATGGTGGAGCACTAACTGCTAAACTTTTTAGAGAAAAAGCTGAGGTAACCTATTTGTCCTCAATAGTCTATGTCATGTTGATATAAAAGACATTACCCATATTGACATCAACTACCCCACATAATGCATCATGGTACTTGTAGTCAGTGCTTCGATCAAGTTATTATGATTTGTATGGAATTATGTTGAAGCATGACCGAAAGATGTATTGTGAACAATGTATAACAAAACCATAGATAATTCTCCTGAATTTCTCATCGAGCAGATTCTTAGTTGTTTTCAAAACTCCAGTCCTGAGAACCACGCTTCTTGAGCAGTTTCATGTGCTGATATAGTAGAGAAAGTTCATCTAACAACGATGTGGCCTATGCTTACCACGGTAAATGTAAACATTGTAACTGGAATAGAAATAGAAATGTTAGAACTGGTGTGTACAACAGGAGAAGATTTGAAAAGGTTGTGACTTAGCTTAAGGTATGTTTTTCTATCGCCGACAAACACTTTGACCAATCTCTGTACCTCGACTTTGGATCTTTTATATTCATTTGAGAAGTTGCATACAAGTACTTCCTTCCTATTAATGATTAACTGTAAACTTACCGAAAGTAGACGTGCGTAGTTTTTACTCACTTTCGTTGTTTATACTAGCAGTAAGCATAGGCCGCATCCATTCTAGTTCAACTTTCTTCGCAATATTGCTACACATAACTGCTAGTTCTCCGGACTGAAGTTTTGAAGGAAACTACGAACATGTTCGTTGAGAAATTTAGGCGAATTAGCTACGGTTTTGCTATACAATGGTCACAATGCATCTTTTTTCAATTATACTCCAACATAATGCAATACAAATCATAATAACATGATTGAAGCACTGAATACAAGTACCATGATGCATTGCATACTACATTATGGGTAAGGTCTATTGGTATCACTAGCCGTTCAACGACTTGTAACCACATACATGTATGTATGTATTCATGTGTGTGTATATGTATATGTGTGTGTGCACGTGTATATGTATATATATATATATATATATATATATATATATATATATATATATACACATACATATATTTATATGTATACAGGATTATTCAAAAATAAACTTCTTCTTATGTGTATGCCTCTCAATGGAATCCTTCAATGCTAACCTTACCAGGTTAATTTCCTCTTTTTATAGTTTCCTCTCGTTATTTGACTAATTGCTGCTTTCAGTTTCCAAAAAGTGATCTGAGATTCTTTTCCGCATTATATAACTCATCAAACATTGACATGACGTCTTGAAACCTTTTCCATCTTTTCACCCACATTTATCAGCTGCAATACGTATCTCATGCAACACTCTGCACTATTCTTTGGCATTATTTCTCTGTCATTCTTCATTTCGATCCTTCATTGCATATGACAACTCATTGTAAACTATTTAGTAGATTAAAAAGAAGCTTTTTTGTTCCTTCCTTGTCCATCTTCATGCTCTCTCCTAAATTTTTCTATGACCCCTATGTTGCAAGCTTCTTTTCACAGTCTGCAGAGTTCTGTGTACCTCCAAAAGGAATTAATATTTTGCATTGCAGCTACTCTGATCTCTTCTGTCCATCATGCAGTGATCTTCCTCCTCCCTCTGTAAAGTACTTTTCCACCCATGGCTTTGTGACGGCTTTGTGACATTCTTAGTCTTTCCAATTAGTCTCGACATGCCAATCTTCGACAATGTTTTTTAGTTTTATAGGACTGTCAGACATTTAAACGATTGCTTGCTAATAAATCTTCATACCGTGATAGCAGTTAGCATAGTATTTAATTGTGCTCATAAAGAAATAACCTTGCACGTTTTGTTTTAAGCTGTCTTACGTTGAGTATAGAACTGAGTGATGTTTGGCTTGTTGACGTTGAATCCACTCAAATTTACTATTAGCAAGGAACAAGAGTATCAAAGGTGAATAAGGACCACAGTTACAAATTGGTGGCTTGTGCCTCTTGACAAGTATGCTGTTGTGCGTACCATGCCTTTTGTATGTCTGGAGGCATACCCAGCTAAGTGGAGCAATTCTTTGGTTTGACTTTGCTCCTGATACTGTAGTTCATTTTCTGTTCGGGAAGATGTATGACTGTAAAAGTTTTCACTTAGAATTAGTCTTTTTGGATTGCCCTCAAATGCTTCCAAACTCACCAATATCATAATGCATTTGATGCTTAGTTTAGATATGGAAAGTAAAAAGAGACCGGAGCTTGTTAGATTTATTAGAACCGCTATCCAAAACATTGTGCTAGATCCTGGAAACATCAATTTAGTTTTTTATTTTTGGGAGGCCATTGCATGCCTTACATCCACTGCTGGACAGCAGAAAGAACTTGAAGTGGTTCTTAAAGATTTAGAAGACAAAAAGCAATGCGGTAATTAGGTGAGGGGGGAATACTTAGTTCTTCAGATAGGAACAGTGTTCCTACTTATCGCAATGGTACTGTTTTCAAACCACCAGCAGTGACACCATATTTTATGATTCCTGCTCCTTCAGTCTTGCACTAAGAATTCAAAATTTTGGGACAAATCGGAGAGTTAGGGCAGTATTACAAACCAACATACATATGCTTAATTCATTAGGTCGACTTGGGGCTAGCAGAAGGTTACCCTGAGAAAGATGTAGCTGATGCAGTCATAAAATCTATTTCTCCCTATAGTAGCCTCAGAAACTATGTCTTAACATCCCCTAATTATTCTCTTAAGAAATCGTGCTCCATTTTATCAGTTTTCTTCCAAGACAAAACAGTTGCATATTGTACCAAGTATTGATGGCAATCACTCAAACCAACAAAGAGATGGAACTGCAGTTTCTACTGAGAGCTCTCAAAACTCCCAACACAGTGTTCTTTGCCACTCATGAAGACAACTCTAGTGATGAGCGTCCACTCAGCTAGTGCAAAAGTACTTTTCTAAAGACTGTGGAGACAGTACTGTGTGATGAAGCACTTTTGACAAGCCTTTGCTCTTTTCTACAACAGGAGAGTGTTACGGACAAAGAGCATTTGAAAAATTTTAATAATCTTGTGATCGTTTTAGTGGAGAGAAAGGCAAAATCTTTGTCTGCACCTCCACATCCTCGAGCTACAGCAGCATTTGCTGAATGGATTCATTCTGAGCCCCCTGTGAAGGATCAAGGATAAAAACACCGCCAGAATGAATGTATCATAGAAACGCTTTCTGTGTAAGTAGAAGAACTAAAATCAGAATTGGAAGAGTTGAAAAGAAAGTTTGCCGGAAAGCACCTGCATCCACATCTTTGTAGTCAGAACTATAGGGGCAATAGAGAGGCAAGTACCAACGTTATAGTCTCAGAGAAATTGGTTGCCCACATTGTTGTTCGACTGAAAAGTGAAATACTTGCGAATACTGCTTTCAATGTGATATATAGGCCTTTTTCAAAAAACTTCCAATGGCTATTCCAGGGTGGTGAGGGATAGCCAAGCAAAAATCCAAGCCTAAACATTGTAGTTTTTGTAGCAAAGAATACTCGCAGCAATATTCTAAATATTCTGCAATGCGGCGGATGCAATGTGGTTATTATTGCGACAAAGTCTGCCAGAGAAAACATGGGAGAGAGCATAAAGTGTTATATGCAATGCCCTTTGTACACTTTCAAATAACTCGAAAACCCAACCATCAAATCGTTCTGTAGGCCTGTTGATTCCTAAACAAGCATTGAAAATTGCAAATTTAATTGGAAAATGTTGCATAGTAAATTGCCACTTTAATGGCAAATCAACTGTATTTTTGCGAGACACAGGGGCCCAGATTTCAATTGTTTCAGAATGATTTCTTTAAGCATAACTTTCCTGAAAAATATTTGCGAAACCATCTCAGAATTGATTGAACGTCAGTTGGATGCTACTCCTGTGAACGGCACTCCAATTCCTTACAAAGGGTGGGCAGAAATTCGATTTATGTTGAACTAAGAGAAAAAGGCAACAGTCATCCCTTTTCTTGTTACTTATGAAGGCAATGACGTGACGCTTGTAGCATTCAATGTTGTTAACTTATGCTATTCTGCTATAAAGTCTGTATAATCCTTGTGTAAGACTCCTGAAACAACTTTGGGCCCAGTGTCCCATAGATGCAAAACAACATACATAGGGAATCCTATCATCCAGCAATTAAATTGCTGTTTGAGAAGAGATAACTTTCATTGCAAATAATTGAAAGCCTTGATAGCAAGTGGTTTGCAGTGACTATTCATCGCTCACAAAATTTCTTTAAAGCACCAATGCAAGAGCAATATATCTTCTCTCCATATGCCTTTAAATGAAAGCCTTGATGGATATACTACACCATCTAACCTTTACTTTGAGATTCACAGTTAAGGGAGAAACCATATCTTTCAAACTTCTTACATATTGAAACAGAAAACAAGATGTAGCTATAGAGAGCGAGTCATTGATTTTCCTGCTTTTTTGTATACGAATGCCACTAGCAATACGATGTTAGTGAACATGACATGTTAATAAAGTAAGAAGGTTTGAATAAATAGCGTTCAAAAACGAAATTTGAAGGGCTTTTGTTTTGGTATCCAGGACAATTAACTGGGATTCCTTTGTATCCAGCTTTCATATTCTTCAAGGCAGAAAGTCACATTTTATGTCTCAGATACCAAAGCTCAAGGAAATGTATGGTTGACATTAGTGTTTATGGTGAGTTGCCACTTCCAACTTAATTATATAGATCAATCTCCAATTTTGAAAATTCGTGCCCCTCTTCTTCGCTAATAATAGCAAGGGGAAGGAAGCTAGGCTGCCAATTAATTGCTTCAGAACTAGCATGTCTTGCAGAACTTTTTACGAAAGCAATTGTAATTTTGAGCTACTTTCATCAACTTTGCAGTTTTTGAAAAAATTGGCGATTATTTGAAGGAATAGCTTGTAATCTAGAGTGTAAGTACACTCTCAGATACCCATTATTAGGGAAGCTATAACCATCAAACTTTAAAGCTTCATAGCTTACGATCGGGGCAAATTAATTAGTGAGTGCATCGGCAGTGTTTTGCTAAATTTATCGCAATGCCCATTTTTGAAGAGAAATTTACAATATCTCAGCATGTGTTGCACCCGAATTTCTTTTTTGCAAACCTAATTAGTTTGTGATCATAGAGAAATAGCCTGTATAAAGTATTTTTTCATCATAGCTTTCACTTCCTGTGTCATCCAACTGAGAACATGCCAGCTCATTTTCTACTTCTGCCAGATCATCGGTGTTGATGATTTTCTTATGATCACATGTGTTTGTACTTTCAGGTAGAAAGTAGAGTACATCAGGAACCCCCTATGCTGTATGGTGCTGTGATCCACGAATATGATGACTATTCCACCTTCCTCAAACCTCATCAAGTTCACTCTGGATTATCTTGCTAAGCATAGGCATTCCACATGAAATTTAGTGCTTGTGTCAAAGCTGCCTGTCTATTAAGTCTGTGAAAAACGAGATCCACCAGTCACTCCAAGACGTACTCAGGAATGCCCACCATCCTTCGATTTGTTGATTGGAGTGGGAAGAACGATAGCGGTGAGTGCTCTTTCCAGAAAGTGAATCATCGCCATGTCTTCTGAGCAAGCATTGTACAGTGGCCATTAAGCAGTTTTCAGTTCCGCTATCTGAACGCAATAACTTTGGACAACATTCAACAATGTTAATTGTATTCAAAAAAGAGACGCTATCCAATCCAAGGATAATTATTGCTTCTTTCCAACGCTAACCAGATGATGCGACGACTATACCCATCAATACAGCCATGTATAAGAAATCTGCATTGTTTCAACTTGTTGTAGCCATGAGCATGCCAGTAGTAATTTGAGCCAGGAGTCAAATATTCTCGTTTGCTTAGGCAATAAGACTGCCTATTTAGAGAACCTTCGGGGTCAACTTCTTTCCATATGCATTCAATAATAGACCTTGGAATAGAAATTCTATCTTTCTCATGATGCATGCACCACATTACATGATAGCCAGATAACCTTTCAGGTCCATCTAACTCTTCAATTATCTATTGTTGGGCAAGAGTTTTGTTGACAGACTTGCCTGCTCTTCATAATCTATACAAATTTGAATGGTTTATCAATGTTCTGCTTGATAGTTTAATCGAGTCATACTTCTCAAGAGAAGAAAGTACAGTCGTGCATTTAAAACCCTTATGAAAATAGTAGTTTATAGCACTGTTACAGCATAGTAATCTCCATAGACATCTGCCATGTTTGATTCTGATTACGTAGAAATTGTCAATGCACGAAAACAATTGTGTCTTGAGTTTTGTTTTCTGATTTATGTTTTGTTTTCTGATTTATGTTTTGTATTCTGACTTGTGTTTTGTTTTCTGACTTGTGTTTTATTTTCTGACTTGTGTTTTGTTTTCTGACTTGTGTTTTGTTTTCTGACTTGTGGTTTGTTTCTGACTTGTGTTTTATTTTCAGACTTGTCTATTGTTTTTATGAATTTTGTTTTGCTTTTTACCTTTATTACAGTTTATATGGATGATAATCCACTGCATTATGTTTTATCGTATGCATAATTGAACGCATCTGGTCTTCAACGGATAAGTGAACTAGCTGACTTAAATTTCAAAAGTAATGGTTTTCGCAAAATTAATTAAAATGCATACTTTATCTTAGTTACCTCAAAATTTTGAATCATATACGAAAACAGAGAAAAAAACAACTGATGTCAGACAAGCTGCTACTTGTGGAGCTAAATTTTGCAAACAAGGACGGTCTCCTTGGATTTCGTCTTTAATTATGGGTTTTAGTGAGCTTGCACTAAAAAATGTTATAAAAGACATAGCGTTTGAAAATTAATCTAATTGATTTATTTTATTTTCAGAATGAAAATCCTTCTATCAGTCATGTATTGAATTTTATAGGTGGAAATATTAAACCTTTCCCTCATCAAATCCTGCATGAAGCACAAAACGTAAAATGTTTGTTACATCTGTAAAAGTAATTGAAATTCTCAAATGATGAACCTTTTATTCGAAGCAATGAATCAAGTAAACAAATTGTGTTGCCATCAAAATATGAAGACATGAAGGAACTTGATGAGAACAGGTGCCATTTAGATACTGACAGAGTTAACGATCTCACTTGCCAGCATTTCCTTTGGCCTCTTATGAAAACAGATATAGAACATTTATTAAAAATGTCTGTAATTCAATGGAGTAAAAGTGACCTGTAATTCCCACATGAGCTCCTATACAACCAATCAATACAATGTGTCTGTTGGAACTAATTTCAATTGATTTCATTCATCTTGAACATAGCAAAGGCAGATCTAATTTATTTTGGTAATTGTAGACCATTGTGCGAGATGTACCCAAGCCTATCGTAGACCTATCCATTACTTAAGTCCGCTAAAACTGAAGTTGAAAAACTTTATAATGATTTCATACTAAATTAAAGTTTTCCAGAGCTCCAAAGACAGTACACTGTGATCAAATTGCAGATGTTGAAACAAAAATTTCAATCAAATCCAACAGTTTTGTGGCATTAGATATTCTCGTACAATGCTGTAACATACAAAGGGAGATGGAAAAGTTGAATGCGTCAATTAAGCTCTACTTTCCGTGCTTTAAGACCTTCCCAGATTGTATAAGAATTGTTGCTATGAGTACTTATAAGTTAGTTAATGCACACAATTGTACACTTAATTACTCAACTGGATATTCCTTCCTATTATTCAACAGGCATCCATGTCTGCCCATAGAGCTCATTTTTGAATTAGATCACTCATTGCCATATAGAATACATAAAGTGATGGAGGGCTGTGATAGAGGAGGCATATGCTATGGCACAGGAATTATCTTTGGTGTAGGCAGAACGGAATAAACACCTTTACTACCAGACAGTTAGTTTTGTCGACTTACAACCAAACGAACATGTGTTAGTAAGAACTTTGTCGGAGAATGGGAGCTCTGGAAAACTACTCGCTTTTTGGAAAAGAGAAATATATTTCGTTTTTTGTTGCATAGATCTTTAGTCCCAGGTACGTGAAGTCAGATGAGAAACTGGTTAAAGTCCTATGTGAGTATGATTTACTGAAAGATAATCCTGAACCTTCACAAAAGAATCAGAATAAAACTCGTTAAAATCGAAATTGCAGATCATGTGTATCACCTCACTTGGAAAATAGAACCATTCTAGTGATGAAAATGATGTCCGAGGGAGAGAGTAGTTTAGACGAAGAAACTGTTTTAATGATAATATGTGAGAATCCATCTGAATTTTTACGGGAAACATCTGAAAATTGTCCAAAAGATCTACCAAAGCCCCAAGGAGATAAAGGGAGGTAGATCTAATTCTGAGCCATTACCAACAAGTATACATACAAACCAAATAAATTTGGTATACCCAGAATGTAATCTTGGCAAAGAGGAACCATGTGGTATAGCATCATAAAATTAAAATGAGAGCGAACCAGAAAAGCGATCACTGCGTATTCGCCATCAGCTGACGAGGTTGATGTATTTTTTCCCAGGACAGCCCTACATGGTTTAAAGCCTAGCACACAATATTTAATATCAGCAACCTGTCTTTATACCCCAGTATACCTGGTTGATAAGACCTACCGTTATAAATCCACCACCATTCGCCTTCCATGGACCTATTTTTGTCAAAAGGACAATGAGAGAAAGCTGATCTTTGTACATAGTAGTACTTTCTATTGTTGCATTCTAATTTACTTTTCAAAATTATATCATGTTATTGTTCATTCAACTACCTGAGCATTGTGTGCTAATGGTGTTGGTGTTGAAGCTGCTCAAATGTACTATTAGCAAGCATTAAGAGTATCAAAAGTGAATAGGGACCACAGTTACATTTTTCCTCTAATCGTGACCTAATTCCATTCACATGCTCTGAATTACCACGCTTTTGCTCAATTACCTTCTCTCCTTTAGGCTCCCTTACATCAGTCCAGGGGAACACCATCCTATGATTTGCATCCATTGATACTAATATAATTTTTTCACATCTCTAAAGAGCTGTTTATTTGTTGTTAAAAAGAAATGTATGATGGACTTTTATATTTCCTATACTCAAGGCTCCAATGATCTCATCTTGATGCCTTCTATGCATTCCAAGATGTCTCTTCCAGTCTGCACAGATAATAATATTGTTTTTATATTTTGACTTAATTAATGGATGCTTGCAGTTAAGCATAAAATTCAGTTTTTCTTATCTACTATGTCATAGCCTTCCATCTACTATGTTCCTTTCCAAATCATGCTTGTTGGATTATCCAGGTTGAAGTTTTCCTGACATGTACTTTGGCTTTCAAAGGCATTTTGCACCTACAAAATATGTTGAAGTGTCTGCCACTGCCGTCATTGTACCTCTTCCTTGTAAATTGAATCATCGTCAGTAGAAAGTAGACCCTGAGCTTTGAAATTTTTGCTCATATTACAGCTGTAAGTTCTCATTCAAAGATTATTAAAGAAGATCTTTTATGAGATAGTCTATGTGCAAAAGCCAGCCTCAAAATAGCGGCTTTCCAGCTACTTGAGAACCTTTATTTTGAAAATTTTCTCTGGGCCCAACCATGGTGGGCCTCATAGAACAAGTAGGACTAGAATCTATTGTCTATTGGTCTCGCCATGAATTGGATGGTAGATGCATGGAGAGGTAATATGGCAGATTTGCGAGGGCAATAAGTCAATGCATGCAGCGTTGTTCCTTTTGCCAACTACTCAATATTACCGTGTAAGAATCACTTAAAAGACATCAGGACCCCATAATAACATGAAAAGGTATTATTGTACTCATTTTGAAATCTTTTAGATCGAATTTATCCTAGAAATATTAAATTGATATGTTGTTTGCAGTAGCAGTAACATTCTATAAAGTAGCATTTTCTTTGCTTTTCAGAAAGGATTGCATGGAATTTCATACGAAGGGAAAGATCTTGCATATTTATTAAGTACCTCAACTTTTTACGCCGAAGGTTTTCATTTTAGGTCTAGCCTGATGCAGATTTCAGAAACCAGTGTATTTTGCGTTACTTCTCCATGGTTGACTGGCAATCTGCATCTGTACCGCACAGATAGAAGCTTTGTTGTCAGATGTACTAAACTTAGGCCGAATTCGAAGTTAATGACAATGACAATTTGGGAGGGTTAACAATCTCACGGTGATCTACATGCACACTCTCATATTTGAGAAATGTGCAATAATTTTGGCTAAGTTTCATGCGCAATAGCTTGTCATCTCGCCTTTGGTATTGACATAGGGGCCCCGCAGGTACTCATTTCATTTTCATTCAAGTGCATAGTTTGCCTTAGGTTTATGACAGATGATAAGGCAACCTGCACTGTTTGGTGCTGGTTTATTCAGATTATTAGGCAAACGGAGAGCATCGAGGTACTATGATGGCACCCTTTGTAGATTAGCGAGACCTGGGCTATCTGCTGAAATCTGGGAGGTCTGGTGAAGTTACCGTGCATGGGTTATCAATCTACACCTTTCCTCTAAATGTAATGGCATCAAAGTCGGCAGATGCATAGGAATTTCTCACTATATACGTTTACCATCAATACAGATGGGGCCTTATCTACATTAAAATCCGAATGACCCTGCAAAGGGTAATCAGACATAAGTTGCGTTAGCAGACTTGCATTGCGGTAATCATTCATAGAACTAGCATGAAGAGAAGAGAAAATAACCAACACCTGTTAGAGAGGTTTGTTTTGGTTCAGTGCAGCAAAAAATCTGATTTGCTATTTTTTGAATAACTAATTATGTTGATAACCCTCTTAGCTCAAGAGTATTAGTATATCTGATTGTCAAGATTTTTGAGATCATAAAGTCTCTCAGTGTACCCAAAAAATTTGACAGCCTTCCTTGGAAAATTAACACTGACAAAGTAAAAATGCAAAACTAATGTTGAGTTTTGAGACTTCAGTTACTTCAATTGGTTTTGGATAGGTAGTAAAGATTGCAGTGGTATAGTCAACTATACAACATTGAAAGATATCTTCTGTAAAATATAATTCTTACTTTTAGTGCTCATCATCACAAGACGCTGTGGATGTGGGGATTTATGTAGCACTCTTTTTCTGAATGCCTTTGGAATTTCTCAAGGCTTGAGTCCTAAATCTCCTGTTTTTGTATTTAGTTTATAAGATCTCAAGCTTTTGGGGTTCCAGAATTTGGAAGGTCTGTAATAAGAACTTGGAATAGTGATGTACACTGCCTTTGGGGAGTAGACGGGCACTGTATGAGTAGGTTCACAGTAATATGAGGAATATTTGATGGTACATACGTAACAATATGCATGGCAGAACAACATAAATGCAACATAACAAACCTTGAAGGGCAGTTTTGCACTAATATCAATTTAGCAAGAGGTTTATGCTACTTGCAGCATATTTTACATGTGATTTATATTCTTTTAGTGCCATGAAAATTTGCCATTACATGCAATCAGATAGTCCTTGAGAGCTTATGCTTATACTTTATATTACCATTTTGGCTGCAGCAGTAGCCCAAGCATGTTCAATTCCAAAGTATAACACTAAGAGTGAATATTGCGATACATATTTTTAACCATAATGTCAGTGTTGGTAATACTCTCTTCAAATATGTTGAAGTAATAGGAAATTAAAGCAACAAACCAACTAATGACTTGATATTATTTTTTAGTGCTTTGTTTCATGCATTTTACTCAAAGATCAACCTTGACAAATAAACAAAGAATTCAATAGAAAATATTTTAAATTTCATTGGCAATGCAGCAACTCTATGTCTGCCTTCCTGATATCTGGGCATAAAATAAAGGATTCCAATTCCATCTGGAACTCAGTATACCCATTTTGGTTGATACTTCTGTCTCAATAAATGCAAGTTTTTCGGCAAAATCTTGCTTTGGAGGAGAGAATCAGAACATAAACACATTCTAGCAGATATGTATATATATATATATATATGTGTGTGTGTGTGTATATATATATATATAT
>OLMO02000257.1:14095162-14136030 GCA_900291935.2 Cassiopea xamachana | reverse complement strand
TGTGTATATATATATATATATATATATATATATATATATATATATATATATATAGTGAATAAATAGCTCAGGAACACTTCTACTCCAATTTTTTCGTTTGATAACTGCTTCTAATTAGTAAGATTGAATTATCCAGTGCTATAAGCTAATTGATAACTATAGCTGCAGAATAAAAAAAACAGTGGCATTAGTAGTGGGAATGTAGATCCAGCTGTTTGTCATCTCTTATTACAGCATAGCATATATTGCAGTGACGATTTTTTAGGTTCAGTTGACTATGCTGATTCAATCATGGAAGTCCATGATAATTCAAAAGCAAACTTTTCTGTTAGCTGCTTAAAGGCAGCTCCATGTTATTGTGTAAGTGTGCTGCCATTTTGTGAATTGCCATCTTCCTTCAAGTACCATAAACTAACCAGTACTATGCAAGAACTTAAAGTGGCTGGATACACAATAATCTCTTCATACAGACATGCATGCATATTTTACTTTATAAGGCAAATTTAACTTTTGGCAGTTTTAATGAGCTGATGTGGGCCAGCCATAACTAAAAACTAAGATAAATTATTATTAGAACTAGTGACAGCTTAAAGTTGCGTTGAGTTAGTTAATAAATATGCAAGATCTTTCCCTTCGTATGAAAGTCCATGCAATCCTTTCTGAAAAGCAAAGAAAATGTTACTTCATAGAATGTTACTGTTACTGTTACTGTTACTACAAACAACATATCAATTTAATATTTCTAGGATAAATTCGATCTAAAAGATTTCAAAATGAGTACAATAATACCTTTTCATGTTATTGTGGGGTCCTGATGTCTTTTAAGTGATTATTACACGGTAATATTGAGTAGTTGGCAAAAGGAACAACGCTGCATGCATTGACGTATTGCCCTCGCAAATCTGCCATATTACCTCTCCATGCATCTACCATCCAATTCATGGCGAGATCAATAGACCAAACATTCTAGTCCTACTATTTCTATGGTGTATTGTCAGGTCAATCAAATGATGGTAATTGCTTCCATGCTGTTGAAAAATAATGCCAGGTCTTTCTGATTGCTTGGAAAATTATTTCCTCCTCTCTAACGGTACTGCCTCTTATTATTCAACCTAAAATTTGGTAGTTGAATTACTTAACCTACAGCAATTCATCTGTTGGTGAGAATTTTCATTTGATTCTTTAAACAGTCTTTCATTGCCATCTGAGTTTCTTGCAAGGATTCCAGAAAAGTAGAAGAATCTCTATCTTCTTCTTGAAGAAAGGCTACAAGCCCACATCTATTGTTGATCGTATCATCAAGCAGTATTGTAATAAAGTTTGTGCAGCCGCTAGCAGTTCTTGATAGCCTAGCAGTGAACCCTATGAAGCAGTTTTCTCTACAGTCAGAGTTTGCAGTATATTTTCAAGTTGAAGTTTTACTTCTAGTACATTACAATCAACACATTTAATATTCTTCTCCAATAGTTTTTATTTGTGAGGCTTGATAGCACTATGTTGTTAGTGTTTGCCAGGGCATAATAACTCGCGTGTGTACAAACTTGTAATATTTCTAATCTTTGCAAACACGCCTCTAGCGAAATAATATTTCCTAGATAGATTTTTTGGTAGTGTGTTGGTGTTTATATAGTAGTCAAAGTTCACCAAGCTTCTATGATCTCTGATATTGTATACAGGAACTTCAGAAAGATGTTGTTCAAGTGCTTGACACTCAATTTAATGCAATGGTCAACAAATACGTTAATTACTTGGAGGAGCAATCGATGGTTTCAACCAAGCATGAAAAGTTTGTATGCTTGTGAATATTTGGTTTTTATTATTAGCTTTTTTGATAGTAAGTAATATTCATGCACCTACATTGTTTATATAAAAGAATTTTCATTCCTACCTGAGGTTTGTGCCCTGCAGAATCTGATGCTGCCCTGCAAAGATGATATCAGAAAACTAGAAACAATACTGCTTACTCTCCATTACTACTGAAATGGTATACATATTGCCTAATGCAAATCCATAATTGCTAAAGCTATCTATGTCAAAATACATCACATGAGGGTAATGCCGTGGTGATCATTGGCCCCCTTGCTTTCCAGGAAAAACAATGCAGCACAGATTTGTTAGACAGGGCAAATGCAAAAACAACATCTCACATTTTAGGTACCCTATGTTTTCTCAGCGGATTCTAGCAGAACAAGATATGAGTTGTCAGATTCTGCCTGGTGAATATTTGGAAATGGCTATAAGTTATTGATGTCATCACAGAAGTAGTACAAAGCAACGTAATTTTGCTTATAACTTTAGACAATCTCCTTTGATTGGCTCAAATATTATATATCTAAGCTCAAAATACTAAGAGCTTTCAAATGGTGTATAATTTTCGTAATTTCAACGAAAAATATAAGTTTAGAGGATGATGTCATCAGATAATCAGTAGACATTTTGAAATATAATAAAATTCTTTAAGTGACAGAATCATTGTCTGTAGGTGCACAGCTTTGTCATCTGATTTTAGGAAAATCAATGCACTCTCAGAAGTAGAGCTAGTCCTCTTTTTACGTGATGTTACTGCCTCATAATAGATTTTTTCTGAATTAGATATATTCTCAAATAGGGATTTAACCCTTTGGGAAAGTTGAAGTGCACACTTTCGCAAAGAAAGTCTGATCAATTTCACCAAACTATTTAAACTGTAGTGATTAAGGACAAGGCAACTAGAAGACTGTGCCAAGTTCAAAGATGCTTGAATAGTCTAGCCTATTTTGATTCCTTTCATTTCTGCACAAATTTGTTCTGAGACTGAATTGCATACAAAATATGGCAGTATTTTTCAATTAAAAAGTGGAGATCACATTGGTGTTTCTTTTAAGCATTTGCAGAGTAAAAATTTACTGCTGCCTTGCATGAAATAGGGCACCGATAATTAGAGGATGTCCTGAAACACATTTGGTCCTGAGGCAAGGTCTTCATGCAAGTAGTGAGAAATCTTAGGTGATCAATCAGTAATCATCTCAAAGACATTAAGGGAGACAAAATGATTCAGATAAGATTAGACAGAAACATAGCATGAAAAAATGTAAACTGCATTAATGGAGCGACTTGACCCTATTGTACATTGCAATCTGCATTCCAAAAACATATGCGACTGAACACTAGGAACATTTACTGGGTCCAATGGGGAAACAGGCAAAGTAAAACAACTATACTGAAAACGTGGACATTTCATTATAAACTTTTACTTGATATTTCCTAAACATCAGGTAAAAAATTATCATAGCATTGTTTTTACATCACTACATATTAAGATGGCAACATGCAAATTAGGGGAGGCAATGACGGAGGCTTGTGGACAGTGTTGGGGCTGAGGGGATTGTCACTAGGGGCCAATGCTTTCGGTGCTTAGTCAGAGCATGTCAAAGACTACATTTATCGTCCAATTACCTGCCTACCAACAATGTATAAAATATTAACATCCATCCTTATCGAAAGAACTTATGCATTTCTCGAAGAGAATGAGCTCCTACCAACTGAGCAGACAGGATGCAAACGAGGAAGTTACGGGTGCAAAGATCAACTACTGATAAATAAGAAGTAAAAGGAACTTGTCATCAGCTTGGATTGATTATAAGAAAGCATTCGATAGTGTTCCACGCTCATGGATTATCAAGTGCCTGGAGATGTTTAAAATCAACCCAACAGTAGTTAATTCATAAGTGCAAGTATGAAGAAATGGAAAACAACCCTCCATCTGAACCATAACAATGGATCCCTGAAGTGAAGACGTATTAACATCAATAGTGGTATATTCCAAGGAGATTCATTATCCCCACTCCTTTTCTGCCTTGCTCTAGCACCACTGAGCACGCTTCTGAACAACACGAAGCAAGGGTACGAAATCAATAAAAGAAAAATCAACTACCTTTTCTACATGGATGACCTGAAGGCTTACGCTATGAATGATAACCAACTCAAGAACCTACTCGACATCGTGAACACTTTCAGTGATGATATTAAGATGGAATTTGGACTGGACAAATGTGCAAAAGCAACCTTTATCAAGGGAAAACTGACGAAAACATCCAACATTGTCCTTAACCAAACCACTTACTATACAAGAACTGGACCAAGAAGGAACATACAAATATTTAGGAATACATGAAGGTGATGGCATACAACATTCGAAGATGAAAGAACAGATCCGAAAAGAATATTACAGAAGAATTAGAATGGTCCTCAAAGGTGAATTGAATGCCATGAACAAGATCGAAGCAATTAACACCGTAGCCATACCAGTCGTAACTTACAGCTTTAATATCATCAACTGGACACTTGAAGATATTAGGAGTTTAGATAGAAAGACGAGGAAGCTCCTCACTAAAGAAGGAATGCACCATCCTAAGTCAGACGTAGACCGAATGTATTTACCAAGATCAACTGGTGGTAGAGGCCTGATTCAAATTGAAACAACTTACAAGACAACAACCATCGGCCTAACAAATTATTTAGAAAAATCTCAAGATCCATTCCTGAAACTTGTCAATCTGCACGAAGAGAAAAAGAAGTCGTACTCAATAATGAGTTATGCTGCCAAATTTAAACAAGAGCTGAATTTGAATGACATTGAAGAAAAGAACAACGAGTCAGTGACTAAACTTGCCAAGAGAGTGAAACAGCATGCTAAATCCAAAACCCTTGATAGGATTAAGAAGAAATAGGAAAGTAAAGCTATGCATGGACAGTATCCATCAAGAATCAAGGAGGCTGATGTCGACTTTAAGCAAACTAATGACTGGCTGAAGGGAACAGGTTTGAAAGCGGAAACTAAAGGCCTTATTATAGCAGCTCAAGACCAAAGCTTAGCAACGCGATTATACCATCACAGAATCATCAAAGATGGAACTAATCCACTCTGCCGATTATGTAATAAGTATGATGAAAGCATCGACCACATTTTAGCTGGGTACCCCGAGTTAGCGAAAACAGAGTACATCAAACAACACAACAACGCAGCAGCTTGCATGCACTGGAAGTTCTTTCAGTATTTCAATATCAAAACAGCCGACAAGTGGTACGAGCACCAACCAGAAACAGTTACAGAAAACGAAACAGTTACAATTCTCTGGGATATGCAAGTACACACTGACAGAACCATCAAAGCCAATAAGCCTGACATCATTATCAAGAACAAGAAAGAAAAGACCTGTATGTTGATTGACATGGCTGTACCATCTGACCGAAATACATCCGTTAAAGTAGCTGAGAAACTCTCCAAGTTTAAGATCTGGAAATTGAAATCACAAGAATGTGGGGAATGAAGACGCAAATTGTATCAGTAATCATCGGAGCACTAGGAGTTATCAAGAAAGGAATTGATAAACAAATCTGCAAAATTCCTAGAAACATCAATGTCACAGAACTCCAAAAGATCGCCCTACTAGGATCCGCACATATCCTCCGAAAAGTCTTATCCATCAAGTAGAATGACTACCCATTAGAGCCTAAGAGCCTGGATTGGATCCGGCGCTAATGGTGAAGAAGAAAGTAAAGCATAGACATTTCAGAGATAATAATAATAATAATACTATGAATATTTCAACAGGATAAAAGCTTCAACAAAAACATTGCTGGCTTCAATGCTTGTCCTGCCTAAAAGAAAAGAAATGTAAAAAGCCTAATTTACAATTTTTATAACTATGAATAAATATTACATTGAAACTCCATGATGATTATTAAAAAGCCTAGTTGATCAAAAATTACTCCATTTTTAAAAACAAATCCAGTTTTTCCTTAAAATCCATTTTATTTTCGGCAGTTCTTATGTCTATAAGCAAATTGTTGTGTAACTTTGCCCCCATGTAATGAAATCCTTTTTGCGCATATTCAGTTTTGATGCGTGGCAAAGTGGCTAAGCATTTATTGTTTCTAGTGGTCTTGGTGTGTTCATGTTTTGTGATGTGACTCTGCAAGGCATCACATATCATTATTCAGGATGTTATGCACCAGGATACAAGCTCTTTTTATATTTGATCTTTCCAGTGACAGGACACTGCATTCCTTTGATCTCATGCCAGTTATTCTCATAGCACGCTCATGAAGAGCAGCTAACTTTCTTGACTGACCAGTAGTTGGTTTCTGGTGTAAGATCCCACAATATGTAACAACAGGTACAATCATAGAGCGATAAAGTTTACAAGCCATTGTGCTGTCCAAGAAACATCTTATCTTCGACAGTAGACGTAATCTGCCAGAAGCTCTTTTATAACATAGTTCAAAGTTGGTGTTTAGATTTAAAGTTGAATCGATTTCCACTCCTAAAATATCTATACGAAGTAGTAGTATTGATTTTTGTCCCTTTGTATCAAACACATATTTCTCCACTCTGTCGCTTTGTACGCTGGGCAGTCCCAAAAACCAACACCTCTGTTTTTCCTTTTTTCGCATTTAGAATAAGTTCATTCTCATCCATCCATTTTTCAAGCTTGGCCATTTCATTAGTAAGGATTTTGCTCAAATTTGTAACATCCTTATCCACCCAATAAATAACCGTATCATCAGCGTATTTGATGATGTTTGTGTCAATTATATCTGTTATGTCGTTAAAGAATAAAACAAAGAGAAGAGGTCCAAGGATTGAGCCCTGAGGAACTCCAGATTTTAACTGCTGAGCTTCCGATAGGACGTCATTGTAGCTCACTTGTGCTGACCGATTAAACAAGTAGTCCTCGAACCAGATACGTTCTTTACCGTCAATGCCATATGATGGAAGCTTGGTCAACAGTTTGGAATAGCTGATGGTGTCAAAGGCCTTACTAAGATCAACAAACACAGCACCAACTAGTTGCCCTTTGTCCACGTTTTTCCTGATATCATCTAGCAGTAGTGTTGCTGCTAATTCTGTTGACATTTTTGCTCTGAAGCCAAACTGCCTAGTAGACAGTAGTTTGTTTTCATCTAAAAAGTTCATCAACTGTTTGTGTACAATCTTCTCTATTACCTTTGACACTATAGGAAGTACGGATATTGGTCTATAGTTATCATAGTTTGTTGTCGATCCTGACTTGTGCAAAGGAATGATTTTAGCCGCTTTCCATTCCTGTGGGAATTGGCCAGTGTCAAGAGACAAATTAATTACATGAGATAGTGGCACTGAAAGCACGTCAGCAGCATCTTTTATGAGACCTGGGGGGAGATCATCAATTCCAGTGGCTTTTGAACGCTTTATGGATTTGATAATCTATTCTACGTCGATATTTGTTACATATTGAAAGTTAAACACACTCTCTGTTCTCCTTGTGATGGAAGTAGGAAACTGCCATGCAAAATCTTTCAGCAAAATTGATTTTTGCTTCAAAGATGCAACAATGTTCATGAAAAACGAACAGAAAACATTTGAAATGAGAGTTTGGTCGGTTGATTCTTTTCCATCAATTTCAAATACTTGGCATTTGCTTGAGCTCTTTGCTTTTCCAGGATAAATCGATTTTACAGTCTTCCAGAATTTGCTTGGGTCGCCGGTTGAATTTTCCCGCAATAGATCTTTGTAGTAAGTTGCCTTTGCTCATCTTATAGCAATATTAACCGCATTTCGCGTCTTTTTATACTCCGTTTTATAAAACTCCTTATGTGGCGATTTCCGAGACTTGTGGAGGAGTTTGTCTCTGTAGCTCATAAGTTTCTTTACGTTATCAGTTAGCTAGGGCGCTAATTTCCCCCTCACCTTCTTCATTATTCTAGGGGCATGCTTGTCAAAAACCTCCAAGACAATATTTTTCATTTTATTCCAAGCCTCGTTTACATTACTGGAATTGAGAACAGGGTACCAGTTTTGCTTTTTCAGATCCTCAGTCATTTCTTTTGGGTTGTACTTTCTGTAGTCTCGACACTTGATCAATCTTGGTTTGAATTTTGCCGAATGTATTTTTCTGACGCATCCTACCATGTCATGATCCCCGATACCTGTTGGGATTACGTCATGGTGTACAATCGTGGCAGTGCTATGTGTCGCAATAATGTCAATGAGAGTTTTTGTGGTGTAGCAGATTCTGGTTGCCTTTCGAATTATTTGCTTTAAACCATTTGAGCTGATAATAGATTTAAAATCTTTCCCGTCCCCAGGGACCAGATAATTCACATTTGCATCTCCCATTAGTATTGTTTCCAATGACAACTCGCAAGCCTTTCTTAACATTTCATCAAAAGAGTTGTTAACATATTTTGGCAGGTGTTTCTATGAATCTGGCGGTCGATAAATAATGCCAATTAAATACGAGCTTGATTTTATTGGTTTCATTTCCAGCCAAATACATTCCATTTTGTCATTTTCGAGATTGAGGCGCCTGTTGTAGGTTAATTTATCCGAGATGTATGCTGCTACTCCACCCCCTTTCTCTGACTTTCTCGGTTTGTTTACAAATGAATATCCAGGTATGGAATGCAAAGCCTTAGGGTCCTCATCCATTTTTCCCTGCTGAAGGTGTGTCTCACTCAGTGTTAATACATCCATATTCGGGAAACTTCTCAACAGCTCAACAATATGGTCAAAGTTTGACGACAGGCCATGCACATTTTGGTGAAGTATCTTGACTCTTTTTTTGGAAGAAAGCCTTTCCATCTCCGGGTTAAATGTAGTATTTTGACTTTGTCCTGGACAAGGTTCGACGTCTCCACACATCAACAGCAATAGGCCTAAAAAGGTTGAGTTTGAACATCTCACAGCAAAGTTGAATCTGCCACCTCTTGACTGCCATAAACTGGAGAAAATGTAAGTCTCCCCAAGCTGGCTTGAGTCTTTGTCATAATGATTTGAATATAAGCTACCACTGGAGACAAAAGCAGTCTTTCTTACTCTAAAACAGATGACCAACAGGAGAGCGATGAAAAACGCGTGCTTCAAAGCAGAAACCATCTTGAAACGATCACCTTAAAAATTGATGGAGACAAGATCTTTAGATATGAGGTAATGATTATTGGCAGCCAAATAGTCATCGTGAGGATGCCTAGGGTAATATAGATGTACTGCACTTTCTTCACGTTTCATTTAAGTGTTTCATTTAAGTGTTTTTGTAACCTCTAGTTCTTTACTATGATGTTACTTTTTTACACACATTTTCAATATTGCCATGTACTGCCTAGCCTATTTTTACACTCAAGGCAAAGTGAATTCTAGGACCCATTTCGTTGACACATTTCCTGTGTACAAACTGACCTGTGTACAAACTTTCCTGTGTACAAACTTTCCTGAGGCTTGCAAGCATCTTGTTGTTTCCATATTTCCTTCCTTCTTCTATTGAATCTTTATCCAAGCATAGGTTTGCGATCATTTTTTCACACTCATTTCTTGCAAATATTGCTAACAATATTGCTTTGCAGCCTTTGTTTGCAAATGTTTTGTTGACAATTTTGTTCTGCATTCCGACCATGCACAGCAAGGGGTCACATGATCTTTCTCTGTGACATGTGATGTCATCAATCAATCACTATGCTTGGCAGGGGGGTCACGTGCTCCTTCTCAGTGTCCTGTGCGGTTGTCAATCCATGATGAAATGCCTTGTCTTTCCAAAGCTAATTTGTGAAGAAATGTCTTGTTTTTCCAAGGTTAATTTGTGAATGTGGTTTGGGAGGGATTGCACGCTTTTAGTGGGCACCCTTTTAAAAGTTTCACTCTATATACTAGTATGCGAAACAAATTAGTGAGGTTTGTTTTAAAGACTACTCTTCCTTGGCTGTTTCACTGCATCGCCCCAGAATTGCACCAGGTTTATGCTGTGTGCTTTTGTTGTGCATTGTATAAATTATTTTTTAATTTTTAAGCAGGTTTTGGAGAAAATGCCCTTTTTCCGATTTTACCCCCTCGGGGTAAGCCTAAGTTCTGTGCTTTCTTGCCCTTCATTGGGAAATGTTGCATTGCTATATGGCCGATGGAGAAGGTCATAAGGAGTATAAGGATCAATGGGAAAAACTTCTTTAGCAGTATGGCATTTACATTGGTCTAGTTTTGGAAAAGAATCAGTTTCGTTTTTCGTTAATGGAGGAAGGACATGTGACTGTGCTGCTGCTCCATTCTGTGTGTTTTGGCATTTGTGGGACATCCAATTTTTGCTGTTGCCACTCTGGTGGTAAAGTTAATTTCATTCTTAATAACTAGGTGTTAAAGGCTATTGCTTCTTTGTATCTAGCATATATGTCGTGTGCTGCCTGTGTGGCTATGTATTTGTCCTCCCTCAGCTTGGAAGGTAGGTGCCCCAGACTCTCAGGTTTCGATAGTAAACAACAAAAACATGGGTAAAATAATGTTCTGTCTTTACAATTAAGCTATGGGGCTTTCATTATTTTTAACTTATTTTGCTGCCGTTTGGTTTAAAAGAGTTCTACTGTTGACCTCTTGACCTCTCACCATTCTGAATTTTTGTTGTTCTTCATCACGAGTATCCCAGTTGGCTAAAAATTGTGGTAGTGAGTCTCTTCTTTCCTGATTTCATGGTTCCAAACTCAGTTATGAGGTCTATGTACATTTGGGCCAAAGTTTTCCTCATATTATTCCTAAATGTAATTGCTAATTCTATGCCCTGTAAAGTTAACTAGTCCTTGGCTGCTCATTGTGGAAAATTCACTTTCCATTTGGTAAGCTACTGAACTAAATGGCATTGGTTTACTGAATGTCTAAATGTCTGAATTCCTTAGTATTGGGTTCCTCTGCGAAGGTGCAAGCTAAAGGTCAGGGAGAGAGGTTATTTTGGTGCATTTTACAAGAGTTTTTGCCTAGAAGTTCACTGAAATAAAAGGTTCTTTCTGCCCAACAGTTAATTGAGTTTTGGCGTCGGGAGGGAAACATGTTATTATTATAATCATTGTGTATTACACCATGATGATAATAATGTTAATTCTGCAAAGAGTGTCTTTTTAAATTATATGTATCTAGAACATTTTCACTAGATTCTATAATATGTGCTAATGGATATTGTTTGAGGGAGCATATTAGCAGTTTCTTATTTTAGTAAAGGCATTTTTATTAACCACAGCACGAAAAGCGGCAACATTCTTTTCACATACTTAAAAGCTTTGTTTGTCCAACACAGAATATGAAAATGTCTTTGTGAAAGCAAAAAGAGTTTGTTTTCTCATTGGGACTCTTCAAGTAGACAATGGTAATAGGTCCTAATTGGTCACACTTGGGGCCAATTAGATGCATCCTATAACATTAGCTGCATCTGGATATATGTTTTGGTTAACCTTTAAGTCACTGTCTGACGTTTTCATACTCATATGAGTGTCGGACGAAAAAAGCTTTACGTATGTCAAAAGAATGTTGCCGCTTTTTTGTGCTGTGGTAAAGTTCTGTAGTACCGACAGACTATTTACGCATTTTTATTAAGTGGTTTAGCATATTCCTGAATTTTCAATAGAGAAATTATTTGTATAAATAGGTTATACCAGATGTCATGGATGGGGAATTGAGTTAGTGAGACTTAAGTATTGGAATTATCTTGCTTTTGAATATTGCTCCTCATTACAGCTTGAGTAGAAAGTCTGTATTTAAGGTCTGTCAGTGGTGCTCATGGCATGTTTCTTGCTGTAGAGTGGTGCAGCAATTAATGAACCTTTATCATTTAAGTTTAGGCACCATTTCTCTACACTTTGCATTGCTTTGTACAGCCTGGTACTCAATGGGTGTTCATTTATTCCTGGAATTTTAACTCACAGGCATACTCACTATGTACATTTTTAAATGCATGGCTTTCACAGAGAGCAAGGATGAGCCTAGAAAGTTTGAAGGAAAAGTTATAGCACTAACTGATTCAGCATCTACGTCATCCATATTGGTTTTGGCCTCTCTTGGTTTTAAATAGAGATTGATCCAAGAAGAAAACAGATATGGATGAAAGTCTTTCTGTGCCTTTTCACCATAGGATAAAGATGTACTGGATTTCTCTGTTTTATTTTTAATTATTTCTTTTTCAAGTACCACTTTTTGAAATTTTAAGTAAGTTTTTTGCATCATCCCAATGGTCAATAAAATCTGATGAATTTGGCACTTCTGTCCAAGCATTTTCCCCTGTATCTCTTTCCTTATACTGTCCCCGTTTCGGATAGTTTCTGACAAGTTCTCTTCGTCAAAAGTTGATAATACTTTGCTATTGCAAGTCATACTGCTATCTGGTGTCTCTCTCAAGCTCTGACAATATTGTTCAGATATCAAAATCTGAGTGATAATTTAAATAAGCGGGGTTTCATAGGAAAAACGTTCACAACAACATGCTGATCAATCAACTGCCATGTGGTGAAGTGTTGCATGTCAAGATCGAAAAGTTGTGATACATGGGTTTAACTTTTATCAAGTGCTTGCCCTCAAGAAATTAAATGCACTACTGGTACTCACTAGAGCTTACATGGAACACTCAATGACATGAGTACTTAAAGCCCAGTGAGTAACAGGCTTAATTGTTTTGAGTATTGTCCACTTTTTCTTTCTTTACTATGTATTGTTACTCATGGCCACTTCTCACATTGTTTAGCATTATAATTACGAATGTTTTGTCAATATGCTCATGATGGAACTCCGAATACCAGTCATTCAAGGCTAATGTATTCAATGCATCACTCCCTTGGAAATATCTGAAACTTTTATTCATGTGTCGACAGGATAGCAAGACATACTGTTGCCATGGCAAGAAAGTGGTATCTGTGTTATTTGCAGTAATGCAATGAATGACGTTGCAGAAGTCCATTTTATGCTCCATCCTTTACAATTTCTATAGCAGAGTATGATGGAAGGGCTGTAGCTTCTATATTTTCTTGCTATCTAAAGACATTTAAATACTTTTTATAATCCTGGCTATTGGGAACTGTTTGTATTCCTACTTATATTAGCTGTTCTAAATATGAGCACGTTTATGCTTCTTATATCCATATTTCTTTGTATTGTGATTTGCTTTTATGTATCATATCAGTTTATATCACTAGATGTCATCTGATATTCTTTCTGCCTTGCTTTCACATTTTAATCTAACACAGTGATTAATATTTATTTACACATGAAATGAGGACTTTGCTTGCATGGTATTTTTGAGTTTTACCATTGTGTTCTTAGTTCCAAATCATCACATTCGTTTTATACGATTTCCTACCAGGATACAGTATATACTTTACTGGCAGGAGAATGATATGAGACACCAGCGTTTTCGCTGGGAGCCCGCTACATGCGGACAATCCCACCCCTGATGCACCTGCAAATTTGCCTTGGAAAGACAAGACATGTCCCCACTTGCCTGTGCATACTGAAGAGATCATGGATTGACAGGAGCACATGACACTGTGAAGGATCATGCATTGACAAAGGCAAATGACTCCTTGCCAAGCATATTGATTGAATGATGACATTGCAGGTCACTGCAAGGAACATGTGACCCCCTGCCATGCCTGGTTGGAATGCATACCAACATTGTTGGCTAAATTTGGGTTAAATGATTGTGAAAATGTGCTCTCAAACCTATGCTAGGCTACATGATTCTGTAAAAGTGGAAGGAAAATGCTGAATTTATTTTCAAGTTGTCAAACAGTTTGTAAGCAGTTCCTAGTAATCAAAAGTTGGAAAACGTGATGGGGGAGTTAGAAAAAATTCGGAATGCTAATAAACTCAGACTCAAAATCAATAGGGGAGTTGGGATTTGAGAAAAGGCTTTAAATGATTCTCAAGTTACTGAAAGAGCTAGAATGTCTGTTCTAGCTCTACATATGTCATATAACTAAAATGAAGAGTCTGTAGAAAACTTCATTTACTTTAAAATAATAAATGAATGATCCTTATAACGTCCAGGGGGCCAGAAAAGAGTGAGAGATTAGGGTAAATCACTTCTCACTTTGGTGTATGTGACTGGTGATTGTATTATCAAACAGTATTTTCTTTCAGTCTAAGTAAATTTGAGCAATGTTTTGATTCAAGAATGGTTCACAAAAAATAAGTGATTTGCCCTTAGCATGAATAAGCTGTGCCTTGCCTGCTTTGTAGCCAATACTTTCTTCAACTGCTTTCCATGCATTTCTTATTCAGTCTCTTCCTTTGCACCCGTTGTCTGCTTTATCATGCAAGCACGAATACTTTTGCACCTCTTAGGTACGTGCTTCGTTCTCAGAAATACATCTTACCATTTTCATGATGAGTTTCCAGAGTTGTTCAAGATCATCAACACAGTGAAACACAAGAACCTCTAATCAAGTGGTACTGCTAGGAAGTTAAAAAATAGATATTACTGCAAATCCCTTTCAGGTTTTGCATTGACATCAGCATTCTTTCACCTTGTGAGAAATTGAAACGATTATTAATCCAGCATATTTTATATTTTTACATTAATAGTTGCAGCAATTACCTTTTAGAATATTCAGTTTTATGCAGTTCACCCCAACATGAAAAAATTATCACTGATGATTATTTACCTCCCACCAGTGTGGTCTAGGCCTAAATGATAACTGCACAGGCAAGGTTGTAAAACACTCCTTTGCCTGACTTCAAAATGCTTGATTGCAGTAATTGACCTCTTCTACAACAAATGTTTTGTACTAATTTTCCTTATATTTCGTAATAAGAAGTTGCAAAAATTACTTATATTTGATAGTGAGTATGATGAGGATGGAAATAAAGTGTTTATTCGACGAGAGTCTCTCCTGACGTAAGTACACAGATAGAAATTCTTTAATTGACTGTTCTCTTTACTAGTTTATCACATGCATTCATCTATATATATATGGATTGTTACTGTACCGTTTTGTGCTAGCCATCAACCTTTCTGTCAAATGTGGACTGTGAAGGTTGTTCAACTTTCAACGCATTGGCTCATTAAATGCTTTTAGATAACTATATTATTATTGTGGTGCTAGCATCATAAAATTGCTGGTGTAGTATAGAAGGCCAATGTGCGGAAATCATAAAAGGATATGTTTATGCTTTTTGCAATTTAACAACATATACTGAAAGAGCATTGTAAGTAGTCTTGAAAGTAGAATTTTAGTGGACAAGGATCTGCTTTAGGTTGTAAGGTATTTTTGGCGTGGTTCAATTTAATTGGTTTGCTGATCATCTGAGCACTTATTCAGATGGAGTCAAATAATTTGATTAATCATTATGGAATCTAACTATATGATTATCCAGTTGCATTTGTGTACTTTGAGTATCTGTTATGCTCCTGCCAAATGCTCTTGACTTTTGACTATACAGCACTATACATTTATTGTATTTAAATGTTGAGAGTGTTTGGCCATCCAGTGTAGTGCTGTAGAAACTTGTATAGCACTGTATAGCTAAGTTTTTTTTTTTAATTCAGAGTATTCAAACCTGATAATCTCTCCCAGTAACACACATTTCCGAGCGTATTTACTTTGGCACTTTGCAAGATAACTTTATTCACCTTTTTAAATCATATATTTATGTAACATTATAGGCCGTGATAACTCCTTTGTAAGTTTCACAAGTAGCAACATTTTTTGAAGCTTGTTACTTATGTAAACATTAAAAAAAATCGTACTCAACCTTTTTGGAGCTGCCATGCCCTTCGAGGTTTCCATATTGCTTGACACCCCCTATCCCACTTCCACCTTCCTTATCTTTTATGTTTTCTATAGTATTATAAAAATGGTAGACATTTCAGAGTATATTTTCCAAAGATGAATTTCAAATGAGTCAATCTTTCAAACATCTAAATGCTTTGTTCACAAACAAAAGCTAAACTACAGTGAAAGTTCACGAACACCAGGTTCAATGTGATGCCTGAATTTGGTGTTCGGCCATCAAAATGTCGATGTGGAGTTTTATATCAGTCATAACAAGTCTTAGAGAATTTTTCATGATTATATCTGAATGATGACGTTCTTTTGTCAAGGACTGTAGCATAGGGCTGAATCTTTGCATAGCCATTATGAAAAAATAGATATTACTGCTGGGGCAAACCCTAGAAAAGGGGATGCATTTCTTCAAAAATAAAGAGCAGTTGAGGAGTTGAAGTACATTCTCGTGTAAGTTAGAAGCTTTTAGACTTCAGATTTGTCATAAAATCAGATGCGTTTAAATGAGAGTCCTAGCAATGGCCATTAATAAGTTATAGTAGCAAGTATTATAATGTCTCTACTGGCTGTAGCTTATCACAGGAAGGGAATCTGAGGGTATTTCATCCAAGGAAGTTTTTGGTGCAGTGCTGCTTACTTTGGCGTACAATGCATCTACCAGTAACATGTTTTTCATTGTAATAAGGACCTTAAACAAGTTAATTTCATCTGCCTTATAAAGGAAGCAACCGTCAATATGGCTTAGTAGACATTCCATATTTTATATTTACCACCAACGATCAGTATTTCAACCATGCTTGATGTGGTCAAAGGCAATTTCTTCAGTTCTGATGTAAATTTTATGGTAAAAGGAGATACTTTTCTGGGGTCAAAGTCCATTTCCTAGAAGGAATTGTTGAGGAATAGTGGAAATTCTTCAGAGTTTCCATGTTAAACAAGCCCTCTTTTCTTGACAAGTTACAAAGGCAGACTTTCAGCAATTAGAATTTCTGTTCTTTTCCAGAGTTAAGAGTATGGTTGATAATTAATTATTTACTCATGTGACAATTCATGGAAGTTTTTTCAATCCATTCCAATGCTTAGATGCGCAAAATTGCCATTAAAGCTTGCATTGTAACCTAGACAATACTTTTACTTTATGACATAACTTCAAGCTCCCAATGCCTCCTTGATCTTAAAAATGCCCCCATTGAGAACCACTCCATTGAAAATACAGAAGTAACCTTAACTATAACTAGGTAGTTTACAATTGGCTTGCCTGAATGAACATAAATGGTAATTTTTATTTCTACAACAGAAAGTGTAGCATACATTGATCAAATGGTGATGTTTAATATTGTTCTAGAAGTAGGTTTCCTACTAATTTCATAATCAAAGTTCTCCATCATTTAGAAAAAGAATTCAAGAAGTTGCTCATGGCATTGAGTGCACCTTTAGTGAACATATATCATATTGCAGCTTTAGCAAGATGCTTCAGAGTTGCAAGTTTGACAAACTATGTCACATGAGTTTCTTGACCAATGATAACATGGAATGCAGACTGGAATGGGCACATGTGGTGTCACAGATTTGGTGCACCATGATATTTGATTATGGTACAATGACCCCGTTTTGCATTAAGAATGACATTTGGCACACTCATGGTGCAAAGTCTTGCTTGGTTCAGTCTACAGCCAGGGATGTAGGGTTCTTTGAGATCATTATATCTTCAGTCATTGCACTGGGCAATAACAAAGTACTTTTTGAAAGGAGTTTTAACACTTTTATCTGAAGTAGAACATTTCTGCAACCCTGAATCCAGAAATGAAAACGATTTTTCTTTATCAGGCCTGTTTTTCTCCTCAATGTGAGTTTGAAAAGTTGATGCTTCCTCTAATTTCACTTCAACTATTGGCATGAGTGGCTACGATTTTTCACATGGAATGAGGTTTCGGCAGACAAGCTCCTCTTTTATACTAGCTTTCAGTACATAAATAACAAAAAGCTTATTAATGTATGCGATTTATGCAGTAGTTACACTATCTACAACTGTCGATTCACATTTTTACTGCAATTAAAACTAAGAGAAAGCATTAAAAAAGTCCATGAGGTTATCTTAAAAGTGCACTTTAGCCATGTTCTACGTAATGATGTGGTATCTGCTGCACTTGATCTACTTATAGAGTTAATATGCGTCTAGAGAAAGCTGACAATAAAGGAAATGCTTCCCTAGTCAGCAATACAGAATTGGAAAATGGAAGCTTTGATTCTATTGACTGACAGCTGGTTAGAACCATCTTATGGGATAATCATCCCAAGCAAGAGAATCAAGGTGCAAGGCTTCCTATGCGCTAGGTCCAGAAAATTTTTGCCCATGGGCCAAATTTAGTCCAGAAAGCAACTTTAACTGCCACGCACGATGTCCATTCAATGCAGAAAAGTGCTATTTACATCCCCTTAGAAGGTAGCCTTTACAAAGCTTATCAGAAGACCACCACAGAGTTACTGCCAGAAATTATTGCTGAAATAGGTCTAAAAGAATTCGTCAATGTTCCTATAAGAGGAAATAATCTACTTTATCGTATCTTAGCAAATAAGGAATCTGGTGTTAGTGACTTCATTCTTGCCATGGAGTTGGTGATCATGAGATGCTCATGTATATCTGCAACATCCAGTAAGAAATATCTTTCTAAAGGCCAAGAAAAGGTTATCAGTATGATAAGGCTGATTTAGATGGGTTAAAAGTTTTCATAGTCAATGCTCTTGCATGTGTTATGGCAAGATTATTGAACAAGAATGTTAGTGAGCTATGTAATTATTTCGGAGAGTAACTTTGACAAAGTCTTGAAGAATTTATTCCATCTACAATTGTGAAAAGCCCAGTCAGCCACCCATGGGCGAATTGTAAAGTTTGCAGAGAAACTCGTAAGAGGGAATATCTATACAAAAAAGTCAGAAAATCAGAATCACAATTAGCTTCAGTCATTTAAAGCACAGAAAGGAAGAATCTATTTCTTAGTCAAAAAGAGTCAAGGTGAATAGTTAAGAAATTATGTCCTTAGAGATTCACTAATAGAAAATATACGATTTTTTGAAGTATATTAAGTCAAATAGGTTGCAAAGATCATCCATCAAGTGTCTTAAAAAATGATCAATTATACCAAAAACCTAATGATGTTTAAATGTATTTGAACTTAACACTAAATTCTACAAAGCCATTATATGAGAAGATCCTGATGAGACTGGAAATCAGTCAGAATCTGAAGTGAATCAAAGTCCATCAATTGACCCCCCCCCCCCAATAGTAGACATCAACATTACGTGGCAGGGAGTGAAAGAACTAATTGAAGTATTAGATTCAGGTAATTGTCTTGGACCCAATGGCATAAGTCCTAAATTGCTGAAACTAATCCCATGCAAAGCTGTGAGCTCTTCAAAGTTAGTTTTTGAGAATTGGTTTAGAATTTGACAGATTCCAGATGATTGGAATTGGCAAATATTGCTTCTCTCAACAAAAAGGGATCTAGAAGCAATCCATCAAACTATAAGCCTGTGTCACTTATTTTGGTTTCTTGCAAACTTCTAGAGAACATAAGCAAATCTGCACTATGTAATCAACTTGAAGGGTTTAGCCTTATTGTAGATCAGGAGCATGGATTTAGAAAAAGCTATTCATGTATTTTTTGTTAATAGCGTATGCCGATAAAATCACATTATATTAATAAACTCACAAGGTCTGAGTTATGTTACTTTTTTTAAATGTTTCTAAGGCCTTTGACAAAGTTCCGCGTTGCAACTATCTACAGAAATGGAAAATGTTGGCAATGTGGTCAAAGCCTTTCTTGGCTAACATTTTCTTGTCTAATAGAAGTCAAATGACGGTGATGGACAGAGAAAAAAATCTTTTCCTTTTGATGTTCTTTCTGGAGTTCCTCAGGCAACAGTACTTAGACTTGTATTATTTTTTATATTCATAAATGGCATTGGAAGAAGTTTAAACTCTAACATTAATCTTTTCACTGATAAATGTGTACTGGATTGTGAAATAGGGTCTTAAGAAGGCAGCTGTATTTTACAGAATGATTTAAATATTCTATATGATTGGAAAAAACTGCTAATGGAAGTCACTGTTTCCAAAAGCTACTAAATGACTGTCACACTAAATAGGAATAATTTTCGAATTGATTGAACGTGTGAATTTACATAAATATTTTGGAGTCTACATTAACCTTAAAATGCAATGGAATGAAGCAGTCGACCATATGGTCAGCAAGGCTAACAGAGCATTGGTTCCTCTAAAATGAATTTTTCAGACTGCATGAGTCATATAGAGGAAAAAGTATATCTCTCTCGTTAGTCCTAATCGTGAATACTCTTGCTAAATTTGGTCGCCAAGTTTGAGAGAGATAGAAATGGTTCAGAGAAATGCAGCATACTTTGTTACAAGGATTGTGTTGAAAATATTGATCAGTGGATATTTTCATTCATAATGCCTCAATCTATAATGTGCTGTTTGCAATTAATGCTTCAGTCCAATGTGAAATTAAATACACATCCTGTTATCACTTGAGTATTCTTTTATTTTCCCAGCGATGTTTTTGGGGTGGGCGCGGGCATTTATTTGGTTGACAATGCTTATGGGGGGCATTAGGAATTGTTAGAAGTTTTGGCGAATTCTATACAGTCTTATAAGTAACATGATATTTTTCCATGTAACAATAAGTTCAATATGAAGAAATCATACCATCAATCACATTTTGTACAAATTAAAGGATTGATAAAAAGTATGGTTGGCAGGGACAGTTCCCTAGGGAACTTTTTGGGCTCAGTGAGTGCCACAATCCTTTACAGATTTGCAGTAATCACTTACAAATACCAAACTTAAGTAAACTACTCAAAAACCGTGGCTGTGCACATGGAAAATTGTGCATTGAATGTATTTTTACTATAATGAGGAATTTACTTGATGAATATGGGGTAGAGGTGGAGATGGTGGTGGTGGAGTTGTAGGTGGGGTTGTGAGGGGATCTTAGCATCCTCAGTCATAGAATTGATATGGATAACAATAAGTCTCACTGAGAAAGTAGCAGATATCAACAAAGAAATGGACGTATCTACTGCCTTGTTAATAAAACATTAGAACTATTATTCTGTGGTAATATATGACTGAATGGAATGCAAAATAAAACTCAGCTGCATAGTTTTCTAATAGAAATGTTTAGAAAAGTATTATTAAACAGCAATAATTATTTTAGTTTATATTTGATGATAATTCATTATTAGGTACATGAAATTCAACCGTTGCAATGACAAGCAAAAAAGGTGTTATTAGAGTTCCTTTGAGAAGATCTTGACACTGACGATACTTCCGAATATAAAACATGAAGGATATATGTCGGATGAAAAAGTATGCAAAGCATTGAAAAGCTAAAATATGCAGACATCTGAAAAAGAGAATTGATGACAGTTATTTACAAGAGAGTTGGTAATAATAAACAGCCTGCAATGCTTATGCCACTGGACAAACGTAAAGTATTATGTCACGTTAAGAGTATTGGAAAGGATTACAGATATTTTATTGATAAAAGACTAAACAAATTTGCTAGTCTCCACAGATGTCTATGATGTGACAATTCAATGAGTACTGAGAGCTGCTGGCTTTAATTACACACATTCAAGGAAAAGGGCAATGTTTTGAATGGTTCGCTATTGTCACCACAATTGTGGACTGAAGTGTTAGCATTCTACTTGGATGGCTTGGTTTTATACACAAGTACAACCCACATGATCAGACACTAGCACCATGAGCAATGACATGGAGAATGCCTGCAGGTGGTCTAAGCTTCCAACGAAATGCAAAAGGATTGCACAAGGGCAGTGGTGAGCAGACTGGGAATTTTGATGATGCGATAGTGTATTAACACAGGGTTATTTTGGCAGAACAGTATGAAAGGTAACTGAATGGAAAAGGTTTGCAGGGTTTGTTAGAGAACAATATCCAATTTTTCTTTGAAAGAAGCAGCAATGCAAGGGGAAAACTATTTTTGCAAGACGGTGATCTATACAAAATTGGCTGTAAAGCACAAGAAACAATACGCCAAGTAGGTCTGCATTCAAGTCAATGATGTATGAAAGAAGAGGATAGCTCATGAGACATATGTCCAGTTTTGCAAAAGATTCCAGAAAATGCTGCTCAGCTACCCATCAGACATCATTGATTGTACAATCCAATCAATGAACAGACATGTAGAAATGACGTTAGAGTAGAAAGGACAAATGAGTAAAATATTGGAGCGTTAAGCCTGTTTTATGCATAGTTTTAATAAGAAGCTGATCTACAAAAAAACCTGTTACTAGACACCCTGAACTTAAAGAGCCTCTAGAAGGATATGGAAAGAGTAAGGAAAGTTTTGAAATTTCTGTGGAACCGTTAACATTTTCAGGACAACTTAAAGCTGAACTAATACCGTATCCCTCTAGAGGACCAAAGCAAATGATATATAAAACTAACTGAAAATGACGTAATTACTGGTTTTGTTATAGTACAAATGTTTTGCTATACGCGCTTAAGCTGGAACTGTACACTGATTGGTTAAAGACCTTTTCCATTAGTTACACGGTAGCAACCATCCATGTATGGTTGATTACAGTGAAAACACTACAGGATATTCATATTCCTGTGACTTACTATCGATTCATCTATTGTCCAGTCACACATTGCTTGCTTGGTTTAGTTCTGGGGTATCTATTGATGTTCTGTGTCTACTTTTAATATAGTTGTTTAGCATCTACCCTCTGATTCACAACAGAAAGGGGATTCCTTGGACAGTACTTGACTAATCCTTCCCTGTTGACAGTCCCATTTTCACTATCATTTGTGTTAGGAATTATAATACTTACAATATGATTTACTAGTGATTCATCTATTGTCCAGTCACACATTGATTGCTTGGTTTTAGTTCTGGGGTATCTATTGATGTTCTATGTCTACTTTTAACATATTTTGTTAAACATCTGCCCTCCGATTCACGATGGAAAGAGGATTCCTTGGACAGTATTTGGCTAGGCCTCCCTTGCCGACAATCCTATTTTCAGTATCATTCGCACTAGTAATTCGAATAATTTTGGCTTTATTCAACTTAGAAGGTGATCATTACTTATGACTAGGGTGGGAGCTGAAGATAAAATGGCGGGTTACATGAAAAAATCAGTTGTGTTAGGTGGTAGTAGCGAAGTAACTTTTAAACACTGGAGTGGTGTAAATCACACTGTAGCATACGTGCAAGGTTAAAAATGCTAAATATAAAGCAAATGGTACCATATCATCTTTAAAGGCATTATGCCTGTAATACAAGCAATTGGAACATATTAGGTAGTTTTATAGTATCTGTCATACAGCCACATAGCTGGATTTACTTATCTGGTGGGGGCAATTTTAGGTTGCAATTTCTCCGAAGGGGGCAGAATATATGGAGACTAACAAAAAAACTCAAGTTCAAGGAGGCTTTAGGGCAGAATTGACAAATGAAGTATCACCCCCTTGATTTTTGACTGCTTTAATGCCATGAATATTATAAAAAGAAGTCTGTAGATTACCTATTGTTCTATATGTAAAAAAATTAGTGACAAATATGACTGCAAATGAAGTTGTTAAGTTATCTGACATGATAGACTTTGATAAGGATAATTTAAATATCTTATGAAAAGGTAAATCAAAGTACAAGGCAGATCTCACGTTAGACAAAGGCATGGACGTAGGAACCGGGGGCACAGGGGGGATGTGCCCCCAGTCCCCCATTTTTTCACATATTTGTATATAGAGTGCCTTTTCTTGCTTAAGAGGTTGCCCCTTAATGCAAGTGCCCACCAACGTTTTGACTGTTTCCTACGTCCCTACCCAAAGGTTTGATTACAGGGCCAAGGAAGGCAAAAAAAGTTGATGGTAAGAAGTTTGGTAATTTTCCCTAATCCCAAGGCCTTAATACATCACTATATCAGATGCTGCCATCCAAGTTGGTCGGGATTTTCTTCACAATAAATAGTTTGAGTTGTCAATCGATGAGTAATAGCAGAAATTTGAGTGTCAATACAAATCACCTAGTCAAACAATGTCAACTGAGTGCCCTCTCGTTTGAAAACAGTGTAACTTTTCACAAGACTTATGGCAAAAATAAGATTGTGAACAGAGGATGCTTAGCCAAACAATTTGCAATGATTGTTCTTTGGGTTGAAAGTATTATAATTCCTAACACAAATGATAGTGAAAATGGGATTGTCAACAGGGAAGGATTAGTCAAGTACTGTCCAAGGAATCCCCTTTCTGTTGTGAATCAGAGGGTAGATGCTTAACAACTATATTAAAAGTAGACACAGATCATCAATAGATACCCCAGAACCAAACCAAGCAAGCAATGTGTGACTGGACAATAGATGAATCGATAGTAAGTCACAGGAATATGAATATCCTGTAGTGTTTTCACTGTAATCAACCATACATGGATGGTTGCTACCGTGTAACTAATGGAAAAGGCCTTAAACCAATCAGTGTACAGCTCTGGTTTAAGCGCTTATATCAAGTTTTTGTTTATAATGTAACTGCAATTTTGTTCATTTAATTAAGAAACATTTAGAACGAAAATTTGGCAACAAATAAGTAACATGTAGGCCTACTACTAGGACCTGAGCTAGGTTTGTTTTAAAACAAAATTTTGTAGAATCAGAACTCTTAGCGTGATAAGTCCCTTTGCAAATTTTCCACGTCATAAAAGAAGCAGTTACAATCAAGTTATCAACAAGTTACCAGCTAGTAACTATTGAGTTACCAAAAAATTTAGTATGTTCCCCTATACTTTGCGAAGAGTTACCATTAGCTGCTATAAGTTTATAACAAGATAATATATAAATGTACAAAGTTTTTGGTACTACAATTGTATAGGGGTGTAGGGCTCAAGTAGAGGAATTGTTATCTCACAGTGAGACGCAGTCATGCTCCCTTGGAGTGGCCAGGATCCTATTTGGTTTCCCTACTTGTTCCTAGCTCACGTATGGCTCCACGGATACTGCTTGTGCATGGCAGTGGCCACATCCCGGGCAACGATTTTGACTGACCGGCTAAACTACATGGGTGAACCCAAAGGGCATGGCCTGAGGGTGGGAATATCTTTCCCAAGTGCATGAAATCATGGGAGGCAGGTGATAGATGGAAAGCTGAGCAGCCAAAGGATCTTTGGAACTGGTCAGCTTCTTTGCTGCGTTGGGCAGAGGATACCATAAGTAAGGTAAATGGCCGAGGTAACCCGCCCCATAGGGGAACTGCTCTTGTAGAAAGTAATTGCAACCTACTACAAGTAATCTTGCAAAGAACATTATGGATTTTCACACAAATTGAAACGAGGTGAACGACTTGAAAGGGTGGTCTAGGCAAAATAGAACAGTCTCGTCCGGTAGGGATCGTCATGCGCCACAGGTGACACCCGATCGTCATCAAGCTTCTGTGGTAAAACTGAAAACTACACAAAATCTGAAAATCGCAACATGGAACGTAAGAACTATGTTACAAACAGGCAAGTTAGAAAACATAAAGAAGGAAATGGAAAGACTAAACCTTAATGTTCTAGGACTTTCATAAATGAGATTGAAAGGAGCTTGGACGATAACATCAGGCACAAACCAGCTGGTCTACTCTGGGGGAGCTGAAAATGAACGGAGCGTAGGAATCTTGTTCGATCAAGCAATGAGTAAATCATTAAAAGGATTTTGGTTGTTATCAGACAGAGTGCTTCTGATAAAAATAGAAGGGAAACCGTTTGACATAAAAATTATCCAGGTGTACCCCCCAATATCCGCAAGTTCAGACAAGGAAATCAACGCTTTCTATGAAGACCTAGAAAAGCTCAGAAGGCCTGTAAATCACAATAGCCGATAGTCATATTGGGTGATTTCAATTTGAAAGTAGGTAGCAATAGGGTAGACAATATTATCGGCCGACATGGTCTAGGAAGTAGGAATAAGAGGGGAGAAAAACTCATTGAATGATCACATGCTAACAATTTCATGGTTGGAAATACTTGGTTCAAGCAACCTAAGAAAATGGACATGGCAGAAACCCGGAAATGGTAGCAAGAATCAAATAGACCACATTTTAGTCTCTAAATGCTTTAGAAATGCCCATCTCACAGCAAAAGCGCTTCCAGGCGCCGACTGATACAGCGATCATATACCTGTTGTAGAGATTGTTAGACTAAAATCGAAGAGGAAAAAACAGAGAGTTTCGAATATAAAACTGGACTTAGTTATCCTAAAGCAGACAAACCAAACGAAAGTGGATGACACAAGAAATTTTAGATTTGATAGACGAAAGGAGAAAGGCAAAAGGAGAGCCGGAGAAATATGAGAAAGTCCATGAAACAATAAAGGAGAAATGCAACAAAGCTAAAGAATCCTGGTTATTCGACAAGTGTAGAGGAATAGACATTTTTCGCAGATAGGATCCATCAAGGTCTACCAAAACATTGAAGAAATTGTCTGCAGAAAGATAGTTCATCAAGCGGATGTTTGAAGGATAAACATGGAACCATTACAATGGAAAGAGACAAGATCCTGGAAGGATGGGCGGAATATATCCAGGAACTTTTCTTTGACGAAAGAAAAGATCGAAATGTTATGAATGGAAACTTTGCTGGCCCTCCAATTTTGAAGGATGAGGTGAGAGCTGCCACCAAGAAAATGAAGAATGGAAAAGCCACAGGCCCAGACGGCATATCAGTGAAACTTATCAAGGCCTTGGGAGATTTTGGTTTGTTTGAATTAACGGAACTTTTGAACAAACTTTATGACACTGGACACATCCCATCTGATATGTTGAAATCTGTATTTATTGCACTCCCCAAAAATGTAGGCGCCACAGATTGCGAGCTTCACCGCACGATAAGTCTTATGAGCCATGTCACTAAAATTCTATTACACATCATAATGATGAGAGTAAGGAATAAACTTAAACCAGAAATTGCAGAAGAGCATTGTGGATTTGTGGAGGGAAAAGGAACATCAAATGCTATTTTGAAACTGTGAACATTGATAGAGAGACCCCTAGAGGTGAATAAAGACATCTGCCTGTGTTTCATCAACTATACCAAGCCCTGTGATCGAGTTAGTCTTGACGAACTTGTAAGACAGCTCACGCAACTCAAAGTAGATGGGAAGGATCTAAGAATAATGAAAAGCATGTATTGGAAACAAAGAGCCTGTATGAAAGTAAGCAATGATTTCAGCTCTTTCGAAAAGATTTAACGCGATGTAAGACAAAGATGCGTTCTATCGCCCAACTTGTTTTCTCTGTACAGTGATAATATCCTGAGACTTTTGTAAGATTTCCCAGGCATCAAATTTGCAGGAAAGATGATAAATAATCTCAGGTATGCAGACAATACTGTGCTTATAGCAGAAAATGAGAAAGACCTCCAAATTCTTCTAGACATATTCGTCAAAGAAAGCCACAAAAAGATTTGGAACTAAACTGCAAAACGACTGAAGTAATGGTCGTAAGTCAAAAAGCAGATGCACCAAAATGCAACATTTTCATCAATGGGACGCTGCTCAAACAGTGTGAATCCTTCAAATGCCTCGGAAGTTTGATATCCATTGATGGTCGAAACGACAAAGATATATCGTCAAGGATAGGCCAAGCTAAGATGTGCTTCCTAAAAGCGAAGTCCATCCTGTCTAATACCCAACTGTCTATAGACACACAGAAGAGAAAACTGCACTGCTATATCGAACTGATATTGATGTATGGATGCGAGGCATGGACTATAAACATCCAGATTCAAAAGAAATTGGAAGCCGTAAAAATGTGGTTTCTCAGAAGAATGCTTCGAATTCCATGGACAGTAAAGAAAACAAATCAAGAGGTTTTGAAGGAGGCGGTCACAGAGCGGTTGCTCATAAATAGGATATGGAAACGACAGGCGAAATTTTTTGGGCATGTTATGAGATGGGAAAAGATGGAGTACGACATTACCACCAGAAAGTGTGGAGGAAATTGGAGTAGAGAAAGACCACAAGAGAAGATGTTGGACAGCCTGACGTCGTGGCTGAAGTTGGAAAAAGTGACAGACATACTGAGAGCTGGTCAGGATCGAGATGTGTGGAGAGAAATGATCGCCAACTCTATGAAGCAAGGCAACTGATGGATGGACAATTCTATATCAGCTCTAGATGACAACTTTGTATGATATTGAATATAGAACATAAGCAAATTGAACTGCTAGAATGGACTGTGCAATTCACAGAGCACAATGGTGTAAGGGAGAAAGTCTGTATTCCAAGGAAAACCCCAAATCAACAGGCAGCGTTAAATTTTCATGAGGTCCTATTCTGGAAAAGTGACACAGTAATAGTGATTGCATAGCAAAAGTAGGCATGTTCGAATGAAATGTGCAGAAAATGTGAACAATATTGCATTAAGCAAAAGCTTTGTAATATTACAGAAAAGACATGGTAAGGTAGAGTAGACAGAGAACCATGCACTTGGCAACAACTAAGTCACAAAGATAGAGAGCAAAGCATAGGTTCAATGTCAGTAGAATGTCTAGAATTTGACAACAAATACCCTTCACAACTAAATTTAGGCCTATTTTAGCCATTTTTTACTATGCTAAGAATAAAGACCATTGTGTGAAATATTCTTGATTTTTGTAGAACAATTAGCATTGCAATAGATTTCGCAAAAAAGTATTGTTGTACTTGTTACATGTTTTCATCCCAATCATAAGTTATGAAGTGTTGAAGTTTGGTGATGTTTACTTGCGTAATATCGGGTATCAAGGAGGATACGAATCATATTATTCTCGAAAGAAGCTATTATCCTTACAGGTTTGAAACTTTGTACATGTAATGACAGACTGCCCTTGCACTTGGCACTAAATTTTGCACAGTTGCTATTTACAAAGCCTTGAATTATGAGATCAAGGCCCATAGCCAATACATTTCCATGGATTTTACCAGACTAATAATGAAACTACCCTAATTTTATTCTACCAAAATTTTAGAATTTTACAAAAATAGCTATAGAATCTGGAACCTAATTTCTCTTATTGTGAAATGTTTGTACATGGTGGTCCCTCAGAATGTGTGGGGGGCCAATTGTTATGGACTAATTAAAATGATACTTGATAAAGAATATGCATATACAGCTGAATAGATTTTACAAAATATAATCTAAATCGAAGCAAAGCATGCAAAAAGTAAACAGCTAAAATAATTTTTCTAGTTTTTCTCCGCAAGCACGGCCTTCAATTTCTTTGGGAACGGCCCAAAAATCCTAGAACAATTTATTGAACTAGGTAGGGAGTTCCAGACTGATGACCCTCTTTAAGCAAAGCAGTTTTGGCCATGCCTAGATTTTTATCTTTAGTATGACCTTGAGCTCAAATTAGAGCCACATAAAGCTCCAGTTGTTATAGTAGAGACTCTGTTAAACTGTTCTTTGAGGTAGAGAGGTGCCTCAACATTAAGTGCCTTATGCACCATGCTTGTGGAGTCTTGCTTGATCATATCGGAAATACTAGGCAGTTTTAATTGTCTTAGCAGAGGCCCAACAGTCACATGATATGCACTATTTGTAATTATACCAATGGGTCTATTTTACAATTTGTCTAGGGTTTTCTAGGTAGTGACCCCACATGAGCCCCAAACAGAGCAGCAATATCTGAAATGAGGTTAAACTAGCCCCAAACATAGCATTTTCAAATATTAGTTCGTAATACTTCTTTGGCGTATTTTATCATTCCTGGAAACCTTCTATGAAATAAGGCTGATATGACCTCTCCATTTCAGTTGATTATCCAAAATAACTCCTAGGTACTTTTGAGATTTTTTCTTCTCAATTTGTTCTCCTGATATTTTGGAATGTGCCTGTATAAGCTCACCGCTGTTGCCTTTATGCAGTTTCCTGTTTGTGCCTATTATCATAGATATTGTTTTTGCAAATATTAATGTTAGCTTGTGTCCATGTGACCATTTTCTTAAGTTTTCTAGCTCAGCATTCATGAACTTTGTTATATCATCTATGCTTCTGATGTACTGATGTTAAGAGACTGCAAGGTTCCTTATTGTTAATGCAGACATCAAGAAAAACCAACACCTTATTTGTTTTCTTTTCCATAGTGAATTCAATGTTGGGGTGCTGGGAGTTGAGAAATTCAAATTGAAAAATATTGTTGTGCTTCTACGTGTAGTATCTACTTCTAGTAACTGGAAAATAGCCAGAATTACACCAATTTACAAGGAAGGTTCATCAGATGATCAATCAAATTATAGGTCAATCTTCATTTTGCTAGTCCTCTCGCGTCTGTTTGAAAAGCTTATATACAATGAACTTTATAGGTATCTGGATAGATACAAGTCTATATACAAGCATCAATCTGGCTTCAAGTCTATTCATTCTGTTGTTGCATGCTTACTATCAAACACTAATAGATGCTATCTTAATGTAGATGACAAAAAAATACAGGCATGGTTTTTATGGACTTGAAAAAGCTTTTGATATGGTAGACCACGATATTTTAGCTAAAAATCTCTACCTTTATGGAGTATAAGATTTGGAGTTGAAATGGTTCAAATCATACGTAAATGATAGGCAACAGCAATTTAAAGTTAATGGTATTTCTTAAAATTTACAATATGTTAAATGCGGTGTACTGTAGGGGTGTTGGCTAGTACCTCTGTTAATCTTGTTATTTATTTATGACATGCCACTTTCGCTTCATGATTCAATAGTTACCATGTATGCACATGATACTAGCTTAGAGTACACATCCAGTAGTATAGATGATATATACATACATACATATATATATTTATATATATATATATATATATATATATATATATATATATATATATATATATATATATATATATATATATATATATATATATATATATATATATATATATATATATATATATATATATATATATTTATATATATAATTACATTTCGATCTCAGATTTCGACTGGATTGCTGATCTTTTAAGCTTATCTCTTGATGTCCCTAGCTTGTATGAGGCGGGTGTTAGCCAAAGGCAATATTTTTGTGATAATCTTCGCTGTTGCAGAGGAGTATGTTTCTCAATAAAAAGGTTCAAAGTTTCTGTGAAGTGATAAACTGTGTCTTCTTAATGCATATGATGTATTCAGAATAGTGACTGTAGCACTATGCTAAATGATGAAGTTGATGATGCAATTTGGTTTGTATGAGATCACTTTCCTTAAGCCTGTTCACCTTAGCCAAAGCTTGTCCATAATAGCATGCTTTGCATTTAATAATAATAATAGTAATAAAGACATTTATAGTGCGCCCTATATCCACAGGGCTGATAGGCGCATAACATACATTAAAAAATAGAAAGAATATACTTATAATCAAGCATGCTTTGCATTTCCTTTGTACCTCTTCAAAAGGAGAGTTGTAAGAAACATTAGTTGCTTACAACTCTCCTGTAATCTAGAAGTTGCAGTGCTGATGATTTTACTCTCATTTTCCTCCCAGTCAACATTCTTAATGGTGTTTCCTTCTTTGTGCTATGAGGTGTGCTGCAAATCACTAGTAGCACATTAGATAATCCTCCATACATTGGAGTCAATCCATTATTCCAACCAGCAACAAGTTCTTAATAATGTGGTTAAGTCATTTCACAGCTCCATTTGATCGTGTAGACCTTTGACTTATCTGTATGATGAAATTAATTTTGAACCATTGACACCTATTCATTTTTGCAGTGACCCTCTAGTCCACAGCAAAAGACATTTTTGATTCATTTTTTTCTGAATAAACATATTTAGCTGACAACCTGTACTTGTTCACTACCATCCATTTTATCTGCAAGCAGCAACTCCACTTCTTTCATTCCATTTGCCTTGCAACTTCAATTGTTTGATCTAATTTATGAATTTCCAATAAAAATTCCTCGTTAATTATATGATGTATGGTCTCTTCCATAATTTGATCGCAAAGAAAGTCACCTGCCGTTGCTTTGCAGTCGCATATTGTAACTACTTCGCAAAGAAAAGTGATGTAATTAGCAATTGATTCATCAGGAAGTTGCTGTCGTTTCCTAAATCTAAGTATTTCCTCAACCACATAAATTTTTGGCATAAACTGTACTCCCAGTAACTCCTACAGTTCATCATACTCTACAGCCAGAATTTCAGCCTCAGAAATTGCATAATAGACCAGTCTCTGAACTTCCCATACTAGACTGTACAGCAACAGTGATTTCTTATTATCAGCTGAATATTTGTAATAACTAGACACCACCATGAATGCTTTGAACATTTGAATCCATTGGCATGAGGGTATTGATGGCCCATCAGGAGTGGAAAGAAATGGGTCTGAATATCCACTCACTGCCATGTTGTGTAGTTTAAGTTTGTAATTGTATTAGCACACAACCCTGCTTATCTTCCCAAAACATACAAAAGCAATTATAACTACAACTACAACGACAGAACAAATTCCGGTTACAAGATTGGATAACGAAGCTGCTCAGAAAGTTATTGACTCCATCAACTAGAGGTTAGTTAATTCGAACCCGTGTTGCATGAATAATAATGACATTAGTAGTGGACTAGTTATTTAAAATGCCTGATAGAATGCCCCCACACTTGCCTGCATGGATTAATGACATCACATGTTGCTGCCAAGGGCCATGTGACCCCCTAAGGGGCATGGTTAGATTGCAAAACAAAATTGTAAACAGAATTTGCGAGAAAGGATTGTGAAAGAATGATCGTAAACCTATGCTAGGCTACATGATTTAATATAGGAAGGAATGAAATACCGAACATCAAAAATGACATCATTTCTTTTGAAGAAAGTCAAAGTTCACTGGATAGCCGCCATTTTCATTCATGTTTTACTTGGAGAAACTGCAATATTATACAGTCAAACTCGACTAAGTAAGATATTTTACAAGTTCGACAATATGCTCGGATCCTGTCCTATTTGTACAAGTGCTATAGTTTTCTGTGCATAAGCTGGATTTTATTATCGGTCAGGTATAGTTTAGTAAGTTGGAGTTTTTTCACTTCTGTACTTGAAATAGCACCATATAAGTGGGATTTTGACCTTGATGCTGTAAATTTTAGTTATCTCTGATAGGCCCACATGCAAGAGAAACAAATACGCTTAAGCCATGCGACTTCAGACAATTGCATAATACTTCAGAAAGAGTCTGGACTCCAGTTTGTGTAATGTTGCTTTACTGCATCACTCCTTCTTTTCTTTTAGCATCATTAAGGCAGTAGTATGTTAGAAGGCATTGCACGTACAAACCTGTCAGGTGGATTTCTCTGTCTTGTTGATCTCCGCACTATCGCTGGTAAAGAATGTCCTTGATCTCTCTGTTCAGGAATATGACTTGGCAAATCATCATCATCAGAATCTGAATCCCAGTTTTCTGGTTTTGGTATTCTTTTGAAATGTGATACATTACTCTTTACTTTATGTTGATCTTTATTTACTGCAATTACCTGTGTTCCTTTCAATGACAAAATACAGGCTTGTATCAAAACGCATGGTCAATGTGTTTTTCTTTTGCTGTCTTACCAACACAAAATCTCTGATTGCTATATCACTATCTTTGACCCGTCTTTTGACATCACCATACTCTTTGTTGTATTGCTGCTTCTTTTGGTCCTTATTGCAGGCTTGTCTATGTCTATCAACAATTGAGTTCCTTGGTAACATTGGCAATTTACCACGAACAGTACGATTGAAAAGGAGCTCTGCTGGTGGAACTTTGGTGGTGCAGTGTGGTGTTAACCTGTGTTGCAATAGAAAATGAGAACATTCTTGCTGCCATACCCTCCCTTCTGCTTGTGCTGTTTGAATAGCTCTGCCAATGGGCTGCATAAAGTGCACCACCTCAGCATTGCCTCGAGGCCATTGGGGAGTTGCAGGGATATAATCAATGTCCAACAGTGACAAATAGTTCTTAAATTCATCAATGCAAGATGGGGGACCATTGTCTGTTGTTCTCGGATTATGTAAACCATGAACAGCAAAGGTTTTGTTTAGCTTTGGAATTAGGGTTTTTGCTCTAGTTGATTTCACCTCTACAATCAGAAAACGAGAGTATTGATCAATAATCACTAACAGATATCCACCTGATGGCATAGGTCCATAAAAGTCGATGTGGACCTTTTCCAGGGTCCAGTGGGCACTTCTGACATTTGCAGAGGTTGCAGAGGAGCTGGTTGTCCTACAGCTTGGCATGGAATGCAATGATCAAGTGTATCTTTTATGAGCTTGTCAATGTCTGGAAACCAGACTTTCTCTCTCATCAAGGCTTTAGTCTTTGACAGTCCTTGGTGAGACTCATGGGCAATATTGATAACTCTTTGTCTAAGTGAAGCTGGTAGAACAATTCGTGGTCCGTGTAATATGATATTGTTTGGACCGATAGCGAGTTCATCTTTGACACTTCTAAATGGCTTGATAGTGTCTATGCCCCAGCGATTTAGTTGTAATGGTGATTTGAGACCTTTTGATTTCTCTATCATCAGTAGATGCTTTGATGACTTCTTCCATGGACATAGGGATGGCATTCAAAGCAAGAAAGTGAATGTATTCTTCTGTAATCTTTCCTTGTGCTGAAACAATGGATTTAGTTGGATTCCTGGACATGTAATCCGCTGGATTTGATGCACCTGATTTATAAATAACCGAGAAATCGTATGGTTGTAAGAGAAGAGTCCACCGTTCAGTTTGGGCAGATGTCTTGGCTTTGTTATGTCCATATATTGTTTCTAGAGGCTTGTGATCGGTTATCAAAGTGAATTGATGACCAAAGAAATGTAGGTGAAAGTGTTCAATAGCCCAGACTATACTGAGAGCCTCTTTCTTGGTTTGAGAATATCGTTTTTCAACTGAGGTTAAAGCTCTGCTGGCATAGGCTAAAACATGATAATCACCAGAATCTTGGCATATACTTGGCACTATAGTTGACCATGACATGCAAACTATGCACCTCTTGAATATTGGTTGGCACTGTAGCACTGTTGAGATCCTCGACTCGCTTAGGGTCTGGTCGTGTGATGTTTTGTGAAAAGATTTGGCCAAAAAATGAGAGCTCTGTTTTGAGAAAACTGCATTTGGAACTGTCCAGGACAAGTCCTTTTTCTGACAATCTCTCTAGGCATGCTTCAAGTGCTCTGTCATGATCATTCCAAGTACTACCAAACACGAGAATATCATCAGCAATATTCTTAAAACCCTTGATACCTTGCAAATGCTGTTGTAAGGTGTGTTGGAACAACTCTGCAGCTGCATTTGTACCATAATTCAAACAAGTATACTGAAAAAGCCTATATTAGTGCTGAAGGTTGTTATATGTCAACTTTGCTCATCAAGTTCAAGCTGATGGTATGGCTGAGATAGGTCAAGTTTGGAGAAGAATTTGGCTCCATTTAGCTCATAGATGACATCTTTGACAGTTGGTATCAAATGTCGGACATGTTTGATGGCAGTATTAGCAATGCGCATATCCACACAAATATGAACTGCCCTTTCTTTTTTGGAATTGCTACAATTGGAGAAATCCAAGGAGTAGACTGAGTATCAGGAACTGGTTCTATAATTCCTTCCTTTTTGAGATCTTTTACCGCTTTTTCCACCTTGTCGCGTATGTGATTTGGAATTCTCCTTTGAGGCTGCACTTGGGAAATCTCCTCAGGATCTATATTGAATTTTCAGGGAATGACCCTTGAGCTTCTTAAAACCTGTAAAATCTTCTGGATACTTGTTAACAATCTTTTGCACTGCTTTGTTGCTTATCTTAACTGAAGGTTTTTCTTAATTTCATTCAAATGTAGGCTAACAAGTCCTAGGTCTTGAGCTGTTTGTGAAGACAATAGACATCAAATGTTGTGATTATTTACAACATAGAACGTGGATGTTGTGTATCATCTGCATGTCTCCACAATGGCATCGAATTTTCCAAGAACCTTACTGGCTGTGTCACATTGTATATGTAGGCTTTCACATTTGTTTGTGCAATGAAATTCCTTTCAGCTTTGATAACGTCTCCTGATCCATGACATTTATGCTTGCACCAGTGTCAACAGTAATTGCAAAACTATGACACCAACTGTAACCTTTGTTTTGGGGCTTTCCTTTCTGTGACTTTGGGAAGGGTTTGCAAGCGAATTTAGATAATCATCAGAAGCACTGAAATCATTTTCATTGTCAACTTCAAGCAGTTTAAGTTCTTTCGTTCTTCTGTTCTGTCGTTTGCAGGGTTTTCCCCCTCAGCACACACTAGCATAATGGTTTAACTTTCCTCATTTGGTACACACTTTTCTTTATGAGGAAACTGACCAGCACAGTTGCCACAGCGCTGTTGTTTAGTTTTGTCCACAGTAGGCTGAGTTTTTACATGATGTGCTGTAGCTGTCAGGGCATCTTGTGATTCAATTTCACGAGCTTGAAATTGTCTAGTTTCAGAACGAGGACCATCTACAAACATGTCCGTCAATATGTATTTAGAATCCTTAAGAGCATTTTTACTTATATGTGAAGACGCACCTCCAATTATGATTTGTTCCTTTATCTCCTTTATCTCAAAGTCGGGATTCTTCAATTCACATGTTTCCGTAAGTGGCCGAAGACGAGTGTGAAATTTATCTAAGGATTCTGCATGTTCTTGCTTTGCCTGTCAGAAGCAAAAAACTTCTTATCGAAAGTTCTTCTGGGGCTCAAAATACTCTGTGAGCTTCATTTTAGCTGTATTGAAGGCATCTGCATTGCCAGTGTCAGGTGGTTGTTTGAAAATCTCCCTGATACGTGGACCATCTAGATACAAAAGAACTGCACGTTGCTGCTTTTTATTGGTTATACCACTGGCCACCAAGAAAGTATCAAAATCATTGAGCCACGTTTTCCAGCGTGATACTAGTCTTGCACCCAGATCCGTGTCTGAATCAAACGAAGGCATAGGTTGGAGTTGTAGGTGTGCCATTCTATATCCTCGTCGCCGTTGTAAATTTTAGTGGTATCTAATAGGCCAACACGCAAGAGAAACTAGTACGCTTAGACCATGCGACTTTGAACAACAAATAAAAAACAATTACATAATACTTCAAAAAAAATCTGGACTCCAGTTTGTATAATGTTGCTTTACTACAGATACCAATAGCCTTCATGAAAAAGGCATACCAAAAGATACACCACATCTTTTTTACCTCTAAAACATCATGATTATGGTTTTCAATGGTGAAAACACATGCTTTGAAGTTCCAAATTGTTTAGAAGATTGCATGATAAAACGGGTTTATTATTTCGGCACTACCTTAGTTTGGAGTTTAAGTGTCTAGCAAGAGGAAAGACTAAAAATTGAGTACCAGAACCCGCAAAAACATACTTGATATTTTACAGTATGGTTGAAATGGTGGCTGTGACAAGCAGGCGAGAATTACCGTTCATTGCAGAAGCATGCAAGTCTTTGCACCAGACAGAATTATGGGTTTGCGTCAATTAAATAGTGTTATGTGCAGTTAGTTTTGATATTGTTATTCCTTTTCATGTGGTAATTGTTACTAAGCTTCCTCCATCTATTGATTCCTATTGTTTCTATTTCCAAGGTGGACAATATCTGACTGATGTGTTGGACTTTGCATATATCAGACAATTTTACCTAGCCCCAGAAGATGGGACTTAGTGTCATTTGGGGCAAAATGTGACACTTCTTGTTTCATGCAGAATTTTCAGTTTGTTCAGTGGAGATACAAGTCAGCTCAGTTTATGGCATGAAAGAGAGCTCTCTCTCTATCAGCTTTTCAGTCGTTGCTTCTGTGGTAACAAAATGCTGATGTGACAAAAGTGACTTTGTACGGGTTCACTGATATTTGAAACAGCACTTTTGCCAAGCCTTATGTTGTGTCCTTGAAACACTTTTTTGCAATTTTTGTGCAAATGGTGTTATTTTAATGAGGTACAACCTTCGCTATTCTATAGCTCTGAATAGCTCCTTATTACTTACAGCATGGCAACATGATTAAACACACAAATTTGTACTTATTATCTTTCTTTCTTCTGTCACCAGCGTAGGGTAAAATGCGACAATGACCTAATTACACCCAATCCTACCACGAAAACTCATTATCCATACCAGATTTTGCTTGCCAGCATTGTCTATCACCACTTGAATAGTTTTTTGAAGCAAATTTATTTCCTAAGCCATATTGAATTATTTTTGGAAGCCGCATTGATGTTTGCTCTGATGCAAAGTAGTCTGATGCCCCGTTTACACTGCTCCTCTTTTGTAAAGAACGCAGATATAAAAATCAGTTTTTGTGAAACTGTTAACAGTACACCAAGTGAGCAAAAATATTGCACTACTTGCCTTAGAATGGTAGTCATTTTTAAGTCTACCAACACAAACACATGCAATCAAAGTAAATTGTACCCTATTTAGCCATTTTATGCCATGCAGCATAGTATGCTTCAGTTGTGTGGAGAGATTTGAAAAACTTGCTGACGCTATTTTGTCACTATGAACGAAAAGAAAACATTGTAAACAAAAGATATTTACCGAAAATGTGAAGCCATGCCTAAAACTAAGACATTTAGAAGTCTGAGAGAACGTCGATAATAAACTTGCAAAGACGTTCATTTACGTGTAGGAAAAGTTTATATTTTCATACATATATTGCTCGCCACCATGCTCAATGATTTAGATTTTGTAGAAGTAGTGAGAATACCTGGAGAAAACCAGGGCTTTCGAATAAAGTAAAAAGGTAATGTTAGCCAGAAATTTTAGAGCTCGAGAATAGAGATTTGTTGGTTGCCTAGAAAAGCAGTAAAGATTCTCAAATTTGAAAATTATCACATATTATTACAAATTATCACAAATTCATAGTGTCTTGGTTTGCCCCACATGTGGGGCAATATGAGATGATAGAACTGTTTGAAAGAAAGCATGAAATTTTCAAGCTATGACAATGCTAGGGAGAAATTGCTTTTGCTTTTGAGTATCTCATATGTTAAGGAAAGTATATAAATGCTGTCTTCTTTGATTCACCTGTTCCTGGCTGAGCAACAGGAGAATATTTGCTCAAGCCTCTCATGTTGCTCCGAAGTACCCTACGCGAGTTTGACTCTTAATAATCTAAATAAATAATTTTTAAGTTCATTAACTCGTTGTTAGTATAAATATGAGAGATCGTGTGTATAATGATAAAAAATGACAGTAACAAAATTTTGTGTACTACAAGTTGTGTTTATTTTGTCAACTCTTTGTGGACCAATTTTCCATGCTGATTCCAACAATCTGATCTATTTTTACTGATTATCCCACAATTGATTCTATCAGTCATTTTCTTTTCAAAATTGGCTATTTTGCTATGACTTGACTTCACTAAAAAATACACATTAATCATTTTCTAAAAACTAAATATTCAACTGAAGGCCCCAAGAACTTCATAAAATTTACCAATTAGTAATTTGCAACTATTGTCAATCATTTTAGGAAAGTTTGGTGCCCCATCCATTTCATTTTTTATGTTTAGTGTAGCCCAAAAGATATTTACTCTCAATTGCCAAATAAATGGACGTCCCAATAAACAGGGGTTTTGGAAATACTCTGAAATATTATAAACATGTATGTCAAAGTAATTGCTTGCGGGTTTCAATTCGAGAAACTTCTAAAATGATTTTAAAGTGATGGAAAGAACAGAAACCTGGTTGTCATAAAGCATGAAACTAAAATATATACAGAAGTGCTCTATTTTGCTTTGAAATGTGGACATGAATAGTGCTAACAAATACAGGAAATATGATGAGGGATTTCAAAAAGTTCATTTTCTTTAAAGTCAATAAATGGGGGATTCCAATAAATTCCGGGAGTTGGTAAGAGATCAAAAAATTAGTAACTGTGGGACATTTATTAGGTACCTGAGAGTAACTAGCAGAGAGGCCAGTATTGTAGATAAAACATTAATCAATTGATGTGAAGTGTTTTTCCCGTCTCTTCATATAAACTTGAGCTAATGAATCAGGGTGTACAGCCATAAAATAAGGAAAGAAATTTTTCACATAATTTCACAAATCCTCACCTCATGGTGAAGAAATGCTCAGACAGGAAACTTTCGATAAAGCAGACATCAGGAGCACCGTAAAAGACCAGCTGTTTCTCCATGCTACAACAGATTTCAAAAGGAGAGCATGGAGTGGATGCGTGAATGCCTTCAAAAACTCTCTTGGAACTCGCAAACCCAAACATTGTGTTAAAATTGTGAATGAAATACTAGATGCTTATGAAGATCTGAATTAAAATATGTGTATATAATAGTATTGTTTATTCAGTCACCTTGATCAATGTCATGGAATTCTTGGTCCTGTTAGTAATGAATAGGGAGAGAGATTTAACCAAGCCATTAAGACCAGGCGATATATTTTACAGGAGATGGAACATGAAAATAATTGCACACTACTCCTAGAATCTAAGGAAGGACAGCCCCATGCAGTCTACCACTAAAAAAGGTGTATCACCAAGTGCTCTTATTTCACTTCTTAAGCTTCTGTTGGGAACCAGCCCTTTTGGCTTTCACTACTACTATGCAAATAAATTGTGATAAGTAAAACTAGGGAGGTTTGATGCCTAGGTGTGTTGGCATTCCTCACCATTCATCGCTCGTTATATTTTCATGCTGTACCATCTTACATTCGAATTTACCTGTTGTACAATTGTGATAATCTTTGAGGAATCACTCTTGCTAAAGAAAGGTCAGATTCGGATCTTTTGTTGTTCTAGCAATTCAATGCAGTGTAGAATGCTCATCAGTGGCATTTTTTGTCATTTATTTGTGACCTTGGTAATTTTCCAGTGAAACAAAGGAAACATTGACATTCTCCTATAGATTTCTATGCTGAGAAAATGTTTGGTACCTTGTCCTCATTTGCATGTTCCCCAAAGCTGGCGCATGTGCTAAATTTTCATGCCATCCTGAAATCCGCAGAGTTGCCCCTCTGCCTTTTCTCCATTCTATGGTAAAATGTCCAAGAAACACACCTCCTTTCACTCTTTCCAACATACTAAAATTGTTTCCATAATCCTATCTCAATACCACCTTTATAGGTATGACTTTCAGCTACAACTTTAGTCCTCTTGATGACAGGTTCTCTCTATTCAGGTAGTCATCTAGCAGTGCATATTCTAGGTCTGGGCTAGACAATATCACCTTGGATCAAAAGTTCGTTAGCAGTAAGGGTTGCAATAAGACTGTCATGTTGTACATTTAGTCAAGAAAGAATTATTCGGGGTCGGGGGGGGGGGGGCAT
>OLMO02000257.1:14038874-14090030 GCA_900291935.2 Cassiopea xamachana | reverse complement strand
TTTTGCTGAATTGTAACATATATATTGATAAGGGGACAAAGGTCCAGCTGGAATTTTATGCTTTTGTTACCTCTACAATTATACTACATAGAATTGGTATTAATTGGTTTGAACATTTACTGTAAAGTGTGGGATAGAGTTTCCAAAAGACAGCAAAGCACCAGGCTTGTACATGCTTTAAGACTATATCTCCCTGATTTCTCCTGACTTTTTTGGGTGAAATTGATACTTCTTTCCCTGACTCAGGGTGCAAACAGACAAGAATTCCCTACCCCCATTGAGTAGGTAACAAACAAAAATAATACTTTCAACAGTCTTACTAACATATCAGCACAAACAAGAATCATTTTGGATTTAGGCATGGCACAAATTGTAAGCAGAATGAGGAAACACACCAGTAGTATGTAGGAAATCAAAATAGGTGGCCTAGTGTAACTTACTTGGAAAAATAGAGCTAAGGACAGCCAGTCACACTGACTCTATAGACTTTTAAAAATTTCCTGATTTTTCCCTGACCTACCTAAATTTGGATACTTTTCTTCCCAACTTTCCATATCATATGAATCTAGAAAATTACAAAGTCCCTACCACTGTAAAGCCCCCTACCTAAATTCAAAGCTACTGTATTCTTTAAGCAGTTCTGATTTGTCTAAGGATGAATAATAAAAAAGGATTTTTTTGAGATGTTGAACCTAATTCACTTCCTTAATATATCTGGTTCACTTTTCTACTTTTCATGGTTTGGCAATTTCCTAGCTTATAATATGCTCTACAAAAGGTATATGATATAGAGTGCAATTTTGCACTTAAACAGTTCAGTCGAAATATTTGATAAAGATGTTTCTAATCTTCTTGCCAGTGGATTCATCTTGACAACCAAGTGAGCATCTACTTGCAATGACTGGTGGCTGTTCATACCTCTCACACTGTCGTGATGTGTTAATAGCACCATCAGCCAGTGATTCTTTATGAAGTTCACAAAAAATTGTGAAGTACAAAGCATGAGTTTATCACATGCTGCAAGTCTGGCATTTTTATATCCATGTCACGACGCAGTGCACCAAAGCGAGCTTTCAACCTACCAAAAGCACATTGTATCATCATACGTGCAGATGAGAGTCTGTGCCCAAAATATTGTTCCTGGATATTGCGACCTCCACCAGCAAACTCTTTCTTGAAGAAAGGTAATAGCGGATATGCAGGATCTCCGAGAACACAAACAGGAACTGGATCTTCATCCTCTACAATTATTTTGTAGCATGCTGGTATCCTGCCTGTTCTAAACAGCTGATTGATGTTTGAATTTGCAAACATTCTTGCATCGTGAACGCTACCTGGCCATTTAATCACAACATCGATAAAACAATACCGATAGTCGCAAGTGGCTTGGACATTCAATGAATATCGGTTCTTACGGTTCAAATAATCTGTTGAATTGTCGATGGCTCCAATGCTTTGTGGATACCCTGTTTGTTCCTCAAACTTATCAGCAGCATACCTTACATCATCTTGCGTGGTAGGCAGCTTGATGTATTTTGGACCCAAATGAACTGATATTGCAATACATACTGTACGTACTATAATTGAGACTGAAGACCTTGATATTCCAAAAGCATTGGCTACCTTCCTGTACCTTCCTTCGTCTGAAAGGTAGTAAAGTGTTACAGCAACTTGTGTCTCAACTGATATGGGCACACGCATCTTTGTAATTTTCTTCTCGATAAATGGCCTAAGTTGGGTACATAGCTCGGAAAAGCTATCCTGTGACATGTGAAAATTCTCCCTCCACTCTTCAGGAACGACTGTACCTTTTTGGAAATTATTCCACCATGCACTGGTTCTGCCTGGTTTCTTCCAACATTGACGGGGTCTTCGCCCTCTCTTTAAGCTACCATTTAAAATGTGGCCAATTCGTCGGAGTCGATAATTGCTATCTTCCACTATTGATGTCAAATTTCTCATCTTCAGCCTATGTTTTCTTTCGAAAATCACAGCTAGCAAGGTATTTAGTCTAGCTATAGCTGCCAAAGACGACAATAGAGAAATCATACATAACAATTTGATTTCATGCACATTATCCGTGATAACAACTGTTGGAATGACGGCAACATCAAGTCGTAGGAAGAAATTTGCGCCAATTTTCAAATATCATGTCATGTTGTATTGACCTCAAGTACAGAAAAGATAGCCTCCTATTGAATCAGCATAAATATTTATGCGGATAAATACGTTTACACTTTAAAAATTTCTTCCGGAGAAATATTTATACTCTTGCCTATCAGGATAAAAATTTATACGGCAAAGCGAATAAATATTTCTCCGGAGAAATATTTCATGTGTAGATGGAAGGCCTATCCGCATAAATATTTATGCGGAAAATATTTATCCGGAGAAATATCTCTAGTGTAAACGCCACCTGAGGGTGTTATAGTTAGGTGCATGGCTAGAATCTTTTGAATATGAAAAACGGATATATCTCGTGATGATTTTCCTGCACGAAATTTAATGCTCTTTCAGAATCTGCTTGTCACCAGTTGATTATGTGGTGGGTGTGGCTAGGCGTGGCCATACGACATCACTCACTGTTTTGAAAGGGAATATGTCCGTAAAAATTGTAAATACCTGCCAAATCGCGCATTCCGTTGTTGACTTTTGTCTTCTTTCCGATTGTGAATGTTACCAGATGGCTAAGCAATGGGCGTGGCAGGGCATGGCCACCTGGCATAATTGTTATATTTTAACGATAATGTATGGAGAATCTGCTTACTTTATCAAAGATTGCATATTTTGTACCGGAATATAAGTGCTTATTAAACTGCGTCAATAGTTTGTATATGACAATGTGTGATGATAACGTTAATGGTTAATTCGTTTTAGTAAAGGATTCCGGTAATTGACACCTAGGGTAAGCCAATTTTATCTTGATATAGGGTAAATTTTGAATTATTCGTGAACTAGAAGATTAATACCGTTTCAATGCTGCAAATAATGTCATGGTAGATATTCTAAGTCATTGCTGTCGTATCCATCGCTCTCTGAGTCGAAGTCTTCCCAAACATCTTCTTCTGAACTTGCATACTGCTCACCTACGAAATCATTTCCCTCTTCAGCTAACATTTCTTGGGCATTCTCGTTATCTGAAATTTATGGATTGATGTCATGCCAGTTCATTTGTTGAAGCTCTTCATGTATACGTTCCCCTCTCCTCCGTATGGCCCGTATAGCTGTAGGCATTTGTGGCCCACGGTACCAGAGAGGAATCAAACAGCCATTCTCTTCTCTCAGCCAGCCACTTTCATAGGGATCAATCTTCTCGATAACAGGAGAGCTGAAAGCCTTCAGGTAGTATGTGGCCATATTCGCTCTTTGAATCAGATATTTTATACTTCCTGGATCTGGTATAAGACTCTGTGTTGTCTTGACTCACAGTTTGTCATAGTGCCGAATTCTCGTCGTTACAAGGTAGTCACCTTGCTTTCCGCTGTATATTGTCTCGTGGATGAATTTGGTGAGACTAGCCTCTCCATCTTCATCCAATGTTCTTTCATTTCCCAACTGCTCAAGTAGGTAGAGAGACGTGTTTTTCTTGCTTTTTTCAAATACTGATGTCTTTGAGATGCGATAAAAGTTACTGGTGGTGTCACACCCTGTCAGAGAATGAAAAACTGGTAGCTGCAAACATGCGGATTGATCGAGAAACTGGGCAATCTTTCCAACATTCACAAATATATTGTGATCAATTTGCATGCACCAAATAGCCTCTGGTTTCTTCAAAGCATAGGCATATATCATCAGGATAAGAATATCCTTATCTTTGGCTTTAACTATGACGGGACCCTCAGAACTTAAGGCGTGAAGTACTACCCAAATATCTGCCTCCTCGTGATTACATTTGACTGTGACGTCAACGTCATCCCTGGTGATCCTTTTCGTTATGTTTCTATGGTTTATCGTTAGAGGAACTTTGATGGAAGATTCTTCATTACCAGTTTCAGACTCTACTGATTCAGAAGAATTGTAGAACTGTAAATGCCAGGTGCATGGCAATGCAAGCCTAAAAAATACATAATTAGACAGTAAAAAGCCAAGCAAATCGAACTCACGGCCATCTTAGCAAGCTGTATGTCAAGCACCGTGAATAGTTGGGATGATTGAAGACAAATAGCAGGGGAATGAAATACTGCAAAGCTTGGAGATGGAGCTCCATATTTCTCTCTCTCTGAAGCTTGCAACAAAAGAAAGCGTGGCACTTACATCTCTGACGTACTTTCCAACAAGCTGTCCCATTGTTCCACTATTCTGTAGCATTTCAGCTTTCGTGTAGTTGAAATCAGGGCATGAGGTGACTCTTTTCAATGAATGTGCAGATGGTTTTGACTTTAGCGCATTCAGCTCTTTGTGCAGTGTTTGGGAAATGTTAACTTGTGATGCCTTGAACCTGAGTAGGGCTTCCAATGATTGCTTGTGAAGGTGCATAGATTGAGAATAGTGTCGACCTTCGGCTGCTTGATCTGCTGAGCCCTCTGCAATGATGTTTGCTTGACACCACCAATCACGAAATCCCAAAGCTCCATACTTCTTGCTAAGGAAGGACCTTCAACCACACTAAGAGAATGTGAAAACCTCACATCAAGCATTTTATCTTGTTGTACTTCCCTAACTCTTTCCACATGATTTGTGACATTTTGTAAAAAACTGCTTGGTCACAATGCACGAAAATGTGCTCGAGATGAAGACTGTCAGCTAAATCAATAATGTAATCAGGTAGTACTTGCATATGCTATCATCTGGAGGATGGAAATGGTGGGAAAGTATTCATTTCTTGATTTTGTTGTCTCGACTGATGTTACTTTCTTGTTGAAGGCAGTCCACGAACCAACAAAATCATTTGTCACCTCTTCATCTTCAATCTTGTCTAAGTCGAAAACCTCGTGCCCTTTTTATCCCTTTCTGGTTGCCTGAAGAGGCCGCCAGAGCCCACGCAAAATCTTTGTCAATTCTACCCTCAAGATCACTTTTATCTTTGTCTGGCGTATACTCATTGATAATGGGGGGACTTTTTGGTTTCCCAATCTTGTAATCTCCGTAATCAATTTGATGATCATCATCATCAATGCTTAGGTATCTTTCTTCTGTGTGTTCAAATGACTGGTACTCTACTTCTCCAGGGAGTTTTGGCTGATTAATTGTCCCTGTTGTATCGTGGGTTGTACCAACACCAGTTAAAATCATCTGTCCTCTATCATTGTTATCAAGGAAAGAGGTAAGAGTGTCCACAAAATTTCTTTATTGACTTAGCTGCCGATTGATAAAACGTAATTTTCCTTTTTCCACTCAAATAGACTCGCAATTTTTGAGCGAGTGAACAAATTTCCCATACATCATCATTAGGATCTAAGATTGACGCCAGGTGACCGCACCCTGCCACGCCCTTTACTTAAACCGGCTGTCAACATTCAAAATCGAAAAAAGACAATATTTGTCGATAGACTGCCCAATTTGGCTAATATTCTAAATTTTTAAGGACAGAATCCCTCTGAAAAGAGCGAGTGACATCATATGGCCACGCCTTTCCACACCCACCACATGATCACGTGGTGACAAGCAGATTCTGAAAGAGCATTATATTTCATGCAGGAAAAACATCACGAGATATATCCGTTTTTCATATTCGAAAGATTCTAGCCATGCACCTGTCTATTAGAAGCTACAGATTTTTTCAACAGTGACTGACTACAGACACCAGTATCACTTGCATGCCCTGCTACTCCAATATCCACATAAAGGAATTTATTGCTTGCATATACTAATTCCATTTATCTTCAAATTCTGCATTGACTTGAAGCCATTCATTTGCTGAGGACGGGGTCTATGCTAAACAGATCATACTTATTTTTCTGTAATGAAATTTCAGGACCTTCATACCAGCAAAGTCAAATGAAATTGAAGAGTTTGAAGACAAAACCTGTACTATGGATATCCTTAGTGCCGTGAATGGAAATGCTACAATTGAAATGCCAAAGGAGACACAAGAGACGGTTAAGTTGAAACCAAGTAGAAACTGCAAGCAGGTGAGGAATTAAAACTGATCAAGGGATTGGCACAATCAATCACAAAGAAAAGCCAAAGCACAAAGGACAGAGGATTCTGTGAAATATTAAGTAATCTTTTTGCCAACATAGGTTATACATGCTCTCAGCATTAGAACAAGAAGCTCTAAATTTTGCTCAACATAAAATATGTCAATTCCTTTTTCAGGCCCAAACTGGGTAACTAACTGTGGAGAGCCCATGTAGATTTATGACATCCAACCAATGTCAGCCACAATTTTCTCAATCTCAGAATATGCAATATGGTTTTATTGGTATGAATAGTTGGCCTGTTGGCACCCGTTTTCAATATAAAAATCAGCAAGTATCATCAAAGACAGCAAATAACTATATTTATTTTAATTTATTGAGGATTTGTAATATGAAAGTTGCAACTTTAAATAAAGGAATCCTTTAAATATCGCCCTTTCATTGCTATATAAAGTGATTTGCAAGTTTTCCCTATAATTGATGAAACTGCTTTCTCCTATCTGGTAATGAAATGATTGACTTTTGAAAGTCTCACCTACAATTGCATCAAAAGATAGACTGGCAATATTGCAATTCAATTGGAAGTTGTCAACAGGATAACTAGTTGCTTACAAGACAAGAGTTTTCTCTAAATAGCAGATCTATCAATGAAGATTATGAGGATTTTCTTTCAAACACTTCTTATAGAGGTCATGATCTATCTGATCAGTATTTGATCTGATTGGTTGGCTATAGCACTTAATCCATCATTTTTGGACACCATTGATGCACTTTTTAGCTTTGCTTTTTAGAATATAATGTAAATACTATCATTGATTCTCTATAGTGTGACGAAACAACAAGTAAACTGTGTAAAAACAGTCTTTATTGTGTTTCTTCTCGGATGCGTTATCTAACAGTGTTAGTACTGCTGAACTCTGCTGCTGCATTTGCAAAATCATTTCATGAAACAGTTGTTGATGCTCTCTCATTAATTCTATCATTGGTAATTGCTGCTGTACCAATTCTTTTTCTCTTTTATCTTTGCCCTTTTCTTCTCTGCATCTTTCCCCTCCTTAATCCTATATTTCAGTGCCTTCTGTTTTACGTTTAACCCTCTTCTCTTAATCTTAATCTCTTCTCGCCTCGCTTCGTTTTAGTTCTCAGTTTTCTCTTTCAAATACTGTATAAATTCTTGCCCATAATGCTTTTTTCATCTTTGTATGTTCTTGACAGTTCTACCTATCTCTACCCTCTGCGCATCTCTCCATTGACCTTTATTTGTATTTCTTTTGCTGTCTGCTGCACTTGCTATTTTGCTTCAATTTCTTTATTCACAATTTGATTAATCTCCTCTTGGTCTGCCTCCTTCAATCCAAAGATAGATTCTAAAACCTCATCTAGTTCAGATGAATCTAGTGAAATTCACTGCCTCCTCAACCACTTTCCTTTTGTACTTCCATTCAATTTTACTATAGCCCTCTTACACCTCTTTGACTCACAAGGAACTTCAGATTCTCAATCCAGTTTAAATTTTTTGTTTTTTTGTCCCAACATTTTCCCTTTTCTCTGGTACCAAATTTAAGGTGAAGTTAAAGCAGCACTTAGAAGCATGAAAACAATAAAGCACCAGGAAATGACAACATCACCAAAGAAATGATAGAGGCTTGTGGAGACATAGGAATTAGCAAACTGGTCACAATTATGAACAAAATTTACGAATCTGGATATATCCCCCAACAAATGAAGGAGTCTATCTTCATAACGATTCCTAAGAAAGGAAACTTGCTTAACTGCTCTAATTACCGCCTAATCAGCCTTATGAGTCACATAACTAAAATTCTTATCCATATACTTATGTTCAGAATGAAAATATAATTCACAATGAGATCAGCTGGGAGCAATTTGGTTTTAGAAAAAGCAAGGGCACAAGAAACGCAATCTTTGTCATGAGATCCATAACGGAAAGAAATATACAAATGCAACAAGATGTTTATGCAGCCTTTATTGACTACAGAAAGGCATTCAACAGAGTGAAGCACATCGAGATAATGAAAGATTTACAGGAATTGGGTATCAATGGAAAAGACATCAGAGTTGTAAAGAACCTTTATTAGGAGCAAATGGCAGCAATATCAATTGACGGTGAAATCAGTGAGTGGACTTACATCAAAAGAGGTGTGCGACAGGGGTGCGTCATCTCTCCTGACCTGTTCTCTCTCTACGCTGAGATAATCATGAGAAAAGTTAAACAAAGATCAGATCATCTGAAATTTACTATAAACGGTGTGAACATCCAAAACATTAGATATGCTGATGACACTGTGCTCTTGGCTAGAAACAAAGTTGACTTAGAAAATCTCCTACATATTCTCAAGGAAGAAAGTGAAATCAGAGGCCTGAATATAAACAGAAAGAAAACAAAGTTAATGGTGTTCTTGAAAAATAAGATATCACCTGAATGCAAGATTACTCTTGATGACGGAGAACTACTGCAGGTTGAAAGCTTAAACTATCTTGAAAGTGTTCTCACTCAAGACTGCAGATGCACCTCAGACATCAAAACGCGAATAGCTTTGGCAAAAAAGTCCTTTACAGACATGTTGAGTACATTCACCAACAAACAGCTCGAAAATGATACAAAAAAGAGATTGATGAAGTGCCATATCTGGTCCGTCCTAACATATAGATGTGAATCATGGACCTTAAGCAAACGAGATGAGAGTCGGCTGGAAGCCATGGAATTGTGGATTTACCGTCGCATGAAAAAGATTTCATGGATAGATAGGAAAACAAACAAAGAAGTTCTGGAAATGATGGGAGAGGAACGGAGATTGTTAAAAACTATTCGTCAGAGACAACTGAGATTCGTCGGGCACATTATTAGAGAAGAATCAATTGAAAAGCTGAGTCTAGAAGGCAGAGTGGAGGGATGTAGGAGCAGAGGAAGAAAGAGACAAGATTTTCTTCAAGGTCTAGCAACGGTGGCAGGAACGAATTCAGTGGAAATACTACGGCTAGCACAAGATAGAAATGGTTTTAGGAGCATGGTCGCCAACTTCAGACTCTGATATGGCACGCAAAGAAGAAGATAGCAAAAAGAATTTGGTAAATGCAAAGGCAGTATTGTTACAATTAGCTGCATGCTGCTAAGAAGTATTGGATGAATATATAGAGTTGGGGGCTTAGTTTTTAGTGATTACCTAGGAAGCTATCTTGAAGTCAAAATTTACAACAAATATAAATTAACTACAATGCCTAAAACTTAACCCCCCTTTGGCTAGAGTTGAGAGGTTTCTAGAGCATCCCATCACTCATATGTGTCACCCCTTAAAGGTAAACTGTTATTCTTAAAATGAAATTGTAACAATACAAAATATGTTGAGTACTGGACATTAATTGACAACAGTGCACATCGTATTCATGGAATTATTTAACATTCTGTAATGTACTTGAATCACTAAAAATTCTTTCTATTCCCCCTCCCAGCCCCTGACTTCAATTAGCACTTAGGCAGAAACCATTCAGCATACTCCACACATAACCTCTACCTCTGACCTTCTACTGGTATATCTTTAGAATGCAGTTAACACCAAAGAATTCATACACTTGGGAGTGTCACTGGACAAACACTTTTGTTGCGGAAATTAGTATACAGCTAGGTCCAAGTCATAACTCATATGGGAGCAAACTTATCTAATGCAATGAGCCATTCCATGCATTCACTGCCGCACCTTACAGAGAGAGAGGGCATCGTTTCCATGTTTCTCAATGGGGGTGAATGCTCTTCAGTAAAATTGGAGTTTGATTGCAGTTCTGCATGCTGTACCAATTAAAATGAACAACAATATAGGAAGAATTCAAGCCAAATAAACAATTAAATCATAACTGTATGTGCTAACCTGAAGTGTGGTGAAAGAGGAGCTATACCAGGGCACCTTTGAGCAAATGGAGTCAAAGTCAATATGGCGTGCACTTCAACTCAATGGCAAATCAGTTTAGACTATGATGTAATAATATACGAGAAAAGTAAAGTAAGCCCTCAATAAAAGCAAGGGGTCTTGCCAAAGCCTCTCAGTTTAGCTTACCTTCATACACACCAACAATCCAAACACCATGGACAAATGTAAGACTGCCGAACACTAAATGAAACCATAAAGTCAACAAACATTAAGCATAGAAGAACTCCCTTCTCCTATCATGGAGCACAACAGGGACCTCCCATACAAAGTAAACCCATTCGCACGATAGACATCTCCCACATTTATGGACATCTTGAGTATGTACTTATTGCATAAATATTAAAATGTATTTCCTTACTCTAATGTACGCTGAATATTTTGACTAAAATACAACTTGCGGGATAAAAAGTCACAGCATGAGTTAACTGCTGCACTGCAAGTTTTATGTGCTTCAAAGAACAAGTTAACAAAAAAAGCCAAACACAAATATATATTATCTAGCAGCACTCATACTAATATAATACTTTACACACTCGCATAGATCTTGGTGATAAAAATAATAATTTAGCTGTTCAGTAGAGGGGACGTTCACTTTGCTGAGACAAAGAGACCGCCATATTGTACTAGTGTAAAGAAAAATTTGTAAACAGTGCATGATAAAGGACCTAAAAAGCAAGGGCAAGAAACCCTAGTATTCTATGATACCTATTGGCAAAGGAACTGAACAGGTAACTAGAAAATAACACAGGACTTTTGGTGATTCATGGAGAGCAGATATGCCTTCTCGACATGGGATAGACATGCACTCATCTTCACCATTTCAACTGGCTCCTTTTAGAATATGGCTATCCAAACTACCTAAACAGACAGAAGTGAAGCTACAAGCTCAAAAACGTGTTGAATGAAAAAGAATAGCAGCACCTATCAGGCAAAAAACCAACCATCAGTTTGTATAGAGAAAATGTAATGGTGGCCAATTTGTAGCCAATTGTTTACACAAGGATCCCTGACAGGACACAACAATGGAATCTGTAAGCTCTAACAATAGACCCCATCAGCTCCAGAATTGAAATCTGTCACTTCATCCAAGTCAGAATCGCAAGTCAACATTGGCATGGAAAAACTCGAATTTCTTGCTTGAAATAAAAAAAATTGCAAAGAAAACCATCAATAACACAAGTACAGTGCAGGTGGGATCCTCTGATACCACTTCCAGCCCCACCAAGAAGCCCCTCTCAGATCCTTAAATAAAGAACTGATTTTCGCTGTGTTACTGGTTACAGCAACAACAATGCCCTTTGTCGTCTTTTCTTCCCTATTGTTCTCCACCCTGTGGAATGGAACACGGGAAAATTTTGCATACTGTCATCTTGGTAAAGAGTGACTTTTTAACTGGGTGCCTGCTACATGTGGGAAAAACCACCCCTAATTCACCCGCAAATTAGTCTTGGAAGACAAGACGTTTCCACTTGCCTGTGTATGCTGAGAAGATCTTGTTTTGACAGCAGAACATGACACTGTGAAGGAGCATATGACACCCTGCCAAGTATGGTGATAGATTGATGACATCACTTGTTGCTGCGAAGGACCTCCTGACCTGCTTAGGGGTGTGGCTGTATTGCAAACCAAATGTGTTAGCAGTATTTGCCACAAATGATTGTGAATAAATGATTGCCAGCCTATGCTAGGCTGCATGGTTTAATAAAAGGAGGAAGGAATGTAGAAGCATTATAATGCAAAATTAGGATAAAACCTCACACACTTGAACATAAACAATTCCTTCATATAGTTATCAGTTGTAACCAATTTATTATTAGCACCAGATACAATAAAGCTCTGCACTTTTTCACGAAAATTCACTCCCATCCTGAATGAATCCTCACAATATACACTCAACCACTTTAGTGTAAATACTTGCTTCATAGAGCTATGATTGAGCACCCATTGGCTATTTGAACACACAGCTAAGTTGTGGAATTTTTGACAAACATTCACACACTGCATCAAACGTTACAATGCAACTTCAGGAACTTGAGTGTAAATAATTCCTTTATAGAATGATCATTGAAAGCCCATTAATTATAAGATCACACAAAAAAATCTGCACTTAATCATGAACATTAACTCCCCAATAAATAAAACCTTAGAATTTTACCACAACAGGAAAAAGTGGCAACATTCTTTTCACATACTAACAGCTTTTTTGTCTGACACTCGTCAGAGTATGAAAACATCGGATAGTGACCTAAAGGTTAACCAAATTATATATCCACATGTGGTTAAAGTGCTTATGCATCAACAATTTCGAATATACTTCTTTAGTTAAAATCGAAAGTTCAGTCTTTCCAATGCATGAATATCATATTATTTTTGTTCTTACTGGCGAGAAAGGTGTAGAAATTAGCGTTTGTTTTGAGGCACTAGGTGCGAATTTTGATAGCCATTGCGTGATGTCATAACGAGGATCAAACCGAGTGCATTCTTTAGGCCTATATCAGTTGATAAACAAAGCATAAGAAAGGTTCTTGTCTTGGCGTGCTACGGCTCATTAAAATTGCAAACAGTGACAGTGAATCGTCATTTTATGATGAATCTGCTGATTATCAATTAGAAGATGATGGCAATGATGACCGTGTGCTTGCACAGCCAGGCCTACTACTACTTGAACAACGTGTAGGGTAATAGGTACATGCCACGAAGAGCCACTAGCTGACGATTCGGATGCCCATGATAAGAAAATGTCAATGCCAATGACCCCGATGGACTGCTACCACAAACTCTTGAGGCTTGATATGAGAGGCAAATCCAAGTTCAGGAATGGTGAGTACCAGTATCTATTACGTATTGCAGATCATACCTTGTCAGATTTTGTAAACAGTCACTTAGGACCTGTAAGCAAAGCGTTAAAGCTGTATAACGTGTAGGGTAATGTCTTCTGCATTAGATGAAGTAGAATTTGCATTGATTAGAGTCTTCTAATTTAATCTTTGATCTTCTAAGCCAACTGATCTTTTTCTGATAGAATACAATTTTCTTTTCCAAAACTGAACATCTGTTGCAAACAGTATTAGGGCTTGCGAACATTTCTTCCTCCTCCATTGTGTCATCCATTTTTGAACACACCACATATCATGGATAGTCCATGAAAGGAATTGAAATACATTGCTATGGCATTATAACTTTCCTTTACTAGTAGGCCATTTCCAATCTACCAACTCAACATACCTCCCTGCCATGTTTTCCTCAATGTTGTAAATTGTTACTACTTGACCAGGGTCTAAAAAACAAACACAGGTAAGTCTCACCTGTCTTTTACCTCTATCTGTCAGTGACTGATCAATGGTATCTGCTGTGTCTGCCAACAATAAATCAATCAACAGCATCTGGCTTTAGCTTCCTTTTCATTCCAGGTTTGGCAGCGACTTCCTGATTCTTCGTAAAACAGTTTTCATCAAAATGGTTAGAGTAAAGGAAAGATGAGTTGGTGCTGCTCCACTTTGGCCTGTCTTCGCACAAACCTGACCCAAGCTTGGTGTCTTTTCCTGTCTTTTTTCTTGAGTGGAAACGTGTGAACGGATTTCCCCTCTATATGCTGACCATTTGTGTAGCTTATTCCGTTCAGGAGACCAGCCACACAGTACAGTCCTCCACGACGTTTGCAGGACTTGCTAGTGGAATCCATGCTAACAAGCGATCAAAATTCTTTTTCGTACTCATTATGACATCATGCGCAGTATCTAGAATTCGCACTTGAAATGCCAAAATAGCGAAGTTTGAGGGCTCATAACTATTTTTCTATATGAGTTATGATACTTTAGTTTGTAGCATGATGATCACAGCACAAAGGTGCATTAGAAAATGCAAGAATTTAAATTTCGAAATTTTGGATGCATAAGCACTTTAATGTGATAGGATGAGTCTAATTGGCCCCAAGTGTGACCAATTAGGACCTATTAACCACTGTGTACTTGAAGAGTCCCAATGAGAAAACAACTCTTTTGTCTGCTCAAGACTGGGTTTTTGAGTTTTGATGTAAACAGATTTCAAAACAAATAAATAAAAGATGATCTTGCTTGCCGAATAATCTGAAATTTTTCATCTGTATATGTTTTAGTGCATTTTGTATTTGCAATAAGGTGTTGTCCTATGGACAACTCACAATTAATTTAGACTTGGTGTTGTTACATATACGAGGTGGCTGCTCTCTTGCAGTGTAACTGTTCTTCCTAACTGTTCTACACGAGGAGTTGAATTTAGTTTCAACAACCAGATGTATAAACAGTTAGACAGTGTCGCAATGGGTAGCCCCTGAGGTCCGGCATTAGGAAACATCCTTATTGGCTTTCATTAAAGTAGACTTTCTGACAACACTGGAAAACCAGGTATCTACTTTTGACATTTGGACAATAGTTTTGTCATCTTTGGTTCTGAGCTGGATTGTGACCATTTTCAAGAAAAATTGAACTTGCTACATCCAGCTCTAAAATTCACAATAGAGAAGAAGCAAACTAACTCCTTGAATTTTACAGATATTTTGGTAGAGTAAGAGGGAACTGGATTTCTTACCAGCATTTACAGGAAACCAACGTTTACTGGGCAATGCATCCGTTGGAATTCCTTTAGCCCAAAGACAAGAAAGGTTAACCTTATTAAAACTTTAGTTCACAGGGCACTTATGATTTGCTCTAAAACTAAATTAGGCCTAGAGCTTGACAAAATAAAACAGCTGCTCATCGAAAACGGATATCCAGCAGATGCTCTATTTTCTTGCAATAAACCAAAATTTAGCACACTTTGCAGCAGAAAAAATAGTTGGTCCGGAGAAGTGCCCGGTATACCTAAAACTGCATTGGATTGGTAATGTTTCAACAAGGTTTGAAAATTGACTTAGTAAAACCATTAAATTTTGTTACTATGCTTTGAAGCCCTGTGTGGTTTACACCACTAAAGTTGTGCTACCATCTGCTAAAGAAGATTGTGTTTCTACCACTCAAAGGTTGTGTTGTTTATGAATTTTCATGCCAATGTGAGGCTCGGTACATAGGAGACACTATGTAGAGACTAGCAGACAGAATAAAACAGCATGTCCCCACGAGCATGAGGAGGAACAGTTATGCTGCAAGAGAGCAGCCACCTCATATATATAAAAACAACAAGTCTAAAATTAATTGTGAGTTGGCCATAGGACAACACCTTATTACAAATACAGAATGCGCCAAAACATATACAGACGACACATTTCGTTCACATTATTTACATTAGCCTATCACATTAGCCGCATCTGGCTATATATGTGGGTTAACTTTTTAGTTCACTATCTTACTTTTTCATACTCTGATGAGTGTCGGACGAAGAATGTTTAGAATATAAGGTAAGCCACTTTATTGTAAATAATTGCTTCACAGAGTTGTCATTGAAAATTCATTACTTATTAGAAGAAAGCAAACATTGTTTTGTTCAAAAAACTCACCCCTTAATACATCAAACGTCAGAATATGATGTCTGCAGCTGGAGTGTAACTAATAGACAAATTCGGCTCTGTTGTTGCCAAAAGTCACGTGACTTGAAATGGGTGTTTACACTCTAGTGATCGTGGCCTAATTTGCTTGATTGTCGACCTCTACAAGGAAAGTTTGTTTGTTTATCGAAATGCCGCACTTTTGTTGTGCTGGAGGATGTACCATTTCAAAATGTACAACAGCGAAAAAGCATGAGAAATTATTTACACATTTCACAGGGTTTTGTTCAGAGCAGCGTTTTTTGGAGACACTGAATTTTTTGTTGCCAAATTTAGACTGGAAAAACTTGGTTTATTGGGGCACAAAAGAAGCACGTAATCAGCTACTTGATATGGAAAGGATACTTAACGATGAGGAGGATGCTAATGATAGTATGGGCTTGGAATGTAGACCCAGAGAAAGAAAGATAGGCACCATCAACAACCACAAATTACCTGTTAAGGATGAATTTATTTTAGTGATGAGGAAGTTGCGCATGGGACTATCAGATATAGACTTGGCAGAACGTTTCAATCTTTCCCAAAGTACAGTGTCAGGAATACTTATCACTTGGATCAATTACCTGTACATTGTCCTTGGCTCTCTAAAGATTTGGCCAACTCATGAAATAATTTTTCAAAATGCCCCTAGAGATTTCAATCAAAAATACAGAAATAATATTATAATAATAGATGCTACAGAAATTAACATTCAAGTTCCAAGTTCTCTACAAAAGCAAAGTGAAACATACAGCAACTACAAAGGTCATACCACTCTTAAATGCCTTATTGGTGTAGATCCCAGAGGTGGAGTGATGTTTGTTTCACAGTTATATGGAGGTTCTATTAGTGATAAAGAGATATTAAGGAGATCTGGATTTTTAGAAATTCTCAAGCAGAAGCTGCAAACCTCTGAGATCCTACCTGGAGACACTATCATGGCAGACAAAGGTTTTGATATTGACGAAGAATTAGAAGAGCTTGGCCTTTGTCTAAACATTCCACCATATCTGAAGGAGAAAAATTGTTTCTCTGAGTCTGATGTTATTAGAACACAGACCATTGCTATGCACAGGATACATGTTGAGAGAGCCATATGCAAGATAAAGCGATTTCGCATCTTACACTCAGTTATCCCAATAGCAATGATGGGAACAATTAATCAAATTTGGACAGTGATATGCTTGTTGTCTAACTTTCAAAATCCAATCCTATCATAGTAGCTAAATAAGGGGCGGTGTGAAATTATTCTGCTACAGAGTAATTATAAAATGTCACAGAACAAATATCTTTTCAAAAAATTTTTAGAACAGACTTACACTACCTAGTCTGCAACAGGTATATGATGGACTAAAGCTAAAGAACAAAAATTATGTTTAAATTTTCATATCATAGACATATGTGAATTAACAGCAATAATGTGCTAATTTGCAGTTATAAAGCATCTTAGAAGGAACTAAAAAGGTGCAAGGAGTTTTGCAAAAGAGTTATTCCTCACTTGGCTGTGTATGATACAAGATTTGACATTATCCTTAATAATCATCTTATTATTTTAAGTCTTAACTGAGTGATTCACATTCTTGGTTTTAAGTATTCTACACAATATTGAAAATAAAAGTTGCTGAGTTTTGGCAAGAGCTTTTTTCCCCAATAGTCTTTATCAAATTCAATTCTTGCTACACACATCTCATTTGACTCAGAAAAAATACACAAAAGTCACACCACTTCAGGCCACTGAGTGCCATTTGGCCTTGAACTTGCTCATAATAACCACTAGAATGATTCCTCTTTAGCAGATATTTCTCTTCTTGGAATAACAAGTAGAAATCTGGATCTGCTAGTGCCTCCTCTATGGTCTTGGCACGTTGCTTGAATGGGCACTTGACTTCTAATAGACCATATTGTGGGCTGATACTAGGATTGAATACTTTGCCATCAGGGCTGGCTCCAATATAAGGATAGGCAGGATTAACAACAATCCCAGCATCAAATACACAAAAAATTTTTTATCTTCCCTTGCATCCTACTGGCATAAATGCTCCTTGCAAGCTTTTCCTTTGATCTGCCATGAGCAATTGATGCTACTTTGGAAAAATCTGGTGGAAAAAAATATTGGATAGCATTGCCTCAGATGGCTTTTTTATTCGCTGATTTATTTTCCTAAAGTTTGAAGCAGTTAGTCTTGTCTTGTGCTGCTCAATCCATTCTTTACAACCTCCCTGCAGCGCAGTTCTTTTCTCAAGCTCCCACGCCTCAGCAACAGAAATGCTTATTTTTCTTTCTACCCATTCTTCCCATTCTTGGAACATCAGAATACTTTTATTAAAATATGTGCCTTTTGGTACACATGGAACATCAGGAAAATGAAGGCAAACACCTGAATTTTCTACCATTTGCACTGGTGGACATTGAAACCTTGTCTTTTTCCTCCCAAAGTCGAAAAGTTGATAGGAAAGGCATGAGCCTATAGGAAAATCACCAACGCTGTGTTAACTTGGATCGAGGGCTCTTGATCAGACAAAAGATAAGAAAAGGGTGGTGGGTTTTCCAAACTTTTGAGATATGAAACCTGCTTTATGATGCTCTCCGAGCTAGGAAGAGATTTCCTTCCATATGTAGCTTCATACAATTTACACCTCGTTGGGTTTCTCATTCGCTCCTCAGTATTTTTGTCGGTGGCAGCATTTGCAAAATGAGTTCCCATCACAGGAAATGAAGAAATTTTAGTTGCCCTTGGTATATGCCATTTCTGTGGTCTGCTTGTGCAAGTACCATCTATAGGTATAGATTTCAGTTCGCTGCATGAATAGTCATTGAGTTGGAAAAGAAGTGCAAAGATATGATTGCAGTGGCCCCCACTACCGGCTTTACAGGAGCAATGCGCTTTACTTACTTGTGCAAAACTAGCAGACTGTGCACAAACAAGTATTGTGTGTGGATCTTCATTTTTCATCATTGATCGAAAACATCGAGCTCGAATAATTACGTCAGAACGACTATCTTCGGTAACATTTATTGTGATCAATATGTCGTGAACATAGGCCTCCTTAAAAAATTTCCAGCTCTTCGCTCCAGTGTCCCCTTTTCCTCCAGTAGCCAGCCAGTCAGTCCAAGTTCTAGGAACAAAGTTAGGGGCCCCTACAAGTGATTTCGTCCAGCTATATTCACAAATTGTCCAACAAATACAACATTCAGCATGAGACTTACAGCATGCACATCTCTTCGAAGTGACCATCTTTGTTTGAGTTCATATGTAAACACCCATTTCAGGTCACGTGATCGAAGAGCCGAATTTGTCTATTGCTTTGTGGTGCTATTATTAGTGAATGCAAAGTTGTAGAGTTAAAATTAAAACCTTTCAGTATTGGAATACACTGCATAGCTTGCAACTCTTCAAAGAATTTCACCCATCAATACATAAAATATCAGAATAAAAATTCAGAAGTGTAAATAATCCTTTCATGGAGTTGTCATTGAGAATCCATTCATTATTAGAGCATACAGAGATTATGTGCCCATTAATGAATGAAACCTCACAATATAAGTTCAACCTCTTGAGTATAAAAAACTATTTCATAGAGGTACCTTTGACCACCCATTGGTTAGTACAGCAAACTGGAAAATTCTGCACCTATGTCCAAAGTTCCGCCTTTTAATCCATGAAGCCCCAAAAATATGCAACTGGTCACACACAGTCAGCTAGATCATTTATACATCAAGATAGAAATGATAACCCATTCAATCCTTTGAAAACCATAACAATACTACTACAAGCTTAGGAAAAATCTCATGTTCTTCATAAAAGAAGTTCATAATAAAGTAAGAAAAAGCTAATAGCCCCCTCCCCCTCATGTAATATCCAGTAGCTAAGGTTATAAGCTCTGAGACTGAAAATGTTGTTCTTGCTGCCTTTCTAAAAAGTTTCAGTACTGAGTTAAAAGTCCTTCTTATAAGAAATAAGGCCAGGATGTGCAACTCCTGGCTATAGAGGTCAAAGGTCACAATGAACAACCAGAGCAGAAATCAGATTTCGTATTCCAACAATTGCAATTAGCGAAATTGTTGACAAATTATAAAGTTAAATGTATAGAGAATGCTTCATGTTGACTTGGAAAGTGACATATGAAGAAGTACGGCCACTTAGCATGGTACACTTGATCTAGACAGGGCCCTTGGTAGCCTGAAGTGGGAAGGAAATAATCCCACGTAAATTCATACCACTGCAAAATCATTATACCACTGACTACGATTTCTGAAAACCACTACAAAGTACTTTCTATAAAATTTATCAGCAGTTCAATCAAAGTCGGTTAATAAAATGCTGAGCTACAACACAATTCCAAATATGAGACAGACAAAATGGTGACCGGTTATCTATAATGCCATTGCAAAGAGTAACAATGAGAAAAACCAAACAAAACCATGTGTAACTATTAGCAGAAGTCACCTCTGGAAACTGTAATTTGTCTAATCATACCAGAACTAAGCACCACTACACCTGTCCTGTTCATAATCAATCCCAATGAATGGCAATTATAAATCCTTCGCAAACATTATTCAATGATGTACTGCTCACAGAGGGAACTCTGCAAAGATTGTGAAATACTATCAGCACAGCAGCATGCCTTAGATGCATGACAAATGGTATACAGTATTCATCATCTTCATTTCTTTGAATCATCAAATTAGTAAAATTGATGATAACATTGGTAATAAGCATTAAGGTGACCACTCTCAAATTATAGACTATCTAACAGCATTGGCACTAAAGTACTACATTATGCAATCACATAGATTTTTGGCAAAACACTTCAAAATCTTCCATATGAAGTTCAGGGGTCTTTCACATTTCCAAGCTAAAGCAACGCTATTTTAAACTCTCCAAAAAAACACAGTTCTAAATAGGGAATTATACGGGGCCTAAATTTATGGGGTAATAAGCAACCATCTACAAAGACACCTAATTGTCAAACTCATACACATTACACTACAAAATTATGCAGATTCAAGCCAAATCACAAAGAAAAGTCCACATATATCGGCAAGGAAAGAATGCTGCTGCCTCTAGAGCACTCATCTCGCATGCAAATTCTATGCAGGAGATACAAAGACAAGAGTGCCCAATGAATCTTATAGGCTATTAGAAAAGTACTTAACTCTATGCACAGTACCAGCAGCAGTTCTTGCACTACACGAGATAGTGAACAGAAGTGAGCACATGCATAGTCTCCCTCCACTGCTAAACAAAAGTTTACTTGTTAAGTAAACAAAGACCAATGTCATACCACTTAAGACGATACCTCTGTACCTCACACTTGTCCTCTCAACCTCTCTTGTTCTCTGCCAGTCATATGACACTGATGGGGCTTTGCGGATCTTGGGCAATGGTGTCAAAGAAAGAAAGCAGATTTTCTCAACCAAAATATATGGGAAAGTTAATTGGGGCCTAATTACAAATGTAGGCCTTAGGGGGACCCCTGCATAGCAACTCTCACACAAATCCGACCTACCCAGAAGGCCACAGCCTTTCACAATGATTCACTATACTCCCATTGTCTCAAAGCAACTACACACATTTCCATCTCATTTCTATCTCGTTTCCATCTCATTTCAATGTTGCAATCTTAGTATATGGTGATTTTAGCTGGGTGCCTGCCAAACTCGCGAAATCACACTTCTAACACACCTCAAAATTTGCCTTGGAAAAGCAAGACATGTCTCCACTTCCAGTGCATACTGAGAAGATTACGGATTGACAATCCCACATGACACTGTGAATGAGCATGTGACACCCTGTAAAGCATGGTGATGGATTGATGACATCACATGTCACTAAGAATGAGCATGTGACCTCCCGCCATGCATGGTTGGAATGCAATACAACATCAACTAAAGTTGGCAGGCAAGCGCTGCAATGCCAAACTTTTCGCAAATTTTGCAACAAATGATTCTGAACAACTGATCACAGAACTACACTAGGCTACACGGTTCAATAAAGGAAGGAAATGAAAGCTATTCTCTTATATCATTCTCCTGCAACTAAAGTATACAATAATATCCTGTTAAATAACAAAAATCATATCAATTAATGTAATGATTCGGAACTAAGACCAAAATGGTAAAACTCAAAATAACATGCTAGTCAAGTCTTCATTTCATAGACAGTTTCATGTGTAAATAAATACTATTCACTGTGTTAGATAACAATGTGAGCTTAAATACCGAGTTAAAGCATTATGAGCCCCCCAACTCGTAATTTTTCAATAGTTAGCTATAAATACTATATTGCAGCAGCCTATTCCTTGCAATCATAGGCAGAATAAGAATTTGGACAAACAAAAAACAATTCAGCAATTCCACGGGTGAAGAGAAGCTTTCAATAATGTAACAAAAGTAGAATATACTCAAAATGTCTGAGTGCCCTTACAAAACAAAGGATCACTGAATCACACCCAGAATGGTAGCTCAGTCATTTGAGCATAAACAATTGGTTCAAGAAATTAAATTTGAAAAAACCATCCAGTCTTGGGATGCACTGCAAAAATCTTCATTTGTTCACACAAAGCTATTCCTCAATAAATCAAATCATAGAGTAGAAACTTAGCCATTTCAGCATATATAATTGGTTCGAAAAATTAAAAGACCCATTTAGTATGGAATATGCTATAAAAATCTGCACACAGAGTTAACGCCAATAAATGACACCGTACAATATAAGCTAAGCCTATTAAGCATAAATAATATGTTCATGAAGTTATAATTCATGCCCCATTCGGTATTGGAATACACACCAAAATATATATACGAAGTTACCCCTCAACAAATCAAACCGTAGAATTTAAGCTCAGCCATTTTAACATAGATAATTGGTTTATGAAGTTATACTTTAGAACTCTTTGTATCCAATAAGTAATTAGTTCATAAATATGTAATTAATAAGTCATTCGGTATTGGAATATACACCAAAGCTGGATAGAAAGTTAACCATCAATACATCAAATTGGAAACTTTCAGCTCAGGAATTTGAGCATAAATAATTGATTGATGAAGTTGTAATTGAAAACCTATTTAGTATTGGAATACACACCAAAACTCTACACACGAAGTTACCCCTATAGAAATCAAACCATAGCAGTTAACTCAGTCACTTCAGCATACATAACTGGTGCATGAAGTTATAATTGAGAAATTACTACCTGAATAGACCCTAAAAATCTCTACAGAGTTACTCCCAGTAAATCAAGCTGTAGGATGTAAGTTGAGCTACTTGAGCAGTAATGATTAATTCATGAAGTTGTAATTTAAAACCTATTTAGTATTGGAATACACAACAAAAATCTACTCACATTTACCCCTCAGCAAATCAAACCATATAATTTAAGCTCAGCTACTTGAAGTTAAACAATTAGGTCACGAAGTTATAATTTAAAACCCATTCAGCATTGGAATACCTACAAAAATTTGCACTTGTTCACACAAAGTTACCTTTCAATAGATCAAGCCTTAGACTATAAGCTCAAGCACTTGATCATAAATAATTGGTTGATTTACAACACAGCCATGCCCCATGCAACTGGATGCAGTCACAATATGAATACCAATTTAAATTGACATTGGAAACCCAAGGAATATTTTCTTTTTAGCAATTTGCACTAAAGTTTGACCGCATACATGGTTCAACAAAGTACCATGAATATGGCAAGAGCTTTACAGCCACACTGTGAAACATAAATAAACAAAGGGTGCTTACTCTTTGGGGGACCTTGCATAATTAGTATGAATTAAGGCATATCAACAGACATGTAACCAGTACCTAGCAAATGTCAAACTTCAACTTTATTTGAGCAATATCCATCTAACAAACAATATTCACTACCATCTGAGTGAAAAATTATATATTCAAAACAAAATCATGTTATTTGCATGTGTTGAACCGAGCAAATAGTATCGTAAAAATACTTCTTCTAAAGCCAAAAACATGAGGTGATTGCGTCACAAAGTTATAATTGACAATGCATTCATTATTGGAAAATACTACAAAAATCTGCATCTGTTTGTACACATTAAGTTACATAATTGCTTCATAGAGTTACAATTGAGAAGCCATTCATTAGTAGATTACAGTGCAAAAATCTCCAACAGTTCACAAACATTAGCTTTAATAATTGCGTTTCATATACAGTCAACTGTCACTAAATTAAGCCCATTAGTTCAACCATTTCAGCTTAAATAGTTGCTGTGCAATTATTGAAAACCACAACTTAACGCACACCCATATGGCAAAACAAATGTGTGGCATATATCAGATCTTTGAAAACATAATACTACAGAAAACTCAGCAAAAAGCTAACCTCCATCATAGAAAAAGCTCTTATTTAATTAGAATGTGCTAGTAGACCCCACATCTATAATATCTGGTAGCTCGAGCTATAAAATATACTGAAAATGCCCAGTTTACCTATTGAATACAAAAAGCAGTACATAGAAAGAAACTCTACCTAGAAGCAATTTTCTGCTCTAAATAATTCATGATATAGCTGCTTTGCTAACTCGTCATCACTAGCAAGAAATTATCAGCCACCTCAGATTTGTGGCTTCATTATCCATTGGCAGAAATCTAGGAGAGTTTGTACATAAAGACAACTGCACAGCCTCATCTAACCTACTTATTCAAATTATTTCACTACTGCTAACTCAGAAAAACGCTAACCTTTTCATAAAAAAGCTCCATCAAAAATATTACACTGCTAGTAACTCTCGTCAAACAATACCCAAAAATCAGTACATACAAAGACACTTTTGCAGAAGTAATGTTACAAAATAAACCATGAAATTGCTGTTAAAAGATCATGAAATTGCTGCCATGATGAACCCCATCACAAGCAGGAAGTAATCATCCACCTGAAACATATCAACTAGTTTGTGGCCTCTCCACCTTAAATTAGTTGAATCTAGGAGAATGTGTACTAAAAATAGCTTAACTTGTTTAACTTATTAAATACCATAACTTGAATATTTAGTAAAACTGGAATTTCCAACTTGTCTTCACCAGTTTTTCTACCTATTGTAACTAGGCTTTTAGCAGTTTCTGACTATGACTTATGTAAGTAAAGGGTTCTTCAAAACCAGCTATAGCTGAAGGGCCACCCACGTTAATTTCTGATTGTTTAGATTGCAGGAAAAATAATAATACTTATAAAAGAAATGCAATGCTAAGCGAAAGGAAACCAAGTATCGATCTTGTCTAGAACATTCTGCAAAAATATACCAGAAAGTTATTATAAATGCATCAAACTGCTCCCTTCATGTCCGTAGGAACTGGATGGCACTAAGCGCACTTGCACACACTTTTTTACAAATTTTTATGTAAAGTGCCTCTCTTCAGCTTACATAGTGCCCTTTTTGCTTGTTCCCCCAACTTTTTGAATGCTTCCTATGTCCGTAGCTCCCTTGGTGTTTTTGGTTAGGCTTTGGAGTCCTTTTATTCTAATTGTTCAAGGAGCAAAGCATTGAAAAAGCCAGCCTCGACTAAATATTATATAAATGCCCTGAATAAAGGCTGTCTCATATTAATGCAAGGCTTTGGCCTCCCATTATCAATAATCCTCTTTCTCAGCAAATGATAGCATTGAAAATGATGTTGAATCAACAATGTAACCATGTCACCCGCCGCTAATTCTGCCATAGTCAGCTAAGTTAAATGCATCGAGCGAATCATAAACAGGACCTATAGCAACAAAGCCTAAAAGGTTCTTGAAACCTTTAAAGAAGACCATTCTTTGCAACAGCAACTAGACAATAGCAGAGAATGACTGATAACTTTGGGTGTTGACAAGTGAACTTAGTATCAAATGACTCTGCACACTTTTGGATTGTGCTAACGCAACAGCTCGCATTACATAAACAGAAAAGGAACTAAAAGTTGCTTACATTTGTTTTTGGAAATAAAGGGGAAAATTCGACGTATAGTGTTATATTACTCATGAAATTAAAACATTAAGACTATAGATTCTTCTTAAATTCGCAAAGTGAAACATTGAGAAACTTGGCCTATGTGTGACTGAAGCTGTACAAGATACCTACACTTCACTTGCCGTTTTGCTCCTACAGTCACATGACAAAATATACTTCTGAATAGAGTTGGTTTTCTGAAAAGTCAAAATTTCAAATCGTTTATTTAACCTTTCAATTGTCGTATTTGCTTTGTTTTCTATTATATCACCACTCCAACTCCAAGTACTCAAAATCATTGTTTACTAGCCTCTATGTGAGCTTTGACCAGTATGCTTGTGGAAGCTGCCCAATTCTCAGCGTATTTTGTCTTTGTTTTTGCTCATTAAGGAAATATTTATTCCTGAATTGGAACATTTTGAGTGTTGGAAACACCTTTTTGGGTATTAATTGCGTATTTGTGGTGAACTTCTGTTTAACATGGAGTTACTTTTTGGTCCTCCATACCATCTTAACAAACCTGCTTGCTTCCAAATGATTTACGTCTTCATACCTACGCACTTTGAATGTTTAGGCTGGTAAACACGTTGAAATGGAGTTAAATATGCCTTTTGAATAAGGATTTGAGACACAGTAACATTATCGTAACAGAATGCAGACCATTATTTTTTTTCTGCAAATTGTGGAGTATTCACTGAATACCTTGAATACCCTGGTGCTATGCCACTGAACACAATGTAGATAGATCAGGGAGCGTTCAACTTTGCAAGACAAAGAGACGGTCATTTGTGACTCCTTTGAGAGAACACAGTTGCAGAAAAGCGATTGAGAACAGGCCTAAACAGCGAGGGGCAATAAACCCAAAACTACTATACTTACTAACAGGTACCTTAAGCATGCACAACGCTAACGGAAACAATAACATTAGCTAGCAAGATCCATCATGGATCTGATAACTAGTCATTGAGCATGTTGTGTTAAGAAGATAAGTCCCCCCCTGCTTTTCAGCATGAATTACGCATACATTTTGGTGGGAAAGTTGTTCATTTCGCTATCTCATGCTACACTACAATCTCTGTTTTCATAATGCCTCATTTACATCATGTACAAGAAATGCTATTACTTGCTTATGATCTTCGTTATATAGATTAAGTAGAGTTTGCAATTCTGTATGATTTGAACAAGGCAAAAAATCCCGAATTTCCGTACTGGTAGTATGACAAATTTGATTTAGACAGCATGAACGATGACGAGTGTAGGACAGAGTTTAGATTTGAAAAGATCATCTACACAATCTTGTTGATTCACTACAACTTGATGAAGAGCAAATACTTTATAATCGATTAATACTATAAGTTACTATAAGCAAATACTATAAGTTCATTCTGTTGAAGCAGTTTTTATACTTTTAGAGCGCTTATCATACCCATACAGATACTTGGATATGGTGCCAAAATTTGCTCGGCCAGCCACAGAACTATTAACAATCCATAACCATATGATAAATAAAGTATACAATCAGTGGGGTTTCCTCCTGAGGGATTTTAACAGAGAACAGCTTGCTCCTCAAAATCTCCAATGATATGCACATGCGACACATGTGAAAGGTGCTCCTCTAACAAATTGCTGGGGATTTGTAGATGGCACAGTTTGTCCTGTGCCCAGACCAAGCCACAATGTAATGGACAAGACCAAGTTCTATATATTGGACATAAAAGGGTTCACACAATTAAGTTTTAATCTGTTGCGATACCAGGTGGGCTTGTTCCTCTTCTTCATGGGCCATATGAATGGAAAAGGCATGACAGTGGAATTCTTAGAGAATCTTGCCTAATTAGAGACCTTGAGCAATATTCAGTGTCTCCAAATGGAGAAATTTTATTTATGGAGACCCTGCCTATTCACTCAGGCCACAGCTTCAGGCTTTATTCAAGAGAGCAGTTCTAACTGAGGACCGAAATCAGTTGAATAGAGGCAGGAGATCTGTTAGAATCAGCGTTGAATGGCTATTTGGAGACATTATCAACTATTTTAAATTCCTTGATGTTAAAAAGAACTTAAAAATCCAACTCAGTGCAGTTGCTAAAATGTACATTGTGGAGGTACTTCTCCAGAATGCAAGAAACTGTTTTTATGGGAGCAGCACATCCTCATACTTTGAACTGCAGCCACTTACTTTGCAGCAATATTTTGCAAGGCTTTAATCACTTCAGATAAATTTCTCAGATGCTTCCTCCAAATGCGCATTCATCTCTATCCTGATGTATCTGAGGAAACAAAATCATGAATTGACATGCTGAATTATATCATTACTCTTAAAATTTTAGTAATCATGGCCATTAATTTGAAAAATGAATCAACCATACCCAAGGTACCATGATGCTATGTAAGCTATCAAATCTATTGCGTAAGCTTTAAATTCCACATATAGTTACTTATATACCTGTTGTCTTCCTAAGGAGAATGGCAGTTAATCACACAATAAGAGAAGGGGAGAAATAAGTATTGTGAGTTTTTGTAATGATACATCAAGTAAAAAATATAAAAAATGTGTTATTGCAGTCTCCACAGCTGTCTTTCTAATAAGTAGTAAACTGCCTTAAATGGCAATTATCATTTCACTCTGTTGCTGCTGTTTTTGGGCCATTTCTGTCAATACTTCATGCATATTTTGTATCTGATTCTGCATTTGCTCTATGCTTCTAGCTAAATGAGCTATCTCATCACAGCTCTCTTTATTTTTCTCTTTCTCTCTATTCATATTCTCCCTTGCTTTTATATTTTCTTCCAACTCCCTTTCGATTCCAACTCCTTTCTCCTGAACTCTGTTTCTGTTGTTATTCTTTCTCGCAAAAGGCTTATTGTATCTTTCCCAGCATTTCTGAATTTCTTTCATAACCCCTGAGAGCCTTCACCTTTCCCTTTACTCATTCTTTGTCATGTTTCACCAAAGGTTTCTAATGACCGTTGCGTCATTTCTTGAGCTTTTATACTTTCTGCAGCTGCTCTTTCTGTTTTCTCTTTATTCTGCAACTCTATGCTCATTAGCTGCTGAATTAAATGGCTGATCTGTTCATCCAACATAGTTTCATTCTCAGTCAGCTAATCTGGTGCAATACCACTAGCCTGTTCTTCCTCTCTATTCTTTGCCCTTCTCTTGTTATACAACACTTGAAAATACTCCCTAATTGAATGCGCAGAAACGTCAAATTTCACCCTTCCATTTGGTTCAATAAGTCTGCCAACTTCTTACAACCTTCCCCTCGCTCACTGCTTCCTGCCTTTGACAACCATATTTCAGAGGCCAACATTTCCCTAAGCATATAGGTATCGTGCTCAACAGTCCATTTGAAACGTTTCCTATAACCAAATCGTACCAATTCATAAACTTTGCAGTGGGTACCTAGTTTACATTTAGAAATACTCAAACTATGTAAAGCTAGAAACTTCATAAAACGACTAAAAACAGTGGCTCGGCCTTTGAATGTGCTTCTGATACAGTCTCAGATTTCATAATTAAAATGGCCGCCTGACGATCGAAAGCGGAAATTTTACATAGTTTGTCCTAACAAAAGAAAATAACTTACTCGTTACTTTTCACAGCTGACAAGTGCGTCATGGCGCATAAAATCCCTTCATAAAATGCTCATTTAGCTTGCTAGATCCTTGGCTGAAAGCTTTAATGTTAGGGGCATTCCCCTTCGCGCGTGTGCAATAGTGAATTCTACTGAGCTAACGGTACCATTTCCGTTAATGATGTGCATGCTTAAGGTCCCTAATACCAAAACCAAACAAGTTACACTATTTGGACTATAAAACACCACAGATTTTAGCTGAGCAGTAAAAAAGAGGTACTAATATAGGCAAAGAGGAAAGTGACAGACAGCAGTCCTTGCTCACCCATCTATCGCTATCCCAATCGACTGCAGAGCATTCACAAAGTCAACCAGAAAGAAAATGTACACTTAACTTGCAAGAAATACGAAGTGAGAAGCAAATTGGACACTTACCTGAGAAGAATCACTCCACCAGTACCAGCTAAAAATTGTAATGGCGACTTGTCTTATGGCAATTTGTACTCTATTACATCTGAACAACGAAAACACTGTGACCAACAATGGAATCACTGCACGTCTTTGACAGACACAGCTTGAGATGCAAACAATAGATCTGATAGCACGTGGAAAAGACTGGATTTTCTCGGAGAAGAGAAACCAGATATAAAATCCCACCTTGTGGCACCCTAGAGCACAAGATGAAGCCCCACGACCACTCTACAGGCATAAGATGTGTACAGATTTTGCTGCACCCTTTATGGAAGGATTTTCGTGGCTCATGTGATCTCGCAATGGTGGATGGGCAAGAACCGTTTCCCCCATGCAACAGGACCTCATTTAAATAAATATTTGATTTGACATCTTAGTATATAGTAGCAATTGAATTGGTGTTCACTCTCTAATTGAAAATTGATCTTTTGCCCTGTAGCTAATTGTATCGCTTTATTCAGTAGTCAAAGGATAACCTTCATGGTAACTAGACTAGTTGCATTTTTTGTTGTTTTGCATGCTATAGAGTTTGTAGCTAAATTGAAATGCAAATTGAAAGCGGGTATCTTGTCTACCTTATGATTTGTCTAGATCAATAATAGCAGTTCACTTATATGAAAAACCTATAGCATTGGGAATCTTGTAAGTCAGAGATTCTTTATATTGTTGCCATAATTGACATACTGAAGCTTATCTTGAAAAGCTGTTTGATAACCTGTCATAGCCTTTTAGGCCAAGTTATCAATTTTTGAATTTCTTTGTAGATTTGCCATTGATTTTTCAATCATCATATGGGCCTTTGGCAAGATGTCAATTGTTATGTCAACGTGGTTGATGATGTTTGTCTATACATTACTGATGTTTCCATTAACTCAGGCGTGGTTGCTTAACCAAAGGTCATGGATGCCACTTCAAATTGGTTTATGGATATGCTGTTATGGTTTTTACATGATCACTTTTGCATATTTTCCTGTTATGGAAATTCTTCAGCATGACTTACCACCTGCATCCACTATTATTGTTCTATGTGAGCAGGTACGCTTTTTCTAAATATTTTTTATGGACAAAGCATATTCAGTGTACCTTTAATTGACTGTTTTTCAATTTTATTTGAGTTGCACGATAAATTATTTTTTCTTGCATCACGTTTGTTTACCTCTACTACTTCTAATGGAACTTCAAATTTCAACTTATGGCCCCTCTTCTTTTTATTGAAACTAAGCTAAGATACTGTGGTGTATATATAATAAGCATGTTTCATCTGTGAGGCAAGAAAATCATGTCTTTCTTGAAGAAAATGTTGCATCTGGATTTCAAACATCTTTGTGACACAAGTTGAATGATCTAATGTACTTTGGTAGTAATTTTCAATCTATTTCATTCTTTTTATCCTTCACGCTTGTTATGCAGTTAGTTCAAGAATATTTCACACAAAGTACGGTAGTACCCACTAAATTTGGTTTCTAAAATTTTTAACCTTATTAGGGGACAAATCTCACCAGCTGAAATCAAAAACCACTTTGTTTGTACTGTCAGTTGATCTTTGATGCATCCCTGGAAATCTTTCTTTCGGTGGTGTATGAATATAGGGGTATCATTCCCATGAATGATCCAGAACTTGTTCCTCTGTTTCTTAAAATTAGCAGTGTCTTCACAATTTCTTTTTGATATTACTAAGAAATATCCTTAGTTGCTTCGGTGGTGATCAGGTGAAGAAAGGAGATGGTGCTTCTAAATTTTGCTGGCAATTGCACAATTCAATTTCTGAGGTTCGCCATAATGGATACCTTCCTTTACGGTTTCCAAGATATGCCAATGAGAGTAATACATTATCTTCAAAAAATTTCAGACTGTTAAATTTCGGACATGATGGAATGATGGTGTAGTGGTTTTCTGAGGGCTCTGTTGGAAGGGAAAGAAGTGAAATTTCTTAAACCTGCCTTAGGTAAGGTGGCTCTCAAGAAATTTGCATTACTAATTTACCCTGCTGTTTGCCCCATAATCGATACTGTTCCATTCAATGGGCCTATATATCCTGTTCCAATTATATGTAGGTCGCTTTTGGTTAAATCTCAGAAAGAATTTATTTTGATTTGTAATGTCCGCTGTTGTCTGGGATGTCTGATCAAATCTGAATACTAAATACAGAACATGCAAAAATGGCTTTAAATGTTTAGCTATATAATTATGGGATAATACACCTGTTTGTATTTAAGAGGCCTCTACTCTCAAGTGCTTTGAGAAGAAATTAGAGGCACATCTATTAGCTGATCAAAAATGATACCCGAAAATGCAATCCTTGGAAGAATAGCAATACTAGTAAAATTACTTGCCCTTTTACCTTATTTTATTCTTGTTTTCTATTGTTAAGTATGTATATAGATATTATTACTTGTTAGTTGCTGAAAGGCTACTTTTGTGTATAAAGAACTCATGACATTACATACATTACATTATATTACATTATATTACATTACATTACATTACATTACATTACATATATTACATTACATTACATACATTACATTCCAAGCAGTATTAAAGATCAACTGCAGCTTTTGACATTTCGGTTCTTTTGGTTTTATGGAGGGATTTACTGTAGATTGTCCTGTTTTTACTAAATTTCCTGTCTAATATACTATGTATGTAGGTTTAGACTTGAGGACTAGAGCTTTTGGATCAAAGGAAGAGTCAAATAACATAGACATTTGGTAATCATCAGCAGGATTACAATCCTTTGTTCAGAATAGAAGATACAGATTAATTGGAAGATGCATATTCACAAAAGGGGGGCCTGGTTCAGCTAAAAGTGTACGTTTGCATACAAGGAGGAGAGGGGTTCTTGCCAACATGTACATATGCAAAAGGACGGCACCAATGCCCCTAAATACACCAAAAATTTCATTGCTTTTCCTACACACAGTCTTCAATTTTCAACCTGCTGACATCGTTAGTGTATTTGAAAATTTGAACCAGATTTCTACTTCAATGCAGTCAAGCAGACTGAACGAATGTACCAATCTTATGATATGAGTAGTTGCCTGTAGCTGTTGAAAAACATGAAAAATTTTGATTTTCTCAAAGGATCGACCTTGACAAATTGCTATTTCACAGCGCAAAAACGATAGTACGGTGTATTTTGCAGTGCAGCACACTGGTCCCAGGCCTAGCAACTGAGCATGTTCCCAAGTAGAGTAACATCCTTGTAAAAGTTCTTTCTTCATTTACATGCAATGAAGTGACATTCTCCTTTACCATAGAACGGAATGATTCACTCTCTTTGTTATAGTTCATTGGTAAAAGTTTGTTTCCATTCATATTCCCACTTTTAGGTACGAGGAGCCTGCAGGATACTAATTGCAAAATGAATACGTCAAAACTTGAAGTTCTATTTTATATTGACTTCCCTGTTGTCCATACACATATGCTTTCTGTATTAATGCAATCATGAAAGGTTACATGCCTCCCCTTTCTTCGAAAGGACAGAGTTGACACTGTCTTGGAAAAGTTTATATACTATTTAATATATTCAGTTTTTCAGATCAGTATCTCCTTTGCACACAGATCAGTGATGGCAGCAATTTTAGCTCTATTTTTGAAAGGGTTTTTTTAGATGTTTTAGAGTTTGTATCCCAAAAAACTTTTTCCTGGGGCCAAAACTTCCAGACTCCTATTTTCTTCCCACTTCTCTTCTGTGTTACTGCAAAGTGTTTGTGCTTAGAATTCTCAATAACAATGTCTCTTCTTTTCACAGACATTTATTAGTTGTAGGCTTGCTTTGCATCGTGGATAAGTAAAGCCTGCAAGCTTCCCTTTCCAAGAAGTTGGTGCTATTTTGCTTTTGCTACCTTGCTGCTCGAGCTAAATTCACTGAACATGTACTCTGTCATGAACTTTTCGTGGAATTAATATAATTTGGCATCAATCAAATATTCTATAAAATTTGCTACTAAATTATATATCTCATTTTTGAAGGAAAAAAGCTCTTACACCCCACAAGGAGATATTGGCGTTATGCATTTTGTTCCGTTTAATTTCTTTTGTTAACCTTTTGTTAGAAACAGGTTAAAAGAGGTTGAACACTGAAACCTGATTGTGGTGGATATATTTGAAAGTACGTATGCAAACAAGTGTGTGCAAGACAGGGGGGTCAAAAGTTTTTGAAAAATCTGTTTGCATACTAATGAGATTGGGAATAGATTCGCTTTGCGAGAAGTGCAAGTTTGTAATGAATAGCAGAATATAGACAATGAGGATAGGAGTCATGGTTCCATTATTGACCTTTACAATTAAGACGTTTCCAAATTACTAAAACCTTTCAATGATATAATGTAAGTCCATACGTTTCTGACCTTAATTTCAGTGATCCATCATCATTGTAAGTAACTACCGAGATGTCAAAATTTATTCGATAGTAAATGATAAATAAAAGAAACATGTGGAACCTAGAGAAAGCCTACTAAAGGGTAAGTCGTCTTGTTGCAGATCTTTCCATTTTCTACCGCTATTTTCACGGACATTGCTCTCAGGAAATCAAGAATATTATACCTGATCCAGTGAGGCGTGTTCGAACCACCAGAAGCTCTACCTATTCACACCCTTTCCAAGTTACACTACCTAATCCACGAACTCTATCTCACAAATCATGTCATTCCCAGAACTTCTCAACTGTGGAACTCATTGCCACCCATTACTTTCCCTGCATCCTACAACTTGTCATCTTTTAAATCTAACATCAACAAACTTGATATTGTCTCCCTTTCTACTTAAACGTCCCCATATTTTCTCAGTTTTTCCTTTGTCGGGGCTTTGTTATAGGCCCTACGGCCTTTCCCCGGCATTACTTACTAAAAACAAAAAACAAAAAAAAGTCAATGAACCAAAACAATGGGAAGGGTAGGCCATGAAATCCACGGTCAAATTCAAATGTAAATAGATTAGAAAAGCATGAGTTGGATAGAGGACGTTTGGTAATTAGGGTTGGATGGTCTCTAAGAATTAGTAAGCTCTCATGAATTAAGAGATCTATGATGTTACTGGTACTACTAATAATACTAAAGTTCTCAGAAGATATAGGGTGACCAGTCGTAGATGAATGACTATAAACAGCGAAAGTGTTGTTGATCCTATAACCTGTTTTCGTAGCTCCTATGTGCTGTCTGCAGCGTATGGCAAGGTTGCAGGATGTTTTCTCGTGGTACCGAGCATTGCAGCTCAGACACTAATATCAGTAACCCACAGAAAAGCGTAGGAGTTTAGGAATGGAGTCTTTACACGGGGGAAAATGGGGTATACATTTAGGTTTAGAGAAAGTGAGGGTGAATGTTGAAAAATAACGTGAGTTAGGAATCAAAGAAGGACAACCTTTTGCCAGACAATGGCAGTATTATATTTCAGAATAATTTGATTCAAGTCTGAAAATTGTGTAACTAAGAAACAATTTTGAATCAACAACCGCCGATAAAAAGGTTATGAAAGAACATTGGATCACCTCTGCAAAGCATATTGTTATCAATGAAATGCTCTTTAAAAATTTGACGACCATTTCAAGATTCATACTCTAATAAAGCTTGGAATAGGTAAGTTCTGAACTGAAATTCACTCCACCTATTAATTTACGCAATGTTATACTTATCTATGTAAAAAGTGGTCCTACCTACTTATCAAAATTTGAAGGAATTCTGTTCAGTTTTATTGATTTACGTATGTAGTCAGTTTTGCCATTCTTTGCAGTTTTTACATGTGGTTTTGCGGTTCCAACCTTTTGCAGCTGTTGACGGTTGTTTGGTTTTTGCAGCGTTTAGCAATTATTCCCATTACTTTTGTGATAAGGCATATCTGACATGAGGTAATACTACCAGAATTACGTATGAATTCGAGAGTTTGCTAAAAAAATCTTTTCCTTTTCTGTATAAGTAAAGTTTTGTATCTGCGTCATATTGAACGGTTCTGTCAGGAAGCCATTAAAATGGCAAAACTTTTCAAGGCAAAAGAATAGAAGCTTAAGTTTTTGTTCCATACAATGTTCCTTATCAATGTGGAACTTCTTTAAAGCTACTTTATGTAAACAGGTTTTTTAGCAAAACAACTTATGATTCCCAGTATGATAATCATCATTATAAAGATAAATCGTTGGTATGGCATCCATAACAAGCTGCCTCCATTCACTTCTATCCTGCACCATCCTGTGTTCTCGTAACATTCTTAAGTTTGTAAGCTCTTTTATGGTCGTCCTTCCTCTTTTACATTTCCCAAACACCATCCCAGTTATTAAGTCTTTCCCTAACCTATTTTTTCTTACAACATACCCTAAAATTGCCAGTTTCCTTCTGTCAATGCAATTCAGCAGTCGATTGGTTGTTTTTATTTGAAGTATTTCCAAAACGCTATAATTTGTGCGGTGTTCAGTCCTGCTTACGCTTAATAGTGGATGCAACTCCTTAGCTCTAAATTCTAGTTTCTTTCACTTTGTTTTACAACAATCCGAGCCATTTGTTACTACTGAGAAGATCAATGTATTCAATGGTGTCTTCTTTGTCTTAAGGAAATGGACTTGTTTTTCCATGTGTGAGAGAACGTAATTGCAATGTTCATCCTCTTTCTGATTTCTTTCGAGTCATCATAAGTATTTGTTATTGTTGCTCCTACGTGGTGGAAGTGATTCATCTTTTCAACTGTTTCTCAATTAATAAGTAAGCTTTCATCTCTTTGAGAAGAAGTTTCAATTTCATAGCTTTAGTTTTATAAACATTAAAAGAAAGCCCAACCTCACCCGACGATACTACTCTGCTACCAAATTCTTGTAGCTCTTGCGTACACCCAACAATCAAAATAACATCATCTGCATATCTCAAGTTATTCAAATTTTTCAAGTGTTTCTGTCATAATCGATTTGGCGTATATATTTAATAGATCAAGGGATAGAGTAGAACCTTTTCTTACTCCCTGCCCTATGATAAGCAACTCTGATAATTCATATGCTGTTCTCACTGCAGCCTGTTGTAGTTCATAGAGGTTTTTGATTAGCATAATAATGTGTGTTGGGAAACCCAGTTTCTCCATCTCGTGTGAAAGGATTTCTTGCACAACCGTATTAAACGCCTTTTATAGTCTATGAAACCTAAATACACATTCTTTTTCTGTTCTCTATTTTTCTCAATAATCTAATATTTTAAGGTTTGATATTTTTGTACCTTTTCCAGCTCAAAATCCATGTTGTTCTTCTGCAATCTCCGTTTTTCATTCACCTAACTATCATCATGAGAAACATTTTGCTACAGTGACTACAAAGAGCTATTGGTCTGCTATTGCAGTATTCAAGAGTATAACCTTTCTTTGGAATTGGTATGAAAACTAACTTTACCCAATCATCTGGCCACAGCTTCCCACTCCATATTGTGACACACAGTTTATGAAATACTTTATGATGTTGTCTCCTTTCTTTATCAATTCTGCTGAAATCTCATCACACCCCTGGCTTTCTCCATTTTCAATCTCCTTCATACTTTTTCAACCTCTGAAAATGTTGTTTGTGGCTCTTGTTCAAATTTAAAATACTTTTTATATACCTTGTCTCAATACTTCCATTCTTATTGTACAGCCCTTCACAATATCTTTTCCATTTATCCATTACGTTACTTCCTCCACTAACTACTTCTTCTTTTTCATCTTTTATATATCTATCCTTGGTCTAAATTTTTTTGTCTACTTTTTAACTCACAGGTTGAGATCTGTAGTTGAGTTTGTTATTGCGCTTGATTTAATACTCCTGCAAGTTTCATTTATATGCTTTTCTTTTATCTTTCTTGAGCGACCTTTAAACTAATGAATTCTGCTCCTTGTAAGCATTTGTTTTGTCTATGACTTTATTAACTCTAGATTTTATTTCTCTTCTCTTTCAAATTCAACTACGGTATCAGCTGATATCCAGCTTTTCCAAGACTCTTTCTTTTTTATGAATGTTGCTTTTTTTGTTTTAAGTATGTGTTCCCCTTCTTCCCAAAATATACTTGGTAACCTATCTTCCTCACATGCTAATAGTGACATAAATCTATTAATCACATTGCACTCTATATTCACTGGAGCAGATTCCTTTTGTAGTCTCTTAGTTCTAGTCTTCATGTCTGCAAACAGTAGCTGGTGATCACTTTTACAGTAGGCTCCTGGTAAAGTTTTGTGTTCTTAACGTTACTCTTCCACTTTTTGCTAATTATGATGAAATCAATTTGGCTTTTTGCTTTTCCATATGGTGACATCCATTTGTATAAATGTCTTGAATGGTGAGAGGAGCGGGTTCAGAATTTTAAGATTGTTTGTTCCACAAAGCTCTATTAAAATTTCACCTCTTTCATTACATTCACCTGGGCCATATCATGTATAATGCTCAGTCATTATGTTGGATTTTCCTATGTTAGAATTATCATTCCAAGGATCTCTATGGTATTCCTGATCATTTTGCTGCATATTGTCTGCAGATTGCCATCTTCTTTTAAGGTGCTTATGCATTGAAAATTTCGAATATACTTTTTAAGCTAAAATCGAAGCTTCGGTCTTACCAATGCATGAAGAATTTATTGTTTTGTTCGTAAAGGCAAGAAAGGTATAGAAATTAGCGCTTGTTTTGAGGCACTAGGTGCGAATTTTCATAGCCATTGCATGACATCATAACGAGTATCAAACCGAGTGCATTCTTTATGTCTATATTAGTTGACAAACAAGGCATAAGAAAGCTTCTCGTCTTAGCGTGCTACGGCTCATTAAAGTGGCAAACAGTGACAGTGAATCGTCATTTTATGATGAAGCTACTAATTATCAATTAGGAGATGATGGCAATGATGACCGTGTGCTTGCACAGCCATGCATAGTTGTATGCCAGGGAGAGCCACTAGCTGACGATTCGGATGCCCAAGATAAAGAAAATTGTTGAGACCAATGACCCCGATGGACTGCTACCACAAACGCTTGAGGCTAGATTTAAGGGGCAAATCCAAGATCAGGAATGGTGAGTACCAGTATCTATTACATATTGCAGCTCATAGCTTGTCAATTTCTGTAAACAGCCACCTAGAACCTATAAGCAAAAGCGTTAAAGCTACTGCTTTAATGTGTAGGGTAATGGCCTTTGCACTAGATGAAGTAGAGTTTGCATTGATGAGAGTCTTCTAATTTACTCTTTGATCTTCTGAGCCAACTGACTTTTTTCTGATAGAATACAATTTTCTTTTCCAAAGCAGGATACCTGGTACAAACAGTATTAGGGCTTGCCACAGGACTAGGGCTTGCCAACATTTGTTCCTCCTCCATTGTGTCATCCATTTGTGAACACATATCATGGATAGTCTATGAAAGGAATTGAAAGTCATTGCTATGGCATTATAATTTTCCTTTACTATTTGGCCATTTCCAATCAACCAACTCAATATACCTCCCTGCCCCATTTTTTTCAACGTTGTTAATTGTTACTACTTGACCAAGGTCTAAAAAACAAACACAAAGATAATTCTCACTTGTCTTTTAGCTCTATCTGTCAGAGACTGATCAATGGTATCTGTTGTGTCTGCCAATGATAAATCAGGGGTACCAACAGCATCTGGCTTTAGCTTCCTTTTCATTCCAAGTTTGGCAGCATTTCCCGATTCTTCGTAAAGCAGCTCTCATCGAAGTGGTCAGAGCAAAGAAAAGACGAGTTGATGCTGCTCCACTTTGGCCTATGCCTTCGCACAAACCTGGCCCAAGCTTGGTGTCTTCTTTCTTTTCCCTTGACTGGTAACTTATGAACGGATTTCCCCTCTGTATACTGGCCATTTGTGCAGTTTATTCCGTTTGGAAGGCCAGCCACACAGTATGGTCCTCTACGACGTTTGCAGGACTTGCTAGTGGATTCCATGCAAACAATCGTTCAAAATGCATAAGCACTTTAATGTCCTGTCATTCCATCCTCCAATTTTTTTATTTGATCTTAAATTGAGTTTCTTTATTGTTCGCCACCAGTTGTATACTTATCATTGTCAGCCTTGTTTTTAACTGAAGAACACCTTCCTTGTTTACCCCCACTTTGGCCGGGGCGGTATGTAGATGAAGTATGTGGGGGGCTCATTTTAGATGCAGTCTGGAGCATATAAGTATGCAAAGTAGAGGACCCAAGGTTCTTTGTTTGCCTGCAGTTCCTACACTAGCAATGTTATCCCTGCCACAATCATCAATTAAATCGATATGCGATTGCCATACTCTAGAATAACTAGAAATCAATTCCACTGAAATGCCCATTGCAGATTTCATTTCCCTGCTCCTAGCAGCTTCACCATAACCCAGGTATGGGGAGCTAGTAGGGTACTATCCTTGCTCAAGGATGCACTTTAAGGTCATACTCAGGTCCGGCCAGTATGATATCCACCACTTAATTATGCTTTTTTTCTGATAACATAATTTCCATGATTTTCATTATTTTTAATTATTTCATTTAAAGTTGGCTAACTTTATATAGCAAAGAGCTGACTATATATATATATATATATATATATATATATATATATATATATATATATATATATATATATATATATATATATATATATATATATATATATATATATATATATATTTATATATATTCTATACTTTAAATCAGATAAAATTAAAGTACAATATAATTGTACAATATAAGACCTAACTTGAGGTAGAAAAATTTTGCATAATCTGCAGTTACAGACATCAGACATTATGGCTTTTTATAAGCCTTTCGAAAATGTTAAGGGAGTTTGATGTTTACAGTTTTGGTGGCAGTGTCTCACATACTTTTCCCCCAGAAATCTCACTGTGTTACTTCCAAGGCCAGTTGTTTTTGCCTTTGGTAGTTGTAGTTTATCGGAGCACCATAGGTTATAGGGAAATACCTTTTCTTCAAAGATTTGCTTCATAAATCTGGGATGTAGGTCATGTGTTTGTAAATCTCTATCATGAGCCACTGGAAGTTCCTCCGATGAACGTTTACCAAATCATCCTTTTATAGTAAATTCTCAAAACTAGAAAAATTGTTCTGGCATGGTAGTCTTAAAGCCCTTTCGTGTATTCTATTTATTTTATTGTTCAAATTTCTGTGGTGAAACATGCAAATAAGTGAGCAATAACTAAACTGGGACATTATGAGTGTTTTTATCAACAGCATTAATTTCTCAGGTTCCATATGAATTGAAATACGTGTAATTGTATGCAGCTTTTGACTAGCGCTTTACAGAGTGTTTGGTGTGCTTTTTAGAACATAATTTCTTATCATGAGTCACGCCCAACAACTTTTCTTCCTCACTTTTTTCTATCTGCACTTATACCTTAGACTTTTGCGTAAAGCTAAGCAAAACTACTACAAAAATTTAGATCCTAACAGTCTATATGACAATGGACAATTCTAAAAGACAGTAAAGCCCCTTTTTTCTGGCACAACCAGAAGCTCTGCTAGTGTGATTTTGCTTGAAAATAATGAGTCATTCTCTGAAGGTAAATCTGTTGCTGAAGTCTTCAATCACTATTTTGCCAATATAACGAATTCACTGGGTATAGAGGGAACAAGAGAAAACACTGCATCAACCAATTGTATCAATGACCCTGTTGAAAACATATATAGTTTACACTCAAGCATCAAAAAGATAAGAGAACGCTTTCATCCTACATAAAAATTTGAATTTCGACCTTGCTCCACAGAGGAAGTAATGACTCAAATTGAAAGATTAAATGAAAAGAAAGTAATGCCAATGGGCAGTATTCCAGTTAAAGTTCATTCTGACTTACTTTTCCATACTTGAGTAACACTCACAACTCATGAATCCTCTGACAGTAATTTCCCAACGAACTAAAATCTAGGAATATTTCTTCACTCTTTAAAAAGATGATGCTTTCAATAAGAAAAATTACAGGCTGATTACTGTTTTTCTTCAGTTTCTAAGATGTTGGAGCGACTCATGTATGAGCAAGTAATTTCCTTTGCTGATGGCTTTCTGTCTCCTCTACTATGCAGATTTCAGAAAGGCTACAATGCACAACTTGCAATTCTGAAATTTTTAGACTCGTAAGGCTACGATAGATAATGGTGACTTTGCTGTTGCACTTCTAATGGCAGTCTAAATCATAAGCTATTATTAGCAAAATTGCATGCATATGGGTTTGATAGAAGTGCCCTCAAGCTTATTCACAGCTATCTTTCAAACAGACAACAAAGGTTCAAACTTAATGGTTCATATTGCACGTGGAGAGAAGCTAAGTTAGGTGTACCACAAAGGTTGGTACTTGGACCTTTTTTGTTTAACATATTATTGGTACAGTCTACCTACCGAATGGGACCGATATAGGTAATTGTTTAGATGACACTACTTTGTACTCTTGCGAACATGACGTTAAAAATGTGGTAGCAAAACTAGAGCAAAATGCAAATGATCTAGCAACATGGTTTCCAGAAGACCATATGAAATGAAATAAGGGTAAACATCTTGAAAAATGAACTGCATCATAATGGGCTAATGAACATTACTGCATTACCTCCCAAATATATGCAATGGCATCCTTTCCCCCTGTTTCTGGGAGGAGAAAAGTGCTAATGTACCAACAGAAACTCAAAAAAACTACTTTACTGATAGAGGCGTGAAGTTACTGAAAAGCTTTTTCTTCACTAGAGTCTCGTAATTTTATAAGGGTGTGCTAATGCAAGAGAGGGCATTTTCAACACTATCTGACTATGCCATGACAAAGCATGTCAATGGCTTACCAACTACAGTTATTGAATCTGAATTTACCAATAAGATCACTGACAGCTGGTGGTTTCCCCTGCATTCCCTGGTAGCTATGCCCCTTATGGTAAGTAAACAATATTCTTAGTTTCTGTTGATGTCACCACATTCTTACCCCAACATTTTACTGTGATATCATTAGCAACACCTAAGCTTTATTACATAAGCCACCACTGAGTGTGAATGTTACTGACGACACAAATTTAATCCAAAGCGTCAACATTCTAGTAATGATGCAACAGAAGTCGCTCCTTTTGAAGTAGGTATTGTGAGGCATATTCAAAAGTTATTTTAGCATAAAATTCCACAAATATAGTTCTTATTTTGTTCTTAAATAGATTCGATTTATGATGAAAATTCACTCCTTCTTGCGAGAAAATTATTTCAAGTTGTTGAAAGAGAAGAAACAAGGTAATTTTGTTTGCTTGTATATTAATTCCTTTTACATCGAGTTCTGCTACGGTTGAGAGAACATTGCGAAGGAATTACTCAGCTTCCCTTATTTGCTTGGTTTATATTTGCCAATAAGATGCCAATAAGATAGACAAGGGAACAGTACCCCCAGTGCACCCTATAGTGTAGAATGCAGTTGGCAGCTTGGTTCTTTATTAAAGAGCGCACAATTGTTTAGGAATATAACTGGTGTTAACTGTTCAGTGATTTAATTCAGCTAATGGTGTCATTGGATAAGCAAGAATTTATACATGACAAAATGTCTTTTCTTTAGCTTATGTAGGACGTATCTTCTTTAGCAAAGATCAAAGATGTATGAATTCTTGAGTATAAGTACACGATGATATTTGGGTCCTAAAGTTGCATTCAAAGGCACACTGAAGAAGAAGGCGTGGTAGAAAATATTAAATACTGTGAATTCTACCCAGAATTTTTGGAATCTCTTATCCCAAAACATATCTACTTTAAACGCCTTTCATGTTGCAAACCTCAAAATATATTGAAGTATCTCTGGCAGTTTTGTACCTTATGATTTTACATTTCCTCATCAACATATATTGATGACATTTGTTGAAAACCTATGTTTACTGTACTGTGTATTATCTCATGTATTTATGTCCCAAATGTCCAGCAAAAATCTTAATTTCTTGACAACAGTGTGATGGGGAACATCGAGCTCCCTAAGCAACCATAATTTCACCACTGTATAGTAGGCCTCTTAAAAAGTACATTAGTTCATCATCCTCGCACGCATCAGTTTTCCTCCCACATTAACTTTCTTTTTATTTTTTAAATTCATTTGCTTCTTGATGAATTTTGCACCATTGGAAATTTGTAGAATTTATTGGGAATTAGACTTTGGGTTTGGACCAGTTGAATTGCTCACCTATGCTCTTGCTTTTCTTCATTGCATTTTAAAGTAAAACATCCTTCTATCAGTATTCATAGTCCAAATATAGCATTTAATTACTTTTATGAGCAATAATACAATCACTCAAAAAGTTTCAGATAGAAATCCTTTATACATAGAATCAAAACGATATAGGAAAGAAGCACCCACATATGCCTAAAGAGATTCGAAAAAGGATGATAGACTAACATGTTTTTATGAGGCCTTTAGATAGGCACACACGAGTGTAAAATTCTCAAGTAAAGTATCATTTTTGCCACTTTGCCTAAGCATTGCCCTCTTGCATGCGGTGAAACTTTTGCATGATTCTGCTTACTCTCCACTAATAATAAGATATCTAACATATTAAATACTTTTTCATTCGAGTAACTTTTCTTGTGTTTGCCATACTGAAGCATTTTGCTTACGGCTTTTTCAAAACTGAGCATGTGCAAAATACGGTTGGGCATCAAAAGTATACCACAGGTTGCTCAATTTTATTATGGCAAATATATGTCAGCAAAGATGATGTACATATCAAATTGTGTCGTATTGATGATATGTCCATTGTTATGGATTGAAACATGTATTGGTCAAAATCTGAAATGATTATCTACAAAAGCATTATGAAGAAGCCCTCGAGTGACTTCAAAAATTGCAGAAGATCAATATTGTATTGCTTGACCTCATCTTTGATATGACTCTTAGTCTGTTAAAATAGTTTGTTCATAAAATCCAGAGGAAAATTCTGCAATTTTTTGAACAGGCAAACAATAAGCTTGTCCTCTGTCTTCAGAGAACCAAGGAAATCATGATTTTAGTTTCTTTAACAATATCATAATTTCTCACAGGATTTAAGCTCACAGGACTGTTGCTTGTCTATTAAAAGAAAGCAATACCACCCAGCTTTGTGCATTTTTTCGTTTTTCTGCCTTCACACGGTAATCGGTAATGCATTATCATATCAATGATAGATGTAATTGAGCTTTAATTGCATTATCATCTCAATGATCATCCCAATGATCTCTAAAACAGGGGTATCAAACTTTATTCACAGTGGACCAAAATTGAGCAGTGAAGTAGAGTCACAGATCAGACTCAATATTTGATGAAAAATTTACTGCCACTGACATGTAGTGTTTAACCTTCTCATATAGAAACAAGCTTTAATTTTGCTTAAATACAGATTCTTGAACAACAAAATATTGATACTACAAACACATGAGAAATTAAATTTGAAGTAAAAGATGTAGCATAGACCACTGGCCACCAATGATGAGTAAATTTCAGGCCATATTTGGCTTTGCGGACCTGAGTTTGACACATGTGCTCTTAGAGTTTCTGTAGGCAAGTGCTAAGGAAAGACCAGGGTATTAATTAATCACTCTCTGTATCATGTAAGAACGATCAAATAAAACAGCCTGCACATGCATGCAACCTGTAAATAGCTACTGTTTTTTGAAGATGTCTGTTATTGTCACTTGCATTGAGAAGGAAGTGAGCTCTGTTTCAACAATAGAGGGAATCTTCGTAGCCAGTGCTCCTACTTCCCCATTTTCTGTAAATAGTGATAATGCAAGAAGTGTTTCCATAGCTTGCTACACTTCTTTATTCGAAGGTTTCACAGGTACTTCATCCTCAGCAGTGCATGCTTCTTTATCATCTTCTTCCGCATCCACCGTATCACCTCAGTTCTTTTCAGGTATTTCTGCATAAGTTAGCACTTGGGCTGTTTCCGCAACATCATCATCAACCGACAAAAGATCTTCGGTATTGTAAGCTTCAGCCACAACATTCTCATCCCATTGTTTAAGTTCATCAAACGTTTCATATAGGTTAGCAACGGGTCACCATCCTGAGAAATAGTGGTTTCTGAGAACCCTCATTCCTTGAAACAGTTAACAATTGTAGTGGAAGTTTCGTCACCCTAAGAACGCACAAGAATTTTCATATCAGACAATACTCGCCAAAAGTCCTGGGAAACTTTATATATTTTTAATCTGGACGGAGCATTCACCCACTCCTCCCCCTGAACAATGTTGGTTACTGAGAAAAGTACATCCGGTAACGGAAAAATTTTTCATGCAAAATAACGCCAAGTGTCTCAGTAACAGACCAACATTGTTTTAGGGGAAAGGGGGTTTGCATCAAGGCGTGATGGTTGAAATGCTGAGAAAGCTATGGTTTTTCATAATTTTTTGAAAATGTCCCAGGGACTTTTGGCAAGTATTGTCTGATATGAACTTCGAAGGATATAAGATATTGAGCTGCAATCAATGGGGAAATCGGGGTTTTCGGGGGCGCTGATTACGATGGTGACAAAAGTTGTTACATAAATGAACCCTGTGATGTCATATTGACGTAATGGGGTAAATTTTTTGGTCTTGCCTACTGAAAGTGCATGCAAAAGACATTTTTGTACATGCGAATGCAGCCATATATGTGTGTAAATAACTGAGGCTGTAGCCTCTATATAATACAAACCAACAAATTTGTGACTAGTACTGCGTTCATAATAAAGCGCCCAAGAGTAACCTCGTATTCATGCACTTGCTAGCAACATTCGAAAAATTAATGTGGAAATTCGAAAAAACATTATAACAGGGTGCCTGTGGTGACATAATCTGATTTTAATGGTCTCAAAGATCGAGGTGTGATAGCGAGACAAGCTAACATCTCGGAAAAGAAGAGAACACTTACTACTATCTTGCGAAATGAGCTCAACTGGTCATATCGTAAGATCGCAACTCAACGTGATATTTCTAAATCTAGCATCGAGTGCATTTACAATCAGGGTATGGAGTGCAAACGGCCCAGAAATGGAGCAATTTCCTTTTATGATAGAAATGTAATACATTAAGCCATTAGCGGCATGCATAAGCATCGAATTCAGATCACAAGAAATAATTCTTGCCCATCAAAATATAAAGTATTGTATTGTCATTAAGCTAATGTTGACAGTGTAGGTAGAGCACAAATATAAAAGAAGGACGAACAAGATATTTAGGAAGGTTAATATTATACAACATGAAAAATAGGCAAGGTCTCTCATGATAGGAGAAAATGGTCTAAGGCTCCATGTTGTGGGGGGCCCTGATAATGTGCACATAAGTTAAGTCCATTAGAATAATTTATAATATGCTGCGACGTCACAGTAATATCTGGTTTCCTTTAACAAAAACTCTAAAGTTAACATTGACAGGACACAGAGAAAACGATTATCTGAAAGCATATATATATATATATATATATACATACATATATATATATATATATATATATCGAAGTCATTGCCTTCACATAGCACAATGCTTGACGAGCTTGAGTGTGCTCCAACACAAGCATGTATGCAACAACAACAACAACAACAACAGCAAGTACGAAGGAGAACCAGAGGACAGTTTACGGTTTACATTCAGGCCAAGAACTAAGCCAATACAGCGTTTGTAGTCAACAAGGAGGAACGGCGAGTACAGCAAAAGATGTACCCGATCTTTGTACATACTTCAATGATTTTTTATGAATTTATTGATATAGGTAAAGCGAAATATAATGGAGCACTGACTACTTCACAAGCTTTTAACAATAAAGAATCACATGACTCTATCTCTTTTCATAGTTTACACTGTCAAGTGTCAGTTTTTTACTATTCCCGATATTTCAATGCATTTCGGTTATGGTGCTGGATGTACACAAAGTGTGCACATCTTTTACACACTGTTCATGAATAAATGCACAATGTATGCTGAATTACAGAGCATTTAAACTCATTTATGAAGTTTAAAGTGTCCAAGATGTCGCGTGTATGACGAAAACACACAGCATGATATAGGCAGCAGTCTGTTGTTTTAAAGCTGTAAGCAATGAAGTACAATACAGGTACAAAAAAGATACAGAGCGAGGTTGGGGCAACTATCAGTCAACGTCTAGTAGAAGTCTCGGAAAACAGCAACCAAATGGTGTGACTGTTTTTTGAGACACGATAGGAATCTGATGGAAGAAGTGAAACTTTCTCCACCTTACATCCATAATTTATGTGTGTTTCTCTCTCTCTCATCAATAGTGGAGTTTGCTTACTGTTTTATAACAGAAATACTGCTGACGTTTCACGATTATTTCAATACGTCTTTTTCTTGGAAAAAATTTGGGGTTACATGCCCCGCAAGTTAAAATATTTTTTATACGGCTTTAGATATAATGTCTCTTTTATGCAAAAATACCAACAATGTATAAACAAAAATATCATAAAAAGGTCGATGCCAGGTAGATAGCACTCGAGTGCACAATTAATTGGTCAGAACGGCATCTAAGAACTCAGTGTAAAAATAATAACAGTTTATGTCGTAGCCTCGTTTCCAGTTTTTCACAAGTTTCAAGTGCAGCCAGTATTTAATTGCCTGTTAGGGGATATGCAGTCATAGAAGCTGAAATCATTGTTTATTTAAACTTGCGGAGGAACATTGCTCGTTTGCCTCATATGGCCATTTAGATAAATTGTTTGCATGCATGTTTCCTGGCTATAATGTAGCTGAGAAGTTTGGCATCAGCTATGCGAAATCTTCATTTTCTGTGCAACATAGTCTGTGAGCTGGCGAAGGATATCAATGATGAATCTCCCAATATGATACCTCTTGTGTTGGATCAAGAAAATGGCTGTCCTTGATCACTATTTGTCAGAGAAAGAGTCTGATATCTTGATTCACAAGATTTTGGTCACGCAAACGCTGTTGAGTTGTGTGGTATGGTGCATGATGCAATTCATCTCATCATAGCAATAGATACAAAAAACCAGTCTTTTGGCTAAGAAAGCATCATGTCTTGCCTTCCTGTTGACAAATAAACAACAGATTCAACATTTTTATAGCATTCAATCACTGTGCATAGTAGCCCCACTTTGTGATCTTTTGGGGTTATTCCTGAGCATGGATTCAACCAGTTCCAATTGTAGTTCCCTTCCATGCAATTAGTCATGAAGTAGCTTCCCATATCAAATGCGAATTCTCATGAACAATACCTTTAATACTTCAGTATTCCAAATCATGTAACGTTGTTCACAGATGTTGCCCACTTTTACAGGACAGAGTTTAAAGCTTATTTAAAGAAGGACTTTTAAGTAAGAAAATGAGTAAAATATCATGAAATGGCTCCCAGACAATACACTCAACCCAGACAATGAACTTATTTTAATAAGCCCCAGATATGACCCTTACCCTTGACTGCCTACATTACCTACAAATAATGGTGCATTGAAAATCTTTTACGAAATGGGTAAAGCCCCAATACTGAAGCACAACCATTTCAGTAAGCTCCCAGCAGTACCCCAGCAGTATCAGTTTAAAATACAAACTATTCAATCAGCCCCTGCAAATACTACTCCTGGCACTCCACCCAAAACAGTTGGATCCTATTTATGTACTGTATGGCATACCATTACCTAGCAAATGTGAATCTTCAGAGTTATAATAAACTTAACCACCTTTGGAAAAGCATTCACTACTGTTTGAATGACAAATTTTACATTCACAACACCATCCTTCTGTTTCTTGCTCTAGAATCGAGGAAATAATTTCATCGAAATACTTCTGTAGCAAAAATATTGAAGTGGCCCCATCCAAGAGCCAAAATCATTTATTACACCTCACATGACCATCAGCCCATAAATGATAATTGTAGCTTTTGCTATTAAAGCTAAAATTTGTGTTGTACAAAGTGGCCAATGAAATAGCATTTGTCACATGAAATTGTTTGGAAGCCTCATAAAGTAATATTTAGTACCGAAGATTATGCATGGGAAAAAGTCAAAGAAGTATGTCCTAGAACTTACTTTGTGTTTTGTGTAATAGACTATAAAGCATGTGGCAATATTAACAAACGTACATTAGCAAATTCGCATCATATTAAAACATACAAGTATTGACAAATTGAAGACATTATGTAAAGCAAATAAAAATGCATGACAATGCCTCTTTTATCCCCTAAGGGTAGAGTTTGAAGTATTTCATGAACACCGCTCCCCTATATGTGCTACTTCTTACCAATAAATGTTTCTTTAAAAACTAATTTGGGAAGAATAGAAAATGCTTAGAATAGCTAAAATTAAATTATCCTAATGCTCATCATGTTTGCTGTAGTTAGCACTGTGTAATATACAGTCCAAAAAAGTACTCCCCATCCCCTCAACTCCAATTATCAGATTTTATGCAAACAATTAGAACCTATTGACAAATTGAATTAAGTACTTACAACAAATAAAAGTGCACTGCAATGCTTAAAAGTAGGCCCCCCTTGACTAGAGTTAAAATATTTCATGAGCACCCCACCCGCCATATGTGTAATTGCTTAACGATAAAAATTTCTCACACTAAAACTGTAACATTACAAAACATTTAGGAACTGAAAATTAAATGATGAAACTGTACATCATATATTAATAAAGATAGTTCCACCTTCGATCCATGATTTCAGCTTTCTTTTAGGCAAAAAAACTTTTAATATCCTCAAAATATGATCTCTGCCCCTTGCCTTTTACTGGGAACCTCGGGAAAAGAATATTTACCTTGGAACTTAGACACTTTATCATTCACTAAATACGTGCTGTTTTTTTCATACTTTTAGCAATCAGGAAGTCAAAGCAAAATAAGTAAAATGTTGTATTGACGTCATAAAAAATATTATAAAAGACTCTTCTATTGCAACAAACCATTTGAGGCACGCAGAAAACAATTTAGGAAGAGAGAGAACACTGTTTTAATTTTGCATAATGATAGATGAAGAACTGTAAATACAACAGAAGCTTGATTTCACTTCCCCTCGTGTCAGGGATCATAATAAGCGATAATATTGGCAAAAGTCTGGTCTAAGAATATTTTATGCCCTACAACCTTAGTACTTAACCCTATATTCACTTCCCACTCAAAAGTATAATTCGTAAGACCTGAGGGCTGGATAGTAAAACAATTTACCACAGCGATATTTTAGTTCAGGGCCTCTTTTAACATTGCAACTAGTGGGGTTTCTGCCCCAGTAGGCCCTTCATCTGGCCCAGTAGTGAAGCAAAAAATTCTAATTTTGCCCCAGTAGTTAGGGGCCCTTTTCACATTATGTACCATGATTTGTTTTGTTGTTTTCATTTCCATTGTTCTTTCAACTTTGTGCAAGGGTCTGCGACTGGGACAAGTTTCTCCTGTCTCTTCTCTCGAAGCTTTGACTGCCCTCAAGAGCCTCAGTTTCGCCTTTTGACCTCGATTACTAGGAATTGATCAATTCAATTCAATCTGCGAGTCTGATACACATGCCACTCAAACACGTGCTTTTAATATTTTTATTTTCGATCTACCTATCTCAATGACCTATATCTAATCTCGTAATTTCAAAATGAAGAAAACAGAGAAGAGCGGACACCAAAAGCGACTCGAAAGCAAGAAAAGAGCTTTGAAAGAGTGTGCCTCAGCTGTGGGTCAGAAGTCGATTTTGTCAATGTTTGGAAAGAAGGATAGCGACACTGTTGAGGTTGAAAATGCAGCAGA
>OLMO02000257.1:14002586-14038774 GCA_900291935.2 Cassiopea xamachana | reverse complement strand
TCGTGTTGATGGTAAGGACAGGCTTCGTTTGATAGTTGACCATTTATGTTCTGCTGCCCATGAAGAGGCATTACGACTCAAAAAGCGTGATGATGCTTAATTAAGCAACTAAAATTTAGTTGCTTATAATGCAAAAGAACACGATCTTTCTGAATATCACGTCGGAAACATCGTATCCCCTTCAGATTTTATGATTAAAGTATATTTTATGGCCTACCAACTTAGTAGTTAACCCTATATTCACTTCTCACTCAAAGGTATAATTCGTAAGACCTGAGGGCTGGATAGTAAAACAATTTATTACAGCGATATTTTAGTTCCTTATAATGCAAAAGACCATTATATTTCTGAATATCAAATCGGAAACACCGTATCCCCTTCAGATTTCATGATAACAGTATATTTTATGGCCTACCAACTTAGTACTTAACCCTATGTTCACTTCCCACTCAAAGATAATATTCATTTAGATTATGAATTTTTATCTGGACGAATTTCACCCTGCAGATTCTATGAGAAATGGGAAGTGGAAAATTAGTTGATCTCTGTGAGCCAGTTTAGGTGGGGGAATTACGTTGGAAAATAAATACGTAGAGAGGAGGGTGGTATGTAGAAAACTTTGTTTTCGTGCAAAGGGAGGGGATCAAGACTTTTGAAATGTCTGTGTACGTTGTAAAATATGAATGCCTCATCCCGGATTTCGTGACTTCCTTTTCTTTTGTACCTGTGGATTCAACGCGAAGAAAGTTGTAATCACCTTGCATGCTTAGTTCATGAGGTAAATGAATTCATTTGATGGAGAAGCTTCGCAAAGAAAGTATAACGACTGGAAGTGGACTTGCGAAATATTTCTCGAGAAAGTTTTTGCACGAGAAATGCCTCGAGAACAATCCAAATTTCATGTCATCGAGATTGCGAAGAAGTCTGCTCTTTCCCGGAGGAATCCCCATTTTGCAGCCTTCTGTTGTCGTTCGTAGGCAGTCGACTGGCATTGCTATAGTGGTCTCTAATGATTTACTAGATCTGTATGTGCGGTAAAGAATTGGAAGTAATTTCTGTTCTACATGTTTCTCAAGTGCAATATGTTCCAGATATATACTCATGCAATTTTTTCCGGCTGTTATGCAAACAGTTCGTAGATATATCTAGCAGGCTTAAACATTTGTATAAGCATCCGCTCGATAGCAGGTCATAAAAGCACAATAGTATTTATGCGCTGGTTTTGTGCATATAACTATTCGTGTCAAGACTACTCGGATGAGATCCATTAAGGAATTTATGTTTCAATGCACTAAATCTTGCATTCAGACACGATAGGGGATGGGATAGCAACTTGTCGAAATGTTATCGACATCGGCTGTAGTTTTCAGGCTGATAATAGGGAGGTTTAGATCCAGTACGAGTACGAGTACGAGTTCATCCCCGCGTAGCTTGACACTCGTACTCGTACTGCAAATGTATGTGTTTAGATACCTCCGCCTTCAAAACGACCCCGGGATTTATTGAAATCAATAGATCTGCGTCCATATTCAAATGGTTTAGTGAATTGTAGGATACTATAGGAACCTATCGTACTCAGAAGATAAACACGAAGCTAGTACTATATCCCTCGAAAGCCAGTGCCTTCTTTTACTGAACTTTCGCTATCGTGAATGAAGATGAATCGCTGTCTGAAATTCGCTTGAACAAGAATGACATTCCGAGTCGTGAGGATGCTGTTGGATTATTCCTTGAAATATTTTAATAACTCAAGTCCCTCGTTCAACTTTGGAATATACGTTCTGTGAAAGTCGTTCCATTTAGTCCCCTTCCATGGCTAGGCCCATTCCAGAAGTTTATTATTACCGAGTGGTTCCACGACAACAGCTCTTAAATAAGGCTTTACATTGTGTTCCTTTTCAAAACAAGAAGTTGCCTTTGAACATCTGCTTTTTATCGAGGCAATTGCTTATGAATTTCACATTTGTTTTTGCCAATATTATCAATTCCAAACTCGTTCTGTTCAGTACGAGATTTGCTGAGAAACTCGTGCTGAACAGCTGCTTTGAGTACGAGTTGTGACTGTGATTCCCTGTCAATATGCGTAGATCGGTTGCGCAGTTGAAAACTCGTACTCGTACTCGTACTGGTTATAAACCTCCCTAATAGTGAGGGCTCACTGGACGCGACCTGAGGGAGACACAAAGCAAATTGAGGACAGGCCAAGAGATCAACAGCAATCCCATCTACACTATCATGGTCAGAATATATACGTGAAAAACAATGCAAACCTGTCGTACAGGCCAAAGCCAGAATCATTTACTTTACCTAGTTTTAAGTTAATTACTATTGAAAACAAAACATCTGGGTCACCAACTTCCAAGCTGAGAGGAGAACTACACTGCATGTGAAATACGAAATCAAGGCTAAATACAAAGAAAGGATGGCCAGTAAATATTAGATCGCAGGATAGAACTTTCCTTTGTACACAGTACCACCAGCAGTTCTTCCAATACATGCTAAAGTAAACAGACTTGAGCAACAGCAATGCCACAATTCCATTCTCTACAGTGAAAGGAAACTACTTTCTCTTAAGTAAACAAAGATAGATGTCATACCACTAAAGAAGATAGCTCAGAGTTTCACTCATAGAGTTACACTAGGTCACGTGATGCGTGGGAACATAGGAGATCGAAGATGGCAACTGTATAGTAGCAAAAGTAAACAACGCGTGAATCATCTCACTATTGAAACCTTTGAGATAACATCGTAGCTACGCTGTTAGCATATGTGTTTGCTTGAGCTGCACCTTTACGCTATATTTACCCTTCAAAAGACTTATAAATAATTGAGAGATATGTAAATTGTTGAGCGATTCCAACATTTTAAACGACATAATAGCATTGTAATAGTCCCAAGACCTTGTTCTGCAATCGAAAATGTGAACCAAAAACTAACCTTCCATACCAAAGTAAAAGTACAAACAAGAATATTTTACAACATCTTTGTTTCGCAATTGATTTGATGGTGTAAGCCTATTATGCAATGTAAAGCAGAGGGTGTATTGCTTTGTAGGTATTGTCCTAAAGCTTCTCGTGCCCTAGATGTTGGCTGGGCAGTACTCTCAGGTGCCAAATTAACAACCCCCGCTTATTAATTTTTCGATTTTTTCCAACCCCTTGGACCTTGTTAGGACCCCCCGCTTATTAATTTCAAGGAAACTGACTTTTTTACGAACCCCTCTTTTCATTTCTTTTCATGTTTAGTACTATTCACACCCAATAACCAAGGCAAAATAGATTGATTCTGTATATGTTTTAGCTCTATGCTTTGTGACAACCTGTTTTTGCGCTTTCCATCATTTTCCAACCAGTTAAAGTCATTTCTCAAATTCAAACCCCCCTCCGTTTATTTTGACCCCCCCACATTTATTAAATTGTATAATTTATCCAACGCCTCAGTTTATTAGGACACTCTGTTTATTTGACACTTGAGAGTACATTAACACAAGGACTTTCATTATGATTTGGCCAATACTTACAAAATAATAGAATAGCACTTTACAAATATATGCTTCTCTTAGGTTTCTAATGAAGCACAATTCATCATTCAGTGAAAAAACTGAATAGGTGCAAAATATGTTGAAAATTTTATGGTTGTCTCAAATATGCTATGACATACATAGATACATGCATAATCTATTTGATAACACAGCCGCTATTTGTCGCTCTATGTCAGCTAGTGCTTGTGTGGGCCTACTACTACTCCAAATGCAATGTGGACCTAATTTATATTCATATAGCACATTAAGGATACTGTTGAGAGGATGGAATAATGGGGGAGGATTTGTTTATCAACCATCTGCAGCATTTTTTAGTGTTTAAGCACTCATTGAAGAAAATAGTCCACCTGATTAAACTGGCAGATTAGATGCATGACATTTGATTAAACTAGCAGGAATTACATTAGATTCATAGTAATGACACAATCAAGTAGGGCTTCGTTGTACGATTGTACCAGGATCAAGCAATAGATGTTTACATTTTTTAATCAAGTTCTAAGGATACTACCTAAAGTAGCAAAATTACAGAATGAAGGTGAAAGTTGCTGGTCAAATTTAAGCACTTCAGTTGCAGCAACAAATAATTTCTTCTCATATGACAAGAAAGTATTTGCTGCTGCAATTGTGACAGCTCCATATTCTGATAATAGTACTTCAAAAATCATTTTTTGTACAAAGAATGAACATGCTCGATATTTTAACTAGCAGAAATAAACTTGGAAAGGCAGCAAAAATTAGTCAAAAGGAAACTACTATATATGCAAAGATTGTACATGTAGGAAATGTTACCTTGTCTTGTGCATGTAATTGATTATTTAAAAGGGAGAAGGAAAACATTGCTGTTGGCTTTACTACTTCAACAAAGTTTATTCTAGCCATAACTAAAGATCTGTTGTACAAAGAGAATTGTAGCAATTTCACTACGAATCGCTAGCTCCAAAGGTTAAAAATATTGCAGAATTTACTCCAAAAAGACGCAATCAATTCATTCGAATAATCATGATGTTACACTCTACTCGTCAATTTAGCAACTAACACGTTTTTAACCACATCCTAAAATCAAACTACCTTGATACGTTCTGTTGGTGATGAACCAAGCAGGTGACAGTAAATAACATACGTAAATGAATGATTCAACAGGAAAATTCAATACAAAGCTTATATCATTGATTCTATATTTGTGAATTCCTACACTCCTATGTAACATCCGAATCCAAACATATAAACAAGATTGAAAGGTTATACCGCCTAACACGAATAATAAGAAGAAAATAATTTCCGCCTAAACAATAAGAAAAATAAATGAATGAACTACCAATACAGATCTGACTAACAAATATATTAGCGCATGGATGTTAATGGGTTTCGCGACAAGAATGATCCATCTCATTATATTTTGACATATGGATTCATTTAACAATCAGTAGAAATATTTTCAGTAAAATATGGGTCACTGGATGACACAATACTTCATTGTCTCAGAATTCAAGTATGCACTTTTACTATGGAACAACATAGATGCTCTAGGAATGGCTAGTTGTACTGATCTAGATGAAGATTCATTTCAACCTTCCAATAACTTATTTTAAGAGTCTGCTGAAAATAGCTTAGCAGTTGATCCAGATATTCATCACCACTTTGCAGTCATTCACTTATTGGAAAAATAATAACTTTATCTACATTGGAAGCTTCATTGCAAAGAAAATGGTTGCAACCATGAAAGGCATTGAATGTGCAGATGAACTTTATCATTCCTTTGGTCAGGAACATGTTATAAAAAGCAACGTAAATCTCCTCTCCTGCAATCCCATAAATGACAACGTGTTTGTTCCATCTTCATGACTAATGAAGATAGTGCAAGCCACTGGCAAGCTTGTCAGAAAGACGCTGATTGAATGGCATTATACATTCAAGTAAAAGAAAAAGATTGTGCATGTAAAGAAAAAAGAAGACTCTCATTAGTGTTGTTGAAGAGCTAAAAATATAGTCTTTCTAACTTAGAATCTAAGGCTAGAAGAGCACTCAATGAAGAGCCATTTGCTCAGTAATAAAGAAAATGGCCATATAACAACAGTAATCAAGTTCACTACTACATTGAATTATTTGTAAATCAATTTAGCAGAGTACGTACAGAGGATTGTTAAGTCAAGCCAAGTGTCAACGAGATGGAAGTTAACGAAGACAGTACTTTTCTATTATGAGTAATATTTACTATTATGAGTAACATAAGAATCGAATACTTAGGTATGTTTTTTTTACACTCTTAGACTGGGCCTATTGTGTTCGATCTTTTACATGCATCACTGCAACACTAGTTGCTGATCAGAGTATCAGACTATCATGCTGAACATAATTTTACAAATACATTGAAAAATTGCTAACAATTTTCACTTACCAGAGTGGCAGGTAGATAGTTAAACCAGATTTTCAAATATTCGACTTACCAAGGAAACAGCGATCTCCCCCATAAGATCTCTTGGTTGACTTAATCTTGCCATCATCACATTCAAAAACTTTGTTAAAATTACCAGTCTTGTGAAATTCTTCCACTTTCAGTTGTATAATTTTTCCTCACTCAGCATACAGCCACTAAGAATTTGGAAACCCTGATATTTTCATTTCAAATCTAGAAAATATCTAAATCTCTTTTTGCCACTCTATAGCCTCCATTATGGAAACGCATCGTTGCCTCACTGAAAGCCAGTACAAAAGGGACTATTACGCACTCTGGTTTTCCTAACTCTATTATTTCACTACAATCCTCTTACTGGCTCTTCCTCCATCGGATATATGACACTGATGGAGCTCTGCTGATGTCGAGGAAGGCAGAGGATTTTCTCAGTGAAAAAATGGAACATTAAGCAGAGCCTGATTACAACAAAGACCACATGGGGACCCCTCCTAGTGATTATTGCGCAAATCCGCCCACCCCTGGATGCCACAGCTTTTCACAGAGAATTGCCTACATTTCCATTGTCCCTACTGAATTAACCTCATCTGCATTTCATTGCTATAAAGTCATATTAGTATAATTATATTTTTAACAGGGTCCCACTAAGTGCAGGCAATCTCACCCCTGAAACACCCGCAAATTAGCCTTGGAAAGGCAAGACATATATCCACTTGCCAGTTAATGCTGAGGCGATCATGGATTGACAAAAGCACATTACACTGTGAAGGAGCACGTTAAACCCTGCCAAGCATGGTGATTAATGATAATAATAATAATTGCAAACGTTTATACATGTGTAGCACTTAAGAAAATATGTATGTTCTGTTGTCAGCATGCTACTTGTCGAGTTTATGTGCTAAGTTTAAAAGCAAAATTTAAGACTATAGATAAAGTGACAAACTTAAATTAATCAAAATCAGAAGTAAGCATCTACTTTAAAGATTGATTGATGACATCACATGTCACTGAGAAGGAGCATGTGACCCCCTGCCATGTGTGGTTGAACTGCAGACCAAATTTGTAAACAAAACTTGGCAGACAAAAGTGCGAACTGTGCTCTTATACTTTCGCTAGAATGCAGGGTTCTATCAAATTTAAGAAGGAAGCATACAGCCCTGCATCCTAGTGAAGGGATGCAAGCACATTTCATACTTTTTTCAGCCAATTATTTGTTCACAATTTTGGTCTGCATTCCAACCTCTCATGGCAGGGGGTCACATCTCCTTGTCAGTGACATGTGGTGTCATCAATAATTCACCATGCTTGGTAGGGGATCAGGTCCTCCTTCACAGTGTCATGTGCTGTTGTCAATCCATGATCGCCTCAGCATGGATAGGCTATTGGAGAAATTTCTGTGCTTTCCAAAGCGAATTAGCAGCTGTGTCAGGGATGGGATTGCCTGCTTTTATTAAGCATCCTGTTTAAAAGCTAGTCTCTCATATTCTCCTATACATAAACTACATGTTATATCCTGTTAAGGAATAAAAACTTATGTGATGTGATGATGTGAAACTTAAGACAGAGAAGCAATACTCAAGAAGACCATGCAATGAAGGTTCTCACTTCATAGAAGCGTTCATTTGTAAATAAATATTAATCACTGTGTTAGAATACAATGTGAAAGCAAGGCAGAGAGAATATCCAATGACATCTAGTGATTTACACTGTCAATTATAGATAAAAACATATAGAGTAAATAGAACTAGAGCGCTGACTGGCTAATCCCATTGTATACAAAGCAGTGGCCTGGAACACAAATCCATAATGGCGCTCTAGTAAGGCAGAAAGTTAGTGTGCACTAGACGCAAAACGTAAATAAATCATGTTTCCGCTGCTTATTTCACGGACATTATAATACATTGTGGCTTTAGAGAAAGAATAAGAGTTTTTCATGCTGTTTTGGAGAGACTTGCATTTATTAGCCGTGGAGTTAACCCTGATAGCTGAAATATCGAACATTGTTACTGCGTTGTTGTGGATACCTTACTAAGTTTCCTCAAATGCTGAAGGTATTTACGATCTATACTTAATACAAACAGTAATGATGGTTAAAGAGTATGGCTAAGATTCACTTAGTAGCAAATACTATTCAAATTAAAGAGCTTTTCAAAATAGTAGCTACCTATTCCGTCTCAGGAATGAGTTTAAGGCCTGCAAGAGCTTAAAGTGTCTCTTTTATTTATCGGTCTTGTGCGATAGAAATAATGCAAATCGTAAAAACATCTTCTGTCAATATTGTATATTATACAATAAAATTTGGTTGTTGAGTATCTGTCTCTTAGAAGGTTTACTTTGTCTTATAACGTGGTCAGTGTAAATTCTGCCGAGCCTGTGAGAAATAATTGTTAATACAATTCTGGAACACACTCTATCAATATTATTACATGCCCATCTCGTAGACTTGAAACAGGAATATGGCTTTCAATGGAGCGTTGTGCCAGTAAAAGAATGAAGATTCTTTGTTTCAAAGAGAGCTTTCACTAGAATTTGAATAGTAATGCAGAAGCTTAAATGATGTGATGCTTATCAACTGGTTGATAGAGTAATGCAACAGATTATGAACATTTAAGTTTCTTTTTATGAATGTGAGATGAAGCCATTTGTGCACAACAGATGGGATTTGAATCCAAAATAGCTTTCAAGTTATCATTACCATAAAGTGAAGAATTTTGAGGAGAATGGATATTCTGTATAATGCAGTTCGCATTGTTTTAATACCTCTGTGCTCTTATTCTTGGGGAATGCTCTAAAAATGCACTTAAGCTGCCACGGATTTGGAGTAGTATTATAATTATTATCTCTTTGAATCTTACTGCAAGCCATTTCCAGAGGCCTTCAAGAAATGTGTATGTAAAAGCATATTTAAAAGCAGACTAACTTCTAAACAATAACCTTTCTGTAATAGCAAAATTGGGCTGTTCTGATGCACCACAGCCAATAGTAAATGCTTTTCTGAGACCATCAACAATTTTCTTTCCAACAGTATTTTTAAATTATATATATATATATATATATATATATATATATATATATATATATATATATATATATATATATATATATATATATATATATATATATATATATATATATATATATATATATATATATTATATATAAATATCTTCTATACAATTATTAACATAATTTTTTTTCTATTTATATATATATATATATGTATATATGTATATAATGTATAGTTATTAGCAAATCTTTTGTTTGAAAGATTCAATGTTGTCAAAAGTGCTTTCATGGCTTTCCAAAATTTGCTATTTTAACTGAATACATTGGATAAATCGTTAAATATCATGATAAGTTCAGTTATTGGCTTACTTTCCCTAAACTGTTACTTCAGCACCCAAGACAATTGATTGCTGTGGCTAATGAGAAACAAAAAGTTTGGGTAGCCACTTTCACGTTGTGAAGTGGCCCTCTAGTATGATGTCTTGAACTTGTATCCTAAAGTTAGGATATCATTTCTCTGAATCTCATAAAGTTGTGTAGTACATTGTCACAGAGATGTGCCTAAATACTTTCCTTAGATTTTAGGGGAGTCATACTCTCCCATTTGCATATCACTGGATAGCCATTAATAGTAAGTGCTTTATTTTTGTGATTTTAACAATTGCCATAACCTCAAAAGCATTCCTTGCTAACTTGATCCAGCCTGATATGAGGAATTTGATACTTTCTAAATATATAGAAATATATATCATATGATAGCCCTCCTTCTATACGTTCTGAATATGCAAGAAAATTCATGGTTTTCCTTAGGGGAGGGAAGTTACAACAGAAAAACAACTCACCAAAATCCTTGCATTAGCCTTGTATGTACATGCTTTTGTCGTCAAATAATTACTCAGTAATCCTCAATATAACTGAAAAATAAAGCTCTATCAACTTATTCCCCCTCTACCTTGATTTTTTCAACCTTGTATAAGTTAGGCACTAACTGGTGCAGTGAGACAAAAATATGGATTTCAGCTGTTCCTGGTGTTTTCGGCTAGTTATGTGTGTAATTGTACGCAGCTTAAGAGGTTAGTATTACGGAAATAATTGTCTATTCCCAATATACATTCCCATTAATCATATTTCAAACGTTCTTTAAACTTTTGCAATGCGAACGTAGTTACTGTGTGATCTTTTGCCTAACTACGCTACCATTTTTAATTTACATTGTTGACCCCTCTCACGTGATTTAGCGAACTCTTTAGTCCTATTATCTCTATGGATAAAAAAAATTCACAGAACAAGAATTGACATGCATAAATTAGAACAGCTAATATAAGTAGGGATGAAAAAGGTCCAAATAGCCAGCAACATAAGAGGTATTTAACATTCCTTAGATAGCAAGTCCTCTAGGAAGGATAGAATCTACAGTCGTTCCATCATACTGTGCTTTAGATACCATTAACGATAGAGTAAAACGCCACTTTCTTGCTAGGTCATAATGCCACTTTCTTGCTAGGGCAACAGCATGTCTTGCCATCCTGTAGACAAATGAATAAAAGCTTCAGGAATTTCTTCAGGAGTCATCATAGAATACATTTGCCTTGTATGACTGGTATTGGGAGTTTGTTTATGAGCATGTTGAGAAATCATTTACATCGATGGTGCCCCTGCACTCAAAGATCTACATATGAAAAAGCAATACATACTAATAAATGAAAAATTTTATAATAATCAAGAAAATTATAAAGTATTGCAAAGTGTGGAGAAAGTGTTGCTAAAATTAATTGATGACAGTTCATTGACTGCTACCCCCCTCTAGAACAAGAAACATCTCATGAGCATCGCTGACTACCCTTAAATATAACCTTTTCTATGGAAGCTCAAATTTGTGTATTACAAAGTGGCCTGGAATTTATATAACTGAATAATAAGTATTAACAGGGTATTTCCTGTAGTTGCATAAAATTACTTAATAAAATTGCTGCTAAAGTTAATTGAAAAAGGCTCAAAATAACCCAATAATTGCTACCCCATTCTAGAGCAAGAAAAATTTCATGAGCTTTCTTGACAATTGTTAAATAACAAGACTGCTCAAGCTAAGACTTGTGTATTACAAAGTGGCCTAGAATATGCAAATCTGAACAATCATTATACACAGGAAATTTTTTGTCATTGCATTTGTTTTATACTTTAGCATAGGTACTCCATAAAAAGTTGTCAATTTTAAAGAAAGGAGTGGTTTATATGGCCCTGCTCCAACAGGCGAATATAGCACCTTGACCTGTACCTATATGAAAATAGTTTACTATCACCAGAATGTGTGCTGTAAATCCTAAAATTGGTTTTCCCCAGCAGAATCACCTAAATATTTGCAGAATCTAGGAAATTGTGTACTACAAATAAAAGTGTATTGTATGTAGAGCCTAGGACATTGTGTAATGCAAATAACTGTATACAGATCGCTTTAGGGTGGAATCCACTGTAGCCGCTGTAATGCAAGCCAATGTTATAAAGCAAGAGAATACCAATGCTTCTGTCTCACTGGCGCTATCCACTGTCCATTAAATCTGGTATAACATCTTTACAAACATAACTTCTTATAAAATCTACTTTAAAAAAAACACATCTAGTAACCCCCCCCCCTGAAGCAATACCCATTAGCACATCAAATAGCGTCTAGTGAAAATGCCCTAGTTAGATATAACATAGCATGCATTCTTTGTAGAATTACTTGCATACTGGTACTGATTCATGATATTTCTGCATTTATATAATCCAACTCAACAACTCCAAAATTGTAACAATCCACCTCAAGTAGCCGCTACCCCCTAAATGTAATTTTGGTAACCTACGCTAGAACAATATAGTGCCCTATGACACAGCATTCATTCTCTAAGCATGTAATATTGACAAATGATATTGACATATTGAGATATTGCGACAGAGGTCTGGTGTTACAACGACTGGCCTAAAATTGTTTCCCCTTCAATGACAAGATGAGAAAAATGCTACATCTTGCAAAGTTAAGTATGTGTTGTTGGTACTTAATACTACTTTCTGGTGATCTTCAATTGAATCCAAGGCCAGTAAGAAGAGTAAAAGACCCTTGCCCCATCTGTACTAAAGGATGTTTGTCGAAGGCTATTATGTGTGATATCTGTGGTTCATGGTATCACACGAAGTGCATCAGCATCTCAAATGGAGAGTACAATGCTTTAGGAACACGTAGTGCTCATTTGGGGTGATGGCCCAGTGGTAGAGCATCTGCCTCACAACCGGTAGGTTGTGGGTTCGTGCCCCAGCGGAGCCATACCATAGATTAAAAATGGTACTCACTGCCTTCTCGTCTGGTGCTCGACATATGGGAATGGAGTGGATGGAGTGGGAAAGCGCCTTGGATAAGCATAGCCGCCAAATGTTTCATTGGTTGAAAGCTCTCATGAAGTCTATTTTCTCCCATCCTAATTGACCGATCACCATGCAGCATTATGACAACAAATGCCCTTGACAGCTAAGTTTTGGCCTATTCGGTGAGTTTTTACCACCCCTCCTACAAATAACATTGCACGCCCAAGGAAAGCGAGTTTTTTTGCTGATGTTTTGTGTAGTTGGTCCTAATACATTGTCATTTAACCTATAATGGCAGCACTGTGCGATATCAATGTGGAAGTTAAGGATTGCAGTTTCCTTTGGACTGGAGGAAATTGGATGTTGAAAAAGAAAGCAACTTTTTTATGGACTATGTCGTGCGATCTCAATAAGGAAAAGAGCACGGCCCATCAAAACGTTCATCACCTTCATAGTGTGTCCAATGCTGTTAGCACGTTGACTGTCATGAATCTAAACTTTTCACGGTCTTTTGCTATTCGTATCAAATTTCCATATGATTTTCCTGTCCACTCTTTATGTTGTCCATCCATGTAATTCTTGGTCTTCCTCTGCTGCGCTTGCCATTGATCTTTCCTTCAAGCAGCTGACGTTGTAACTCATTCTGTCTGATTATGTGACCAAAATATTGACATTTTCGTTTGACAATAGTAGACAACAATTGCTTTTCTGTACTTAGCATGTCTAGAACTTCTTCATTGGTTTTATGTTTTGTGTATGAAAGTCTTAGCATTTTTCTATACGTCCACATTTCAAAGGCGTTTATTCTTCCAGCAAGTGTTTTTGATATCGTCCAAGTTTCTGCACCATAAGAAAGTGTTGACCACACATAACATTTTATTAGTCTCAATCTGGTTGATGTACTTATTTTGTTGATGTTATGACTTTTGAGAGGTTGTTAAAACCTCCCCTTGCTATTTCTATTCGTCTTTTTATTCCACCATCACATTTCCCATTGTCTGTTATTAAATGTCCAAGATATATAAATTTCTTAGCTTGCTCTATTGCTCTCCCTTCTATTATTATTTTAGCATTCGGTGTGACTTCTTTCTTAGTTACAACCATCACTTTAGTCTTCTTTATATTAATGCTCATCCCAAATTCTTTCCCTCTTTTATTTACTGTATTTATCAGGTCTTGTAATTTTCCAGAATGAATTGCTAAAAGCCCAGTATCATCCGCATATCTTAAATTGTTTATGTTTACTCCTCCAATAACTACACCTGGCATGCCATCAATTTCTCTAAATATCTTTTTTGTATACAAATTGTAGAGGTTTGGTGAGAGTACACAACCTTGTCTTAAACCTTTCTTTATTTTAAATACTGATGAAATTCCAGTCTTAGTTCTTACCACTGCAGTCTGTTCCCAGTGCATTTTGATGACAATTTGTAGATCTTTGTCGTCCACTCCTATTTCTTTCAAACATTTTATTAGCTTGGTATGGTTAACTCGATCGAAGGCTTTCGTATAGTCAATAAAGCATATATACTCGTCCTGCTGTACCTCTATTGCTCTCTCTAGAATTGTTCGTAAATTAAATATTCCTTCTCTGGTACCTATTCCTGGTCTGAACCCACTCTGCAGATTACTACATTCTTGATCGATTTTATTTGCTATGCGTTTTTGTATGATCTTCAGTAGGATTTTGGTGATGTGGCTCATAAGGCTGATAGTCCTAAATTCTGTGCAGTCCTGTGCTTTTGCTTTTTTGGGAATTTTTATGGAATTTATTTCTCTAGTTCAGTTGGTATATACCCTGTGTTATATATTATATTACAAAGCTTTGTTATTGCTTTTACATTGCAGTTATCTAGAGCTTTTAACATTTCAGTTGATATTTCATCCGACCCGGTTGCTTTACCATTTTTCAGTGAAGTTATGGCCTTCTGTACTTCTTCTTGCAATATGTTGTATCCAGTCGTCATTGCAAATTTAGGCATTTCAGCTCTATTATCATCATATAATTCCGTAATATACTCTTTCCATCTATTAGCGACATCTTCCTCCTCAAAGAGGAGATTTCCCTCTTTATCCATTATGCATCCATTGCTGTTGTTATACTTTTTATTTCGCCATAGTTCTTTGACTTTACCATGCATTCCTTTCGAATTATGGTGTTTCTCTAGTTCTTCTATTTCTTCACATTGCTTATTGAACCAAATTTCTTTTGCCTTTCTGCAGTCATTAATTATTTCTTTGTTTAACTGGTTATATTTGTCTCTATCAACATGTTTATGAGCTTATCGTTCGTCCATCTTGCTTAGAATATCATCAGTCATCCATGTTTGCTTATTCTTTTTTGTTCTTAAAGGGAGAAGTCCTTTTGTTTTTGTTACAATACTCTCTTTCATTTTACGCCAAATATCTTCAATATGTTCTTCTTCGTCAAGCTGCTGTTCAAGTTCTTCTATGTGAAGAGCATCAAATCTATTTCTTATTTCAATGTTGTATCTAGCTGCTTATGAGTTGTTCTTAAGTAAACTGAAATCCAATTGTTGCTTTCTATTTGTCTTGTTTAGTTTCTTTAGTTGAATCTTCATCTTTACTACTACTGGATTTGTGATCTGACTTTATGTCTGATCCCGGATAAGTTTTTGCTTGTTTCACACAGTTTCTGAATCTTTTATTTATTAATATATAATCTATTTGATTTCTGGTATCTCCATCTGGACTCTTCCATGTATATAATTTTCTTGGGTGTTGTTTAAAATAGGTGTTCGTTATAATTAATTTGTTTTACTGACAAAATTCTATCAATCTTTCTCCACGTTTATTCCCTGTTCCCAAACCATATTGACCAGTTATATCAGTAGTTCTTACCTTACCTACTTTGGCATTTAAATCTCCCATAACACAGAGTATGTCATCTGTCTTCACATTTTTTTTGCAGTTTGGATTTCATCATGGAATAACTCTATTTCTTCGTCTTCATGATCTCGTGTTGGAGCATAAATCTGGATAATACTTATATTAAAAGGTTTTCCTTGGAGCTTTATCATTATCACTCCTTCAGAGATTGCCCAACACCCTATTAAGGATCTTGCTATTTCCTTTCTCATTATGATTCCTACTCCATTCTTGTGCTCCTTTCCTCCAGAATATATCATGATGTGATCGTCCTTCACTAAGGTCCCGTTATTTATCCATTTGCATTCTGAGATTCCTAGCAAGTCCAATTTCATGTTAACCATTTCCTTTAAAGCATTATTTAATTTTCCAGCTTGGTATAGTGTTCTGACATTCCATGTACCAATACGTAAGAGTCTATTCCTAGTTTTCAGAGCAACTCTTTCAGGTAATGATCTCCCATGAGGGTTTGAGTTGTTGCCGTCATCTGTTGTCGTACTTACCAAGAATTCAACACCTTCCCTGTAGCCCAAATCCAGTGTCATCGCAGGGGTCCCGACTTCACCTTCCTTATTACTTTTATTATCGTTATTTCTTTGATTCATGACTGACTATAGGAGAGTACATGGTGGGGCCCTAATCCCTTCCACGGTGGCTGGCCATGTCTCATCTTCGTCATAATAATGCCCTTGATGTGCCACACATCTTGCTGTCATGCTTTCAGAGCCGTTGATCATTTGATGATTATACTGCCTCTTCCACCACTCCAGTCTCCATGCACTTAAGGGGTGACGTCCCCTATACAACAACCGTTTGAAGATTGCTGCTACCCTCTACTTAGTTTTGCTCACCATTCGAGGTGAGGTACCATGGTGTGGCCGCCGGTGTGCATTACCGACTTCTTGGAGCCATAAGTGAGAGTTATGTAGTGGTTGGAGACCAGTGCTCCTATCCAAATTGGAAAAGGTGCTGCTGACAGGTTTACAAAGGTACTACTCCTAACACACTACACTACACCACATCAAAACGTTAGGAAATAATAATTGAATCAAAGTATCTAATAAACAAATAGCTTCAGAGTTAATTTGCAAAATTATTACTTACAGACATTATTCAATTAAATTAGGTTACTTGACTTTATTCCTGATGTCTCATACGTATTCCTCATTAAAATCTGCATCACATGCAGTTGCAATTCATTCATACATCAATTTACACCTCTTCCTATGCAAATCTCGACGTATTCCTCCATGATACTAAAGCGATATTCTTGAGGCACTCAATATTAACTTCTTTACCTTGTGAGTTTGAACAATAATTATCCAATCCACCCAAGTAGCCATTGCAAGAGCTCTACTTTCATTCTGCAATAATCCCTGTTGGATGGTATTGGAAAATATAACTGATCAATGCACTCGTGTGCTTAGGGACTGGAGACAAGAACATTATTCAAAAACGACGGGAAAATCTTAGTGGGCGTTTTCGTGCCACTTGCTCAAAAGTTTACTTTTTATCAAAGCAACCCAAAATGCCTAGAGAACAAAGAAAGTCATGTTCAAATACCTTCCATTATGCATGGAACAGCTTTTCACCAATTTTACTGAATTTGAAGAATATGCTTGGGTCTGCAAACGTCTTTTCAAAGGCATTTATAAACAACAGAGCAAGACATTGCTTAGTTTGCACCGACTGTTTACGGACATGTCTTCACAAACAAGAGTATATAGCAAAGCTACCAAACAATTACCAGCATCTTTCTTCTTTCAAAAAGGTGAGCTTAAATATCTTACCGTCCGCTTAGTTGCATAAATTTTGCAGTATCATCCATTTTCATTCTGACTTACTTTTGAAGTTTTTTATGCGAAAAAATCTTTTTGGTTTTTTGTACCAGTTGGCTTCTCATCAAATGTTTCTTATAGAACAACTAAAGAAATGCAACCCTGTTCTTTATGCCATGGAGTCATTCAATTACTACACACCTCTCAAGGGTGGAGGGAGTCAAGTAAAAGCGCGTGTTATGTGTACAAGAGGGGGGAGATTGACACATCTAAGTATGTACGCAAAGTCTATTTTGCATATATTTTGTAATAATTTCATATGCAAGGTATTTTTATCATACCTTGCTGTCTTTGGTGACAACTTTAATTTCTATTTTATAAAACATTTGCTATAATTATTGGCCTGCCGCTCGAATGTTTTGCAGTTTTTTCCTCTATGGAATTATTGATTGGATATTTAATAACATTCTTGTTAGAAATTGGGGTCAGATTCATTGGCGTAGTAGGACGTTAAATTTAGGGGAGGGGGCTGTAAACTTTCTGCCAAAATTTCCTGTTGTTCTTTCAGATAATTTGCCCGAGTGAAACAGATTTCTACCCAACTTGGGGGCTGCCGCCCCCTCCCCCTGAAAGATATGTATCTACAAATCGTCTATGCATTTTTCAAAATAGCCTTTTCAGTAAATAAGCTCATTATATAGTAATGGGGCTTCTTTCGGAAAGAGCAACCATAAGTTAATCTTACTCTGCCACAAGTTGGCTGACACAAGACTATCGAACAGCTCACACACAGGACAACTGTTTGAGCATGGCTTATGGTCAGATGAGAGAGTGTGCATGCAATAGGGGGTTGTAGTAAGCAAACATGAGCATACGATAGGAGGAGAGGCAAATTATTACCATTTTAGTGTGTGCATACTAATTGAATGACCCCTGTAGAAATACTTCTTTGATCTTAAACTCAGCCTCAAAATGTCATAATAAACAAGCTTTGCTACACTTTAAATTAAAATTCATTCGCAGGCTACTTTTCAAGTCTTACACTATACTTCTAATTTCAGGAAATATTGACTGACTACACATCAAGTGAGGATAGCCTCTCCAGTCAAGAAACTAATGCTTCCTGTTCCCAGAATTTAGAAGTTCAGTTTGTGGGAGTAACAAGATCATCACGTTTCTCAAGCAACTGAGACTCAGTGGATGTTTCAGGAAACTGAAGTTTCTGGAGAGATATACTGCCATGTACCCAAACATGTTGTGCAGTATGTACCAACCAAATCTGTATCTGTCCAGCACCTGGAAGGGGTTCGTCCTGTCCAAGTTCGGAATGAGTACCTGTACATAGCAAGCAGCCTACTACCAAAAGTCTCTGATATTGTTGCTAAACAGCTTGACTTACAAGATGAAGTTGCAAAGTGCAAACGCTTCATCCATGACAAATTTTTTCTGAGAAATTACCTCCATTTAATCCAGACACTATGAAAGAGTTTGCCAAGATGCTGGTAAACACCAGCTCATTGAAGCCTTGATTTATGTAATGTCCAACAGCCATCACTCAAAAAGCAAGTAAGACCAGACTGAAAAGAAATGTGTGGCAATTATTTATATGCTGATGTATGGGCAATCTCAGAAATGAAGCTGGTTTCAGAAGATGATGTCTAGCCAGGTTCTTGGAAAAGGCATAAGTGAATCTGGATTGACTATTCTCAACAAAAGTGGCATAGCCATATCAAAAGCTACACAAAAGCGCGAGCTATGCAAATCAGCAGAAAGCCATGACAAATCAATTGCTGCATTAATTAACGAGTCGGTACTAACTAAAGATTTACTAGTCCTTATAATTGATGACTTTACAAATATTCATATGAAGCAGCGACCAAAAAGTCAAGAAACATCAGCTCCAAGAACTATGGCCACAATTTTGCTAAAGCGCTTCAAAGGAGTTCCAAGCATCCAAGCAACAACAAAAAATGAAGTTATTAACCCAGACGGTGTGAGTTCTGATTTACTTGTCAAGTTATTGAGACATCGTTTTGCAAACTTTCCACTTTATATGCCTCAACCATGCCTTCTTGGATTTGCACTGCATTTTCGACCCTGAAATGGAAAGGAGATGCTTAAGAGAGCATGGCTATCAGGCAGACAAAATATGTGAAGTACGGAAAATGAATGACTGTGGACTAATAGATGAACTTCAAATAGCACTGAAGAGCTTTGAAAATTTTGTAAAGCTGCAGCCCATACCATTGAAAATGTCTTCGTGCATATCTAGAGAATTTCATTTTTCCACAGCCAGGGGATTGGCCTGCACAATTTTATATGCGGCAAATATAGCTCAACGTTCCCATAAATTCACCAAAATTGCTGCTAAACATTGAGCCTTTCATTGGTCCACTGGAGGTTCAACTGAATGCAAGAGAGTGTTTCTGCTGCCTGAATATTGAACTCTTCAAGCCTTTCTATACATGGGTGTTTGGAAAACATAAAAAGTTAGCAAACAAACCAAAGGCTTTGAGGGTTACATTGGTCCTGGAAACAATGTATGGTGGATGGACTTTATGGAGAGATGAAGTATTGATTACATTTTCCCAGTGCAAAGGTATCCAGTATCTGACATTTATTAACATCCTTGACAACTGCCTCCCTGCAACACTTTCCCTCTATTCAATAGTCTTCAAAAGTGGCAAAGCAATGCTTTCCATAGAAACCCTTCTTCGAGTCTGGATAATGCTCATTTGCTACAAGGGTGAGCAGTATAACAAAGTACCACTGGTTTCGCTAAGCAACTTCCTATTTTGAAAAAGGGACAGCCCCCCAAGCTTTCAAACTCTCTTGCAGCAGCTAATTGTGTTTGATGAATATCCAGTGGAGAATTTTCATTCCATATTGCAAGGCCAAACTAGAGAAAGTGATGGCAGTGACATGCTCCAACGAAAAGCAAAGGCATTGGATGAAATCAAAAGTCAAGCATCTTGTTTTGCATCTGTTTTTGATATGCCAAGAAAGTACTCATTTTCCAGGGACAAATTAGAGGACCTAAAGCTCAGTGCAGTACAGTTTATTTGCAACGGATTGCGAAAGATCAAGGAAAATCCCGGTAGTGCCATAATTGTCCAAAGACCAAAATGGAAAATGAAGAAAATGACACACAATAATATGTTGAAAGCTGTTGCCGCTTTGCTTTCAATTCAATGGACAAGAACCAGATCCAGAAAAGTATGTCATAACAGCTAAAGCCCCTAGCTTAACCCTTTACAAACAATGAGTACATTGAGGGTTCAAAGAAACTCCTTTAGAAATATTTCCAAAACTTTTCCATCTTTTTTAAAGCCAAATAGCCTAATTTTTAAAACCATGAAACTTGCTTTAATTTGCATTTTGTAATCACATTATAATGGAAAGACGCTATTTTCGATGACACATTTTCATGGTTTTTACAGCTTTTGTAGCAAAAGTTTCCTGATTTGTTGCATAGTTTGTATAGTTTTCCTTGACTAATAGCATTAATATGAACACATTTCCCTGATTTATTCTAAAACGTTATGCTTTTTCCCTAAGTATCAATATTATTTCATATCTATGAAATCTTGTTGATACTTACTCAGGGAAAAATTTTTTCTAATAATGTTCTAAATACAATTCTTTTAATAGAATTTTAGTTTTATCTCTTTGTGCCCTACTGTTCAACAAAATTATGAATATTGCCATGTATTATGTACAGTCATTCTTTGGGGTTACAAAAATATTCAAGATAATTAAATAGATTTTTCCAGACTATAGAAAAAACTCCCTGATTTTCCATAAAACTTCAAACTTTCTGTGATTTTCCCTTATACTAAAACTCCCGAATTTTTATAATTTACATAAGTTTCAGAAACCAAAAGAGCGACTCTATTAAATTTCAGACTACAAAATTAGACATCATCTCTATCTATGAAAATCTTTTGCTTCATTAGGAAGTGTGACCTTCCAAATTTCTGTGAAGTTTCAAAGGATATGATAGGTCTTCGAGGATGTGGACACTCATTTCATACAACATGTTTTCCATGCGGCAAGGGCATCTGTTCTATCTGCAAAATTAAATTGACTAATACGCTAATGATCCTGTCTGCATCTGCTTCACAATCAATTCTTCATCCAGAAAAGAGAGCAGATATTGAAAGTACTTATCAAGATGATAATGATGAAGAATTTTAAGATCTTGAAGCAGATCCTGAGGATCCTGAAAGAGATGAAACAACTGTTACTGAGATGACACTGAAATTGAAGCAAGAAATATTTTGCTTGGGCTTTATTCCTGGTTCATGAAACTGAAGTGATATTATTCTAGATTTACAATAGAAAAAAACAGCCTGCATAATATATTCCAAGAACATGCTAACATGCCGTGCTTTTTGGAAATTGACATAAGAGTACATCTAAGCAGTACGTCCATCTTAACCATGAATGTACTGCTTAGATATACTCTAGGCACCAGGCTGAAAAAAATTAACCAACCAATGGTTAGCGAAACAGAAAAGCAGTAAATTTCTTCTATAAAAAATTTGATATTTGGTATTCAGAATCGATTAGTCGATAGTTGATATTCAGAAATAGTTAGACTATTTCCTCCGACAGTTAAATCTTCCACGAGTGGCTTTTCCAGTATTCCATAATAGTATCTGCACAGACTTTGTGCTTGATTAATCACAATATAATTGTATACGTGAATATAAAATATATACTAAAAATTTATATGCTTAAGTTAATATAACTGTGGTAAAGCTGGGGAGAGAGGGCTTAACCCATCAACAAATTGATGAATTTTACAGATTCTACAAACTGACGCCAGTGCATGAGTTCATGCTTTAGAAAATCATGTTCTGCTTGTCAGAAAGATTGGATTAGCACAAATGAATTACCAGGTGTCATTCTGCTCTACATTTGAAGCATGGAGGATACGTCACTGATACTATTTTTGGTCGTCTAGTTAGTCAGTTAGTTTATAGGAAAGTATAGACACAAATGCAAATATTAATGAAAAGGGTGAGTGGCATTTATCGATTCTATTCTACTTCCAGTACAGCACGCCAAAAAACGAGACTAGCATGTTTGTAACCAGCGTGGCGAAGGTTTGCATTTGTTATGCAGTACATACCAATTGGACGTGACTTTACTTTATACTTAGTTAAAGTATGTACCTATGATATGTATGTCAAGATCCAGAACCTGAAGGCAGCCGCTGGGTTGTTTTGTGTCATCTAGAATAGTCCATAAGAATTTGCTTTCTTTTTCAACATCCAATTTCCTCCAGTCCAAAGGAAACTGCAATCCTAACTTCCCCATTGAGATCGCAGGGTGGTGCCATTATAGGTTAAATGACAATGTATAAGGACCAACTACACAAAAAATCAGCAAAAAACTCGCTTTCCTTGGGCGTGCAATGTTACTTGTAGAAGGGTTGGTAAAAACTCCCCAAATTGGCCTAAATTTAGCTGTCAAGGGCATTTGTAGTCATAATTCTGCATGGTGATCGGTCAATTAGGCTGGGAGAAAATAGACTTGATGAGAGCTCTCGACCAATCAAACAGTTGTTCACATAGATCAACTCTTCAATAAAAATATTAGAATAAAAGCTGAGCCACTTCAGCATACACAATTCCTTCAAAGAGTAATCTTTTAAAAGTCACTTGCTACAGATGATACAGCAAAAATCTGAACTCGTTCACAAATAGCAGATCACATCTGATGATCGCAACCAGCGTGAAACTCAGAGTTATATGATTTTAATTGGATTCAAACAACACTTTTATTTTGGTTGTTAAGGTTTATAGCCTGAAGTATATAGCTCTGCCTATCGCATCGAGCACTCTAACTTTACAGTTCTTTTGGCTTGTATATATATATATATATATATATATATATATATATATATATATATATATAATATATATATATATATATATATATATATATATATATATATATATATCTGTGTGTATGTATATTTATTAGTGCATTTACGTTGTAAATGTATTTTAACGACAGAGGCTCTCATTTTCTGCAGTTCACTAGACCCAAGCCCCATCGTGTATCACTATTTTGAATGGGCACGTTGTCATAAAAATTACCCAAGTCAACCCTAACCTTCATTCTCAGTTAAAGCACTTTAAGCTAGTTTGGAAGCAAGTCAAGTTAGGATAGAAGCCAATCCCTTCCTCCCCTACCCCCTTAATGGAATCCAGACCTTGCCTGCATTTGCCCTTAGGCCTACCCTAATCTGGTCATATCGTTCTTCTTTATCAAAACTCCTGCCTAGTGAATGGTGACCTACCCATCTAAGGTAGTCCTCAGCAGTTAAATAAAGAACAAATTGTACGTATCTGAGGAAGTCCTCAGCAGTAACAAGAAATATCTTCATATCTGAGGAAGTCCTCAGCAGTAACAAGAAAGATCTTCGTATCTGAGGAAGTTCTGAGCAGTAACGAGAAAGATCTTCGTATCTGAGGAAGTCCTGAGCAGTAATAAGAAAAAGCATTCGTATCTGAGGAAGTCCTCAGCAGTAACATTTATATTTGTACTGAAGAGATTTCCAGCCTCAATGTAAGAGATCCCTATCCTTGAAGTCCACCAGCCCCACCCCAACCAATTGTTAATTTTAGGATTCCGACGAGTTACTCAAGTCTTTCCTAGTCAGCCAGATCAGCATTATTCGTGAACTTCCTTAGACTGCCTAGCATTTACAAAATGTGACTGTACCAAGTAAGTTAGCAAAATATACTGGCCTCTTGCGTCTAACCCCTCCCCCCCACCAACAATTATTAACTCTCTGGAACTGTCACCCCCATCCCTTCAATTAGTCAGCCTCCGATCTTTAACTATAGAAATTTCGTATCTGAGGAAGTCCTCAGTGGTAGTAGAATTCGCTTCTAGTTTCTCAGACCAATGAATCCATGGATGCAAAGAATAGCACACAAGAAGAGCCCACTCAGTCAGGGAAACAAGGATGGGTGAAGTTGTCAGTTGTCAGGACTACAAATCGTTTTAATCAAAACTCAGCAGCCTGACCCTCAATTCAGGTCATAAGTCACCAAAAGCCCTAAACAATTTTCCTTTCTTAATCCTTGATAATTATCAATAATTAGACTGTTATGTTATATGAGTATATTTATAAACGATACGACCCATTCACTGCCAACCCAGGTGTTATTATTTGCCTCCCTCTGAATAGCTCTTATTGAACCATTGAGTTGAACCCATAGATGCAGATAAAGAGGTAAATGCATAGGAGCCGGAGCAGTCGTTAAATAGATATACATATACAGTACACTCTATCCTTGTAAAGACACTACTCCTTCTCAACTAGAATAGGAGGCAGAAAGTTTGTGAGGTAGCAGCAGACAACCCAGACTTTATTAATGTTAGCTGCCACGCTAATAGTTATCACTGTTCAAAATTCTACATGACTTCACCCTTGCAATTGTTCTTTCCATGTGTATTCTTGTTGAAACAATTCTTCTGGTCCTTGTTTCCTCACCTAAATCCAACTCGTCTTTTCCATTCATGAAAGCTGGAATATTGAGCTCAACCCCCATAGGCAAATCTCCCCCAAGGTCAATTCCTCGGTCTACCATGAAACCTGTCTCTAGCATTTTGTAGATTCCGCATGATTTTGTTATTTATTGTCACTCATTCAGCCAGTGAATAAATAAGACACAAATTTTATAGCAAATGATGGAGCAATATCTATTAGACCCTTTGCAGTGTTATGATGTTTATAATTGGAGAAAGTAATGCTTTGGGATTGTAGAGAGCTGGGTTGTTTAATAAAAATTTCTGTGCCATCCATGTTCACCCTAGTACTTGGATATAGGGACTTAAAACCTTTTGGCATGGTGTCATTGCTTACCTGTCTGCTAGGCCAGATAGGTAAAGATCTGAGTTTACAATGAGGGAAATCCAGCCATGTGATACAGACCTGTGATATTGTCGCTGTATTAACACTGGTACAGTATGCCAAATCCTGTTCTAGGAAAAGTCCCTTTGTCTATCATGGAAAACAGGGACCTCCCCTAAAAAGTAATCCTGTTTGCAAGACAGACAACCCACACATTTATGGACAGTTTGAGCTCGTAATTATTCGAGAAATGTTAAAATGTATTTCCTTACTCTACACTATGCTGAGTCTTTTCATGAATGCACAACTTGGGGGATAGACAATAATGGCAAGAGTCAACTGTGACGATGGTAGATACTAACATCTCTAGCCATTTTGTTTACTTCGCACAAACAATTAGCAAAATCCGAGGACAAAAGTACTAATAATGGATAGGGCAACCCAAACACAATTTTATATCATCGAGCAGCATTTTCCTAACAAAATACAATACAGACTTGCATAGATCTTAGCCCTATACAAAGTAACTTAGCTTCTACATAGTGGGGGTGTTCACCTTACTAATAGCCTCAGCTTTTGGGATGGGAGCACAGATTGAAGAGCTGATTCAAGAGGGCAAGCAGATACTTCCACTGGCAAAGTTGATATGACAACTATCCATCTCCTTCCTCACTTTACTCAATCGTGAGGAAATCACTATCATAATCGAAGGCAGAGCAGTAAGAAGTCAATGCAAAAGTTGAGCAAAAGGTAGGGAAAAACTCACCTGGCAAGACGTACTGCAGTAGCCGTAGCAGTGTAAAACCAAACTGGCGATGCGTTCTTACATCCCAAATGCGTCCTCAGGTAGAACCGAACAATAAAGCAATGCTCCTAATCGTGATACAAAACAAAACAACAATACACCTGATTGACACAAATTGTGGGGCTGAGCACAATAGATCCGATAGCGTGTGGAACAGACTGTATTTTCTCAGCGATGAGAAACCATATTGAAAAAATCTTGCCTTAGTTGCATCCTAGAGCACAGCAGCAAGCCCCACTACAACCCTGCAGGGACAACCCATATGCAGACTTTGCTGCAACCTTTACAGAAGGATTTTGGCAACCCCTTTTGCATGTCATCGATTGAAGGGCGAGAACCATTGTCCCCAGGCTATGCGGACCACATTTACTTAGTTAATTGGATAGGCATCTTAGTATATACAAGTTTTTTTATAAGAAAACCATAATTTTTCCTGAGCCTCAATTTTCTTAGCTTTCCCTGAAACTGACCCTGAAATTTTCTTTAATTTTTCTTAACTTTTACCAGAATATACTGGCAAAATTGCTTACAATTTCTTTATTAATATTGATTATTTGACTTTGACACATTTTGAATGCAATAATGATAAAATATCGAATTAACCTTGGAAAGAAAAGACAAGATAAGCCTCCACTTGCCTGTTGATGCTGAGAAGGTTATGGATAGATGATAGCACATTACACTGCAAAGGAACATATGACCACCTGCCAAGCATAGTGATTGATTGATGACATCACAAATCACTGAGAAGTGGCATGTGGCCCCCTGCTGTGTCTGGTTGGAATTGAAAAGAAAATTGTGAGCAAACACGGGAGACAAATGATTGTGGAAATTGCTCACATCCCTTTGCTAGAATACCGGTTTCTATAAAAGACAGAAAGAAGGTAGAAAGAAATGTAAATTTTAAACTATATGAAGCTGAAAGAGAAGTCTCTGGTACAACTGCTGTCCCCAGAATGGGTACAGGACCTGGCATTTACTATCCATGTAACTGCTCATTTCAATTGCCTAAGCAGATTCCTACAAGGTTGTAACAAAGTTGCCTCAGAATACTACGACAATATAACAGCCTTCATGTCTATGCATCATTTATGGGAGATGCAGTTGTCAAACAACAATCCTGCTCATTTTCCATGTCTCGACGATCTTTATAATGCAGAAGGTGCTGAGAGCTTGTTCCAGTTAAAAGAGGAAATTTCTAGTTTGTTTCATGACTTTGAACAGCGTTTTCAAGTATGTCATGAACTGGAGACAGAATTCAAATTTTTTTGTATTCCATTCCTGTAAAACCTTTTGATGTGCCAAGTGATGTTCACCTCAAAATAATTCATTTGCGATATGATTCAACTTTCAAAGAAAAGTTTACTTCTGTTGGTCTCGAAATATACAAGTATCTTTTTTCCCTCTTATCCTTATATAAATAGTAGGGCTAGAATGCTGGATCCGTCACGTGACATAGTTATTCTATGGGGATCTAAAATGATAGCTTGTGAGGGCAAAAAGCTAAAGTGGTGGTATAATACTTCAGTTGACTACTGTGAAGTCTGCCAGAGTCTATGGCATTTTTGGCATGGACAAAGTATATCATGTTTTAGTGATAAATGGGGAAGCTGTGAATGTATTTCATAGAACTATTGATGGATGGAGAAATTTACTCGTTCTTTTTTACTGCTAAGATTCAAGGTAGGCGTATGAACCATAAGGCTTCAATCCAAAACTAGACGAGCACATATTGTTAGTGAAGCCTATGTTTCAGTTGTTTTTTGTTACTGATGCTTTTTTTTGTTCATTTTACATTCGAAAGAAGCCAAACACATCATTTGTTTGCCACCCAACTGTTCAGTTCGTACCTAGAGTTAAGTTTATTAGCACTGATTACCAACCGTGGTCAGTTGGCATAACATATAATTCAAAATAAATTAGAAGTAACAAAGAAAGTTTTGGATCTTGATACTTGCTTCGGAAATCCATTGATTTTTAAAGCACAGAAACCAGGGTGTAAGATTGAAATTTTAACAAGGTGACCCAGATCAGAATGTTGAAGACAAAGGCCTCTAGCATCCTGCAAAGGATCTCAAATTTATTCCTTGATATGCTACTCAACACCGAGGTTGTGCCAGGTAATAGCAATGATTTGTATTGTGAACAATTACTGAAATAAGTCTGGGGCAAATCTTGAGCAAAGTAGAAAAATTTAAGAACTACTTTCAATGACTCTGTTAAATGTAGGGATGCACCCTTGAATCCTCCATAAATTTAACAAGGGAGCTGTGCCCCCAGAGCTCCAGGATTTCACCTCTGACACTAACTAGTCTGTTAGAATTGAAGGAGAGCATGTGCTTCTGAAACAGACATCTGTGTAAATGTCAGAGCTTCCAAATGCCAGTAAGCCAGATTCAACAATAATTGCTGATCAAATGAACACTAGAAAAGAGACAGGATGGAAACAAAACAATTAGCATACTTTATGGGTAAAGTTGATTATGGAAAGATTGTGATGATCTTGCCCCAAATGCACTAGTATGTGAACTGTAAAAGCACTTAACCAGAGATGTGCTGATGGGGGTGTGGGGGTGTCACACCCCCTAAAAATTTTCAAATTTGCAAGAAAATTGGTCGAAAGTCAGCCAAGCTACAAGAGAGTTGGCCACAGTATTTTTGTGACTTTTTTATTCTAAAGGCAATAGTTGGTCAATTGGTCAAAACACCCCTTCCTCTAATAGATAGTCTTGGTACATCACGTCACTTAACTACCCCATTGGCATATTTTTGAACTAATAAGCCAAATAGTGATGCACTTTGTCAAATAAAAAGAGTCTATCAAAATGTTCCATTAGATTAGTAAACATTTTGGAAGCAAATTCTTCTCCTCCATTAGACACAGCAAAAAGTACCCTATATCTTGACAATATAACAAAATCTCAACATCATAGATGAGAAAACTGAATGAAGGTTTGAGTTTGCACACACATATTTAGTCATTCTATCTCTTCAGCAATGCAAACTGAAAGGGAGGTAAAGCTAAAAGGTTTTGAAGATAGCAAGGGAACATGTGACTTTATATTTTGATAAATGACTTGTCTGATACATTGAATTTGAAGAGCAAATGTAGTAGAAATGCCAATCTAACAATAAATGTCAACAGCTTTAGTGAAATCAGAAGCCTGAAGCTTGATTTCATTGCATTTGAAAGATGGAAATGGCATATCTTTCACCCCACTTCCTCCAAGCATTATTGCTTTCATATATTCCAATTGAAATTTACTCTTTTTGATGTCATCTGGCATATGGTATACTGATGTTTAAATTATATTTCTTGACTTGTTGCTAAGACACTTTTGGAATCAAATGGTTATCCAGAGTGTGCCACAAAATTATATACTTATTCAGATACATATGTTTCTCATGACTTTACTGGTGCAACATCCCTTCTACTCTCTGAAAAGCATGGAAATTTGCTGTTGACATCTTCTTTAGTTTACAATGTAGTACCTTGCGTGGGTCAACTGGCTAGAAAGTCACTCTGTATTAGGGCATCCATTTATTAAGAAAATATATTTGCTGTTACACTTTCTGTACTGAAAGAAGGTAGACATACCACATTTATGTCCATTCAGAGTTACGACAGGGAAGACCATATCCTTGATAATGATTTGAGAGATGATAGCACCATGGGGAATGATTGAAGACAAGAACCCATCTACCATTCTCTTCTACAATGAATAGCATAAAGCTGAGTATAGTCTGGATTGTAGTCAATAGAAAAAGATCCCATGAATACTAAATTTTGAGTTATTTATGCATGCAATTTGCATTTCAACAATATTCACACTGAGAAAAATAGCACTACTCAGATCTGTAGTTCTTCCTATTAAATAGTCTGTTGATACTACAGAACTTTACCACAGCACGAAACAGCGGCAACATTCTTTTGACATACGTAAAAAGCTTGTTTCGTCCGACACTCATCAGAGTATGAAAACGTCGGATAATGACCTAAAGGTTAACCGAAATATATATCCAGATGCAGTTAATGTGTTAGGATGCGTCTAATTGGCCCCAAGTGTGACCAATTAGGACCTATTAACATAGTCTACTTAAAGAGTCCCAATGAGAAAACAAACTCTTTTTGTCTACACAAGACTGGGTTTTGAGTCTTGATGTAAACAGATTCCAAAACGCTTAAATAAAAAGACGATCTTGCTTGCCCAATGATCCGAAAATTGTTGTCTGTATATGTTTTGGCACATTCTGGATTTGCAGTTAGGTGTTGTCCTATGGCCGACTCACAATTAATTTTAGAATTGTTCTTTTTACATATACGAGGTGGCTGTTCTCTTACGGTTTTACTTTTCTTCCTGGTGCTCGCGTGGACATGCTGTTTTATTCTGTCTGCTAGTCTCTGCGTAGTGCGTCCTACGTACCGAGCTTCGCATAGGTACGAAAATTCATAAACAACACAACTTTTTTGAGTGGTAGGAACGCAATCTTTTTTAGCAGATGGTAGAATAATTTTAGTTTTGTAAACCACACGGGGCTTCACAGCATAGTAACAAGATGTAATGGTTTTACTGACTAGATTTTCAAATTTTTATGAAGCATTACCAATCCAAGGCAATTTTAGGTATACCGGGCACTTCTCTTGACCAATTGGTTCTTCTGCTGCAAATTTGGCTAATTTTTGGTTGATGCAAGAAAGTAGAACATCTACTGGATATCCGTTGTCGATAAGGAGTTGTCTTATTTTATCGTGCTCTGGGCCTAATTTAGTTTTGAGCAAATCATAAGTGCCCTGTGAACTAAGGTTTTAATAAGGCTAATCTTTCTTGTCTTTGGGCTAAAGGAATTCTAATGGATATATTGCCCAGTAAACGTTAGTTTCCTGTAAATGCTGGTAAGAAATCCAGTGCCCTCTTTCTCTACCAAAACATCTAGAAGATGTAAGGAGTTGTTTTGATCCTTCTCTATTGTGAATTGTAGAGCTGGATGTAGTAAGTTCAATTTTTCTTGAAAATGGTCACAATCCAGCTCGGAACCAAAGATGACAAACCTATCGTCCACGTACCGAAAGTAGACACCTGGTTTTGCGGTGTTGTCAAAAAATCTACTTTCATGAAAGCCAACAAAGATGTTTGCTAATGCGAGACACAAGGGGCTGCCCATTGCCACACCGTCTAATTGTTTATACATCTGGTTGTTGAAACTAAATTCAACTCCTCGTGTAGCAATTCAGGGAACTGATGCAAATGACCTTTCGGCCTTTCTTTTGACCTTGCTCTATAAGCCGCAGTAAAGCATGCTGTGTGATGCAGTGTTCCCTAAGCCACAAATAGACACTCTAGCTGCATATGTTTAAGAAATCCAAAAGAAATAGTTTCACCCGAGCGTAAATAAGTTTTTCTTTAACTTGTGGTAATATTTTGATCATTCTGTAATTTTGGTTGTAGTCAACATCCTTTTTGTGAATTGCTGAAGCATCACCTGCTATGAATTTGTAGGGAAATGCATTATTATCAAAGCATTTTTAAGTACTTGAGCAAAACTTAGCAGATGTTGCTTTAGTACTCTAGTTGGGATGCTGTAAATGGGAGATGCCTCATTACTATTATTAAACTTTTCAGCCTATTGCAAAACTATCAGGTTTGTAATGTTTCTAATGGTAATCGGTTTGGAGGAGTCAATGTTACCATTATTTTCTAAGTACTCGAATGTTCACAATACTTTATCATTGCTGTCTCAATATTGTGATCGTTCTGTAATTTTGCTTTTAGTCAACAAGCCTTTTGCAATTGCAAGGTCTTCACTGACAAATTCATCATTTTCAATGAGGGTAACTAATTAAAAACTTGTACTGTATTTGTCAAAACTGGTTTGACAGTTTTCCAAAATTCCGGGCTATTAGTGACATCCTTGAAATCCAAGTTTCTGTAGTTGTTGCGTTTAGTCTGGCTAAGAATCTTCAGATGATTCTTAATCTTTCTAGGAGTCATCTGGAATGGATATAGGTACCTGCTTAATCTTATCTATCCATCCATAGATCCAGCAAAGAAAGCAGAAATGGTTCACCAAATGCCTGGATTTTCACAGTTCCTTTACTTTTTGTTTGCTCCGACGTTAATTTACAGAGACAATTACCCAATGTGAGTTGTTGAAGCTGTTCCACTCTTATCAATTTCCATTAGAGTGTGCAATATTTAAGACTGAGAAAGCTTGGTTCACATTAAAAGCTATTTTCGTGATCACATTGAATCTCTATAGCCCTGCTTCCCAAAATTTTCCTTCTTGTTCCATTTTGGCGACAATGCAATAATAGTGATTCTCCTCTTATCAATGTAAGCTGAAACGATGTATTTACAGAGCAGTAGACTGCTGAGCCCAGGTTGGAGAGCGAATATATAGCAGCCCAAGTTATTGACTGAGACCTTTTACATATCCCTAAACATGTGCCAATCGGTTACACTTTACATGTGAAAACAGTTTTTTAATAGTTGTTGGTGACAATAATGGGGGTCTAAGGGCTTGTCAAAATATAATGCAACTGGATGCATAGCATAAGAGCATTCACATATCATTTTTACACCATTTCTAAATATTCAAATGCTACAAACTGCGCAATTTAGGAGATTGAGGATAAGAGACGTTTAGAGTACATTTGTAATGTTAGATCCTGCAGTTGTCATTCATGTTATGCATCTACTAAATTATAATCTGTATGACAGACCGAATGTTGCAATTGGTTGATTTGATTATGAGCCTGGGAGGTAGCACAATTTAGAAAGTAAGGCGGTGGGGATCAGAAAATTTAAGACTATGTCCAACAAATGGGAGCTCAACATTGCAAATGTCTTTTAGGGGCTATTAAAGTTATAACAACTAGCCTCTAGTGTGAACCAAACTTAGCAGAAGTTGTTGTATAGCATTATGATGCTGGCATGCCTTGATGTTATGGATTAATATGTCTTGATTTTAAGATGCAATAGTTGCCAAAAGTCCTGGGACACTTAAGCTATTTTTATTCTGCTCTTTACACCCTTCCACCTCCTCCCCCTAAAATTGTTTGTATATGAGACAATAACTTGCGGGAATGGAAAACATATATGAGCAAAATGACGCCAAGTGTCTCAGGAACAGAACAACATTGTGTTAGGGGGAAATGGGGTGCATGCATGGCACAATGATTTAAATCCTGAATGTTCCATGGACTTTTGGTGACTATTGTCTGGTATGAAATTGGAAGGATATAAGATATTGAACTGCAATCAATAGGATTCTAGGAGCTTTTCAGGGCACTGATTACGATGGTGACATAAGTTTTTGCATTATTGAACCTTGTGACATCACATTGAACCAATGGGGTATATTTTCTGGTGCTTCTCTTGTTTAAGTGTATATGAATAATATCAATTTATACACTGTGCAATTATTAGCCCTGTTTATGAACTTATATGGCTATAGCTTTTATTTTAAACAAAAACAGCAATAATCTCACTTGTACTTGGCTCCTGAAAAAGCGTCTTATTCATGTATAAGGCGTAGCCTCTTACTCATGTACCTGCCGGCAATAGGTGAAAAATGGTTACAGGAGGTTGCCTGTATGGATAAAATTCGACTTTACTAGTTTTCACAGGTTAATTTGCGGTTGGGGGAGGGAAGTGAATATCATAGAAAGGAAGAACACACGTGCAACCTTCTTGTGAGAAGAGCTCAACTAGACATATTGTGAGATCGCAACTGGATGAAACATTTCTATATCTACAATCTTGGACAAAAATTATGAGACAGACTTCAGTGTTTATAAAAAGATGTATTACTTGTACTTGTACCCTCTCCCCCCTCACTTAATGTTGACCAATTGGCATGGAGTTCCTTCTCTATCATTCAACATTGATCTAAGGGGGAGAGGGGCTTACATTTACTCCTTTTCTTAGTTGGAGAATGAGGATTCATTAGTTCTACCTGAATTTTTTTTCGTTCTCGCAATATATTCTGTGCAAGATTGTAGCATTGAGCACATTTGCAAATAAAGTTATTAAGAGCACACCACCCAGCAAAAGAGCTGTAGACCTCAAATTGTAAGTAGGAATGAAAAAGGTCATTTGATGAGCAGGTTTGCTTTACGAGGATATGTTGGAAGCAGCAACAAGAATGCGGAGGACACCAATAATAGTTGGGGCCTCTGATGAGATGAGGGATTGGTTTGAAGGGGAAGAAGTCTCTGCATCGGAAGGGAGGGTTCTGATAGTGCAGACTGCTTAATCATTTGCAAGAAGTCTTTAACTTTTGTCAAAAGAAGATAGAGAAGGGAGCCTTTCTTATTTGTGCTTTCATCTGAGTGCCATATTAATTGCCAAAAGCCCTAGGACACAAAACTTTGCTATTTTGTGCTTAACTTTAACCCCGATCTTACCCAGCACATGGTATGAAACATTAAACCTGAAAAACGACTTTGTGCTCCCGAAAACTACTTTCTGCTGAACAGATTGTATGATGTGCTTGGGCACCATGAGAGTAACCCAGTACAAATTAGGTTGAAGGAAAACATTTATTAAGGACAGGTTGTATTTGACAGCTTTCAGGTAAGCATGACACTTTAAAAAATTGCAAAACGGATGCTTTTCTTCAAGAAAGAGAAAGGATGGCTACAGCACAAGATGTACACACCCTATGTACATGATGTACCGATTTTTAATGAATTTAGTGATATACGTATAGCAAACTATGATGAAACGCTGTACACTTCATAAACTTTTGATGTTAAAGAATCACATGTTCCTATCTCTTTTCATTGTTGAAGCTGCAAAGTGTTCTTTATTTACTAGTTGAAAAATTTTAGTAATTTTGGGTAATTTTATGCAACCTATATTTGCACTTTGATCGTCCTTCTTTATATTCAACTAAAAAGTTTCTGTCATGAAGCAGAATTAAATATTCCAACTGTCTGTTTACATTTTTGTGACGGAAGTAATGCTGAAGTTAATAACAGGAAAGCAATAAATAACGAATACTTCAATATGTTGTTTTTGGGACGTTGTAATGGAATGCCTCGCCAGTAGATACGCTTATTTTTAGAACATTTTGAAATCAAATGTCAACCCAGCTAGCATGTTTTCTCTTCAGAACATTTTGTAATCGAGCGTCCATCCAGTTGATGTACTAATTGGCAAACTGTTTATATAATGAACCTTCTATCAATAAGGTATCAAAAATACTTGCCAAAAGTCCTGGGATGCTTTGCATATTTTTGATCTCGATGGAACATTTACCCCCCCCCCCTCCTCTCCCTAAACAATTTTGGTGTCCCGGGAACTTTTGGCAAGTATTGTAGGTTATATGACTGAGAATGCTATAAGAAGGTGGATACTAGCAAAGGGAACAGAGAAAAATTAAGGAGTATTGAACGGCCAATTATTTATAATAACAACAATAGTAGGTAATGGACTCTGAGTTAGCCTTGTTTCCATATTCCTACACAAACATGAGGTGATGCCTCATTTAGCGCATTTAGCGCCTCATTTAGTGGCTTTTATTGTTTGCAAACAATTTAATCGAAAACCTGAGCATAATGAAGCACAGTTTGAAACTATATCAGCATCGGGAATCAGTCGGCTCATAGAAATGCGCTAAATGAGGTGATAGCGAGGCGCTAAATGTTATAATCAGTTTAAATTATCGTGTCATGGATGAAAGATTACCCACTATTGGTATGAAAACATAGATCACAAAAAACTGAATTTAACGATTTTTTTAGATCTAAAAAACGCATTCGATACGGTAGATCACAGAATCATGGTTGAAAAACTGATGTCGTATGGCATCAGAGGGATCCCTGGGAACTGGTTTAAATCTTACCTACATAACAGACAGCAATACTGTTCCCTAAATGGCAAGAAATCTAAAAATAGAGAAGTTACATGTGGCATACCGCAAGGTTCCTGCCTAGGCCCCCTCCTATTCATACTATATTTAAATGATTTTGAAAGATGCTTAAAATACTCGAAAGCGAACATCTATGCTGATGATACCAATATAACAATGGCATCGAATGACAAAGAGAAACTAGTAGCTGATGCACAAGCTGAGCTGCATCACATTACCGAATGGATGAGAGTGAACAAGTTTAGTCCCAACCCCTCAAAAACTGAATATATGATCATAGGTCATCCAATGAAAGCAAAGGGTGCAAATGCTCCGACTGGATTAGAGTTAGATAGCAAGGAAATTAAGCGAGTTTCTAATACTAAATTACTAGGAGTAATGGTGGATGAATATCTCAATTGGGATGAGCAATTTAAAAGTGTTAAGAGTAAGATCTGTGGAGGACTTGCTTCACTACAGAAGCTAAAAACATTCTCCCTCAGTCCAAGCTATGTTGTGTGTACTATGCTATTGTGGAAAGTCACCTTCGCTACGCAGATGTTATCTGGGGAAGTCTTCCAGTGAGAAAAATCGAAACTCTCCAATGATTGCAGAATAGAGCCCATCTGATAATTAAAACTGCTAGAGTAAAAGATAACTGGTCCTGTGATTGGCTGAACATCAGTAATCTA
>OLMO02000257.1:13970668-14002486 GCA_900291935.2 Cassiopea xamachana | reverse complement strand
ATATATGAATATGTAATATTTTAGTTGCTGAAGGGCTATGTTTGTTCGTGTATAAATAATTGATTACATTACATTACATACATTACTATCATTGCAGATTATATGCAGGACTGCTTCCACGTTTATATATTTCATTTTTTCTTCAGGACTCCATACATTCGTTGGGATTTTGTTGTGAAGAATGGCTTTCAGGTTGTATTATGTGTCTTATTCACCTATTATGTATTTGCAAGATTCTGCGTACCTGTATTTAGAAATACTGGGAAGGACCAAGGCAATTTGAGGTAAGACTGATTGAACTAAATTTTTTAAAGGCAAAATCAACCAAGCACTTTCTTTGCATGGAAAACTGCCCTAGAAATGTAGACAGCATGATCCATGCTTTGTTAGAATTGTTTTAATTTGCTTCAAGATCTCTAAAATAAGCTTTTCCCCCGGAATGACATATATTGTTGAGATAACAAAAGTGGTGCTTAAAAAGGAAGGTTGTATTCAGGCGTGACAATAGATGTAAACAAGAGATAAGATGCTTTGACATACTTCGATGTTAGCGTGATGTGAGGGTAGTGCCTGCGTGTGGAAGATGATGGTGACAACATATATAAAAAATAAGTACACGTAATGAATGAAATGAAAAGTAAAGTTACCAAAATGGAGTTGTTACAGTCCTTTCTGTCTCCACATGTTGCAGAGTGATCCAGACTAAGGAAGAAATAGGAAAAGCTGAAGTTTTCACAATGGCTTAGAAAATCATTTACAATTAAGGAATAGTAGTTGAACATCTCACGAAACAAATTTTTCAAGTTGGAATCTCTGACTCCCAAGATATGTGTATTCAAAGTTTGATGAAATTCACAGCTTTCAATTTTCATAGCATTTCCTGTCAATTTCTAAACAACAATGCCAACTTGCAAGTTCTTCTTTCAATATCTCCACCTGGCATTGTCCGATTTTCAAAATTATTGTTTCACTTCATAGATATATGCTTCTAGTTATATTTGACAGCAAAGAAGACGGTTCAGCTATTCTGCTTACCTATTTTGAGGGAGGTTTTCGAACTTAGCAGTTTTACTTTAAAAAGCACGAAAAAGTTCTATTTTTTAACTATAGAGCTGGAAATAAAAAATTATATCAAATTTCATCAAGCAAACCATAATGCCCTTAAACTAGAACATTTTGTGAAGCTACTCCGAAAGGGGGTTGTGGAAATTCTTGCAGGGGGCAGTTAACTATTTCAAAAGTATCAGCCTTCGCCATTCAATACTAATATAATGGAAGTGGGATGAATATCATGTTAGCATTAGCCTTCACATGGTCACCTACTGATCTGTAAAATTTGCTTTAACTTATTTCCAATAAGTTACAGAACAATTCTATAAAAAAATTAATGACATTGGTTGTGGTACTTGAGGTTGTTGGCTCAGAATGAAGTCATTCTGAGCCAACATCCTCAAGTACCACAGCCAATTTCACTAACATTTTTTGTAGAATTGTCCTGTAATTTATAACAGGGCTGTCACATAGGTTAGATTATCTTTAAGAATTGAATTTTCCACTTTATGGCAGACGGGTTTCTTGAACATTTCTGCAACAGCGTTCAGCCTGATTTCTAGAAAATCGATTAAAATTGAGCCACCCTTTTGGACATGGCATTTTTAGTAAATATTGCTACTGCAGATTCAAACCCTAGACAAGAAGCTAGTTCAAAAATAAAAGAGATAATTTTAGAATTGGATGCACATTCTGATCTAGAACCCTTCAAAGATGCTTTATAAGGGATATAGTTATACGGGAATTTTCTAGTTGGAAGCTTAGGTGTTTCACACAAGCAAATGCGATTAAATAAGAATCTTATTAAAGGCCATTAATGGGCTGTAGAAGAAAGTAATGCTGTATCCCTAGTTGCAATAGCATACTCCAGAGAAGGGGTTGGGGACAATCCCCCAGTACAATTCTTGGTGCAGTATATTTTAATTTGGCTTAAAATACATCTCCAAATGTCATGCTTGCTATGAGCTATAAAGACCGTAGCTGATTATGCTGTATCTGCATTACAAGAGAAACATCCTCTAACTCAGTGCTTCTCAACCTTTTTGATCCACTTCACCCCTTTAAGAAGCAATTCTCAGCTATTCACCCCCACCACGACAACTCATCATATTTTAGAAAATTGAAACTAGGAGATAATGACATAAGGTGTATACTATAGCAAAGCATAAATGCTGTATTTTAACAAGAAAAGTTCTTTTTTCACAGCATAAATAGGTGTTATTTTTGTCTGTAATAAGTTATTACTAAAAGCAAATAACATAATTATCAATGTGAGCCTTGGGCTTGATGTCGAACAACAAGAGTTTTCATACTTGGTACTAGCTTTGTTAATTTTAGCCGTAGATCGCGATTTATAACGATCTGAAATGACGGGAAACCTGTATTATACAGCTGACACATTTTGGTAAGAACGCCATTTTGGTAAGAACTGAATAGCATGTTTGGCTTGAGCATGACCTGTTTTTGCCGCTTCTGCGGTTGCTAGGCTACAGCACTAATAGGTGACAAAAATACGATGGTTTCGCTCAACGTATGACTTGACGTGGCGCTACAGTCGTGCTATCATCAAGCTTAACTATGTTAGGTTCGGCACATGAGAAGCATGGTGTGTAACTGTAGCCTAAGCCATTGTAGCAACGTTATTTTTTCCTATTTCTTCCCTGATTCTGCGTTTCTAGATCACAGTGTGTTGGAAGAAGTGTAACTATGTTTATGTTTCTGATAAGGCTATGTTAATGTTTCTGATAAGAATCTAGTTAGCTGAACTAGACAACTTCTGCACCTCACTAATGAAGTTGTCAAAAGATCTAGACTTACTGTATTACTTATTAAGTCCATATTCTTAATTCGCGTTACTTGGATGAACATAGTAACAACGATGGGATATTTAATGAAGTACATGAAAAGGCAAACCAACGAACCGATTCGTCTAAAATGAACCGATTCAACAACCGAAATCGATTGTTGAATGACTTGGCAGCTAGATGTATCATAGTATTAACTGATTTATGATCATAAACCATAAACCCAGCGTACTTGTAGCTGGTAGAGGTATGAAAATTTAGAATTCCATATTTTTTAAAGAAAGAACTACTTAATGTTGACTACAAGAAATTCAAGGTCTAAGCTATACTCTGTCACATTGAACTATCACCTTCCACATGCAATAGCCAAATTTCGCTTCTGCTCCGCTTATAAAAAAGATGCCGATTCAACTAGCCCATTGTGGATCTGATTAATAAAGAATATATGGAAACTTTTATTGATAGACTCAAGAGTAACATTGAGGAAGTTGTGTTAATGAGAATTGCCGAAGCAACTGAGCCTTTAAATAACAAAATATCCACACTTGAAAAGAAGATACGCCTGTATAAGGCACATATGGATCTGTTGGAGATCAAGCAGGATGATGCTATTCAATATAGTAACATATCTTGCCTAGGGTGTTTCGCGTCCTTCTTCCAAGTAATGACAACGAAAGCGAACATGATTATCGCGACATCGCACGGAAGATATTTTCCAAAATGAATATTATGGTAGGAATTATGAAAATACTAATTGAATATTCGTAGTCAGAAGGTTCAATTGCATCTAGTTGATGAATAAAGTTTTTTGGGTTGAGTGGCCCTTTATACTTAGCTATCATAATATGTAGTGCCATCATTGTTTCCAGTATTTTCAAGCCTAGATTTCCCGAACATAACACCAATAGATGATGTATTTCAAAAATGCAACACAACTAGAAGGACAGTTAAATTACAGATGCTTTCATCCTGCTATTTTAACAGAGGTGTTACCCTCTTGTGTCTAGCCTCATTTCAGTTTTCTTGAAAATGAGGCCAGACCTAGCCTTAGCTTTCCCTATCAGTAAGGACTAGTAGCACATATTCATTTGGTGAAATTTTGTATAAATTTATTCATCAGAATTGGTTCTATATTAGATGTTTTCTGTTGGTCATGAATCATTTTTTTTCATATATCACTTATTACTAGTAGCAAGGTTGACAGTATTTCCGTTGTATTTGGAAGACTCCAAGTTAAGTATGCCTTACGTTAGCAACTGTTTGAGCAGGAAGCTGTACGACCTTGTTCTATAGTGGTTTAGTTCTTTTTTTTTGTCCTATTTATAGGAAATTGCTGCTTGCGACATTTAACTGCATGTTGCCAGGTACTCTTGTATTGATTCTTGGCTTCTTTTCGATATTGCATTGCTGGTTGAATGCATTTGCAGAAATGCTGCGCTTTGGAGACAGGATGTTTTATCGGGTAAAAACTCATTTATTCTCTTTACAATATGCTTTGGATGATACCACCCTTTTTATTGATAAATACCTTTTTTAAAAAAGGTGAAGAGAGCTGGAATGCTACATTTACTTAATTAAATTGAATTAACTACAGTACATTATAATTACATTTACTTATCCTTGACAACTTTGAAATTTTTAATTTGTGTGACCTGTTATTATAGTGGGGGTAGTTGAACTTTCTACAAAATTTTTTAGCTAGATTTGTTAGTAAATGGAACCAGGTTGAAAAAGTTTTCAAAAATTTTCAATCAAGGCCCCCCTTGTATTAGGTTCCCAATAATAACGTATTCGTTTTGATAGCGCATTTTCAATAAAGTTCATGCACGTGCAATCTGATGTGAATAGCAATACCATGTATATAAAGTAACAATGGATTCTGCATACATCTTTAATTTTCAACAGTTTCATGCTTCTAAAGTTCCTTATTTTCCTTTCGTGACTATGGAAGAAGTGTCACTATGGGAAGTAAATGTCTTAATTAGCATCAATGCGTACTGTTTTCCTTTCAAAGTATATCCATTGTTGTTGTGTTCAGTCTCTTATTTTTAGCTGTGCCTGTTATTCCAATTGTAGTTCTTATCCAAAATTGTTCTTCAAGCGATTATACTTGACACAAGAGCAATTTTGTGTTTGTCAAAAAAATGGGAATATGATTTTTTAAGCGAATTTTGTAATCTGAGCGGGAATTTTGGACATCACGTATCATGGCAAAAGCGGAAGTACGAGTCCATTTTGAAAGATCTCTTTGGATTTTTGAGTGCGGACACGCTTCACCATAGTTAAGCAGATTAATAGGAATATCGGACATGGCAATGGTTCCCAACCTTTTTTCTGTCGCGGCGCATTTAAAAAAAAAACGAAATTAATTGGCACACCTTGAATATGTTGACTACACAATTTATTTAAATTGTCCGTTTTTTACATATCACAACCAAAAATTTAGCCTGTTTCCAAGGAATTCACTGTACTTGCATCTTTATGACAGGATCGCAACAATTCTGTCAGTGAGAAACTTGCGCTTGATGTTTCTTAGCAACCATTTCAATGTCAGGACGTATTTCAGAGAGACAAGCCCTCATTTCTTTTTCAATGCAACAAAGCCGCTCTCGTTTTTTGGACTTCATATTGTGGAGAGTTGAAAATCCGAGCTCACATGAATATGATGTCGAAAACTGCATCAGAATGGTCAAAGCCTTTTTAGCTAATGAAGGGTATTCTTCTTTGACAGCAATCCAAAATGTATATATTGGTACCTCAGCATGTTTGGTTTTAAGTCCACGATCACTGGAAACACATGCCAACTCCTTTTCTTCACATAATACAAGGCTAGTGCTAGATGAACTCTCTATAAAAGGATTTCGAACCTAGCCATAGTCACCAATCTTCAGTGATGGGAAATAAAAGTTAATTTTTTCTTCGAGAGTTGTTAAGTGGTGAAATACAATAGGGATCATTTCCCTATGCAGCTTTGTCGTACCCAAGGGAACATCTCAAGTTTGCCATCTTTAGCTCTGTTCTTCCAAATTGCAACTTTTTTTAAAATGCGATCAACTTATCTGATGAGGTCAGAATGTTTTCTTCTCTGCCTTGCATGATTGTATTGAGGCCATTGAAATGTGCAAATATCTCTGCCAAATATTCTAGCCTTGAAAGCAAAAGTTCACATTCAAGATATTCACAGAAATTTTCATGTTCTTCTGTTTTGAAAAATGCACAAAGCTCTTTGTGCAGTTCATATACACGCCATAGCACCTTTCCTCTTGAAAGGCCATCTCGCTTCAGTGTGCAGAATTTAAATGTTTGTGCCGAGAACCCATATCAACAAAAATTTTCTCAAAAAACCAGACTTCTTCGGCCTCATTTCGATTAAATTCACCATTTTACCTACTTGTTTTGAAACTTGACTTAAGTCATCAGGTATTGTTTTTGAAACAAGTACTTCACTATGGAGGAAGCAGTAGGTTGTACAACATTAGGATTTTCTTTTTGTAAGAGTGATACAAAACCTTTGATACTGCCAACTATACATGGCGCCCCATCAGTACATATTCCAATGCACGAGTTCCCAGATAAATTCCATTTTTCAAAGTAAGCAGATAATATGTCAAAGACGTCTTGGCCACTACGACGTCTTGGACGTCTACTCACTACAAGAGTAGTGAGTGACATTTTCTTGCAGCACAAAAATTGATTTATTATTTGACTTCTATCAACGAAACGAATTAACGCAAGTAACTATGGTTTGCCGCTGATTTCGGTTGATTCGTCAACCTGTAAAGCGAATTCAACGGTGCTCTGAAGTTTTGTCTGTACAATTCCCTCGATATTAGCAGACAAGTCCACAATACGTCTTTGGATTGTATTATTTGAGAGGGGGGTCTTGCATATTTATTGTTCTGCTTTGTCACCCAGAATTCTTTTTGCAATCTTTCTGCAAACAGGCAAGATGATCGACTAAGCCATAGTATGTGATCTTGTTTGCTGTGCGATTATTTCGGCGACATCATACGAAGCAGCTTGTGCACTTTCAGAAATAGTCGGCCATTTTTTAAAAACGGTTTTTTCTTTGGATTGTTGCTCTAGTAGTATTCGAAAAAAGTTCAGATTTTTATCTTGAAGCTGGGAATGTTTGGTTTTAAAATGTCTACTTAAAGTGCTGGGTACCATTGCTCCGTTCGACATTTTTTCGCTATAAATGACACAGTGCGAAAGGTTCATCCTCACTACCAGTCCAGTGAAATCCACAGTTCAAATTATCATCGCAAAATTGACGTTTTGGTCGAGCTTTTGGTGCTTTATCACAGGGATTTGCTGCCTTGGAACGTATACTTTCTGATTCATTATCATCACTTTGTTTCCTCTTGATAAATCTATCCATTTTATTGGGTAACTTAAAGCGCGACAAGATAATATCTTGACAGAGTGCAGACAATTTAGTTTAGTATTTAGTTTAGTCTTACGGTAGTATTTAGGGCACAGTCTACTCTCTACTGGCTTAGATGCGCGTCAGTGTTTGTATACGTCACAATCGCTATTTATAAATAAACTTGAATGATACATTCACCAATTAAAAACAACTCAATTACTATCCACAATATATTAGTGCGCCGTACTAACTAACGTCGGTGGCATGGAATTTTTTAAAGCCTACTTGATTTAATTTAATTTCAGTATTTTTTGCGGCGCGCTGGTGTGCCGCGGCGCATAGGTTTGGAACCACTGCTCTAGGGAATAAACGGAAAAATGGAAACAAATTGCTTCTAATGGTAAGTTTTTTTGGAATATATGGAAAATGGTAGTAAATATAAGAAAGTTTCAATGGGAAAATTCTGCAAAAACTGCATGACTTTGAATGAGGGAAGCCTGAAACCAATTGGGCAGCGACCTAAGTATTGTTTTTACTGTGGGTTTTTGGCACTTTTTGGAAAGCTGGGGCACAAGAGCTCTAATTTAAGATTGATCTTGGCCCTTGGAACGGATTGGAAATTATCTGGAAAATCTAGCCTATACTAGTCTAAGTGCTGAACAGCACTGCTTGCGCCATTCCTAGGACCAAATGCATGGGTCAGCTGTCAAAATTGGTTCAATACATTGCAGAATGCACATTTTGGTTAATAACTTTAACTAACATAAGATACGGACATGTGACAAAATGCATGTGGTGCAAGTCAATGACCAATACAGTGTGATAGCACAATGGACGTGGTTGTGGATTCATGATGATGTAGGCAAGTGTTTATAGGCTTAATTTATGAAGCCAAGTGTGAAGAAATGGATGAAGACTTTATTTGCACAATGAGAACGGTACATTAGCATCAAGAAAGAGTAATATGAATAATTGAATCTTCCAAGGGGACCTACTATCACCACTTCTTTTTTGCATTGTACTTGATCCTCTCTCTGCAGTCATCAATAAAAGTGGGTACGGTTTCAAAATACACAGCATGGTGATCAGTCTTGGATAATCTGTAAACCGTTGCTAGCAATGAGGAGCAGCAAAGAATACTCAATATCGTAAAAGCCTTTAGTAATCGTATGAAGATGGAGTTTAGACTTGAAAAATGTGCAAAAGCTATATTCTTAATAGGAAAGTTATCGTCTACAGAAAACATAGACCTAGGTCTAGATGCCTTTGCACAAGATCTAGAGCAAGATAGTACATGAAAGTACCTCTTCATAAATAAAGGGGATGGAGTTCAGCATGCAAAAATGAAAGAGAAAGTACGAAAAGAATACTACAGGCGCATAGAGATAGTACTAGGATCAGAACTCAATTCTGTCAACAGAACCAATGCAGTTAACACCCTAGCAGTCCCAGTTGTAACCTACAGTGTTAGCATCATTAACTGGACTATAGAAGATTTTAAGAAAATGGACCACAGAACTAAGAGGCTACTGACAATGGGGAAATGCACCATCCAAAGACGACAAAGATAGGCTTTACTTACCAAGAAAATCTGGTGGAAAGGGGCTACTCACATTGAAAGAACTTATAAAACCATAACCATATGCCTTAATGTATACATAAATAAAACAGGGGGTAAGCTTCTTGGCATTTTCCCTGACAATGACAAGATTATTGCGCTGTAAAGCTACAAAGTTTGAGAATGAACATGATATACCCAATACGGCTATTATGTTAAATGAGACTGCGATCAATCACATCAGAGGTTTTAAAAGAAAGACTAAAGATCCAGCAATAGAACAGCTATAAAACATTTGGAAAGAAAAGCCTATAAATGGGTAATGCACAAATAGATTACATGACAACAATGTTATTGAAATTGAAACAAATAAATGGCTATCACCATCTGACCTAAAGCAGAGACTGAAAGATTTATCACTGCAGCTCAAGATCAAGGTCTGGACGTGCCAATCTAAACTGACAGAGAAATGAAAGCCAACTGACCTGACATAGTAGTGAAGGATAAAAAAGGAGAACTTGCCAGCTAATTGAAATATCATTTCCCACAGAGTGAGAGAACACTATAATAACAACAAAGAAGCTCTTAAAATATAAGGACCTGGAATTTGAAATTGATAAAATATGGGGTATGAATACCACTACAATACCAGTAATACTATGCACTCTTTTTCTGGTGAAAAAAGTGTGGAGAAGTACATCCATAAAATTCCTCAAAACATGTTAATACAAGAAGCTTAAAAGTTTGTCCTCTTTGGTACTGCCCATATTTTGAGGAGGATTTTGTCTATCAAGTAAAGTATACCACCATGATTAGAGACTCAAGTTCTTGGGATGAACTCAGTTTTAAAATTCAATGTTGCCTGAAAAGCAGGATGGTATTAGAAGAGGTTAAGCAAAGGAAGAAAGGATCTGCAATGGGGTTGATTGATTATAACATGATCGCACAATTATTGATTTTAGAGAGCCTGAAAGATTTAGGAGTGAATAGGTAAATTAGGGAGTTGCTCTAACAACGTATGAAATCATGATGAGAGTAATTAAAATATGGTGAGAAAATTCTTGGAGAAGTAAAGATCAATAGAGGAATCTTTCAAAGAGGCCCATTATCATCTTTTCTATTCATGACTGCATTAATCCCCAAATTAGGTCCATATTTTGAGGAAGTCAAAGACCGGATATGAATTTTCTAAAGTTAAAGAGAAAGTTAATCATCTATTTATAGATGACTTAAAGCTGGATGCAATGAATGAAAAATCATTAGACTCTTTAATTCAAATAGTTAGGATGTTCAGCAAAGATGTTGGAATGCAATTTGGAATTGACAATTGTGCTATACTATCTTTCAAAAAAGGAAATATCGTTGCATCAGAAGACATTATATTACCAGACAAGTCTTTAATCAAGTCATTGCAGTTAAGTGGAGGGAGTCTTATAAAAGGCAGTAACAAAAAGCTGAGATGGAACAACTAGATAGACGGACTAGAAAATTAATGACAATGCACAGTGCTTACATCCAAAAAGCAACGTTGATAGTTTGTATTTTCCCAGGAAAGATTGTGGAAGAGGCCTTTTTGGAGTAGAAGATACAGTCAATATTGCAACAGCTTGATTACAAAAATATGTAAAGAGTAGTGCTGAACGACTGCTAAGCTCACTTGCAACCATGGAAAATGATGAAGTTCGTGTGCCAGAAGTTGATCTGAAAATATGAAGGAAGGAAAATTGGAAAGAAAAGCACCACACGGATAATTTTTAAGACAGACTGATGAAATTGCTGGGGATACCAGGTTGCTATGGCTAAAGCAGGGAAGCTTAAAAAGGGAAACAGAGTCCCTCGTTCTTACAGCACAGGAGCAAGCATTCCGTACAAATGCAATCAAAGCATACATTGATAAATGCCAAGAGCAATGTAAAAGTAGGATCTTCAGAGAAAGGCGTGAGACAGCAAACCAGTTATTGAGTGGGTGTAGTAAGCTAGCAGAAAGAATAGAAAAAAGGCATGTTTTGGTTGGTAGGAGAGTACACTGGGAGATTAAAGGATGTATGGCATCGAGGTAAGAGATAAATGGTATTAACATGACATTATTCCAGTAGCAGAAAACCAAAGATGCAAAATTCTATGGGATTATAATATGCAGACAGATCATGTCATTCATGCAATACATCTAGATATGATAGTTATTACCAAGAGAGAAAACACAGCTCGAGTAGTATACTTTGCTTTCCATGAGAAGATTGAGAAATAACAGGATCTAGCAAGAGAATGGGAAAAGTTGTGAGACATAAAGGTGGTAATTCAGATCGTAATAGGAGTGCTAGGAACTACCCCAGTAATGCTACCAAAAATACTGAAGGAAATGGGCAGCATCAAAACTAACCTGCGTGAAATGCAGAAGGCTGTCATCTTGAATACTGCAAAGAACTTATCCATTTATTAGAGCAATATGCGGTATGTTCAATATGCGGTATGTTAAAATATAATTATTTTAACACGAAACATACCACAAGCTAACTTAAAATGCTATTAACATATCCCATCAAAAATGAAATTTTTGACCATACTATAACTCAGTGTTGATCTTACAGGTATTCGTCTTTTACCTTCTGATTCTAGCCCCTCAAATATGTTTTGAGTTGTTTTTTGAAACTATTTAACATAGGTAAGATGCGTAGTTTAGCAGGTATATCGCTGCAAGCCTTTAGTGCTGAGTAATGAAATCCTTTTTTTGCAAATTCAGTCCGATATCGCAGTGTCTGCAGATCTCAACAGTGCTGTGTAATATATTTCAGAATCGAAGATCTTTGGAGGTATTTGTTGAAAAAGTTTTCTGGTCAAAGCTTGTTCATAATCTCCAGATACCGAAGTATGGGCTGAGCACTATAAAAGCTTTCATTACTCAACTCTTAAGGACTGGAATAAAACGCATATTTATATATGTGAATTGCCAACAATAAATACCTTTAAAAGGCAACTTGAATTGAATATAAAGGGCAAGATATGAACAGACACGGACCCCATGAAGAACAATCCCATGCTAAATAGGTCTTTATTGTTTTTTATTCTATGGAAGTGTTACCTTTTGTATATATTACTTTTACTGAAGGATTTTATTCTGCATAAAGCTTATGAAATGAAATGAAAAAATCTGAGTGTCCTAAGTGGGGTACTTTTCAAGAGTGATAGGCCTAAAGTCTGCAGGATCAGATTTGTCACCATTTTTGCGACTGAAGGTAGTGCAGGTCCTTCTGAACTCAAGTGGACTATCCCCTAGTTGCAGAATAGCACGAAAAAGTTATGTGAGATAAATTCAAAGATATAGACAGCACTTAAAAGGAGTGTTAGCTCAGTGCGGCTCGTAGCAGTGCATTGCAGAAGAATGTGAGAAGAGAGACGACGCATGTGGCAGTACTTGGGGGTCGTATCTTTTGTAATATTTCATTTTTTCCTTTTCAATTTCATTCTACTATTGAAGCTAGCTATCCAGTGGCCCTAATGTTGCAACATTTCTTGGTCGCAGTGTGAAAGGAGTTGGCATGGCTTGGCTGACGTAAGTGCATAACTAGCTGGTGGCCCTGATGTTGCAACACTTTCTGGATGCAGTGTGACAGGAGTCTGTTAGCATGCATGACTATTCTTGTCTAAAGTATGCATGACTAGCTGGTAGCCTTGACGTTGCAACACTTTCTGGATGCAGTGTGACAGGAGTCTGTTAGCATGCATGACTATTCTTGTCTAAAGTATGCATGACTAGCTGGTAGCCCTGACGTTGCAACACTTACTTGGTTGCAGTTTGAAAGGGGTCTTTTAGCATGCATTACATACTAAGTACATCTAGACAAAACACAGTTATGTACAATCAAGATGCAAGTGCCACCCAAAGGGTGGCCATGACCGGCATCGTTTCTGTGATAAGTGTCCTTCTCATCCTTTGAAAGTCTCCTGTTCTAGTTGTCTATATTCAGATTGTTCTCTGATCTGCCTTCCTGACCATACCATGATTCAATGTGCTGCTGGAAGTGGCACTGGTACGGATATTATAAAGAGAGGGCAGGGGTAGGGATAGCAGGGATAGCAAGAAGGCAGGAGTGGAATTGACTAAAAGGAGTTGTGGATACGACCCCGTGAGGGCAGGTATAGGGTGGGATGGGAATGGATATCAAATCAGGTTGAAACTCTCAGAGATTCCCTCATTAACTGTCCTGAGGAACTTTCATCCAACGATTAATGCTAAGCGGAAGTAACACATGGACAATAGGGATTACTCGCCTCTGCGTTAACCGCAGATACCCGCGTATCTGCCCAAATATTCATTTATCTAGTGTACAAGGAGAACCAGAAGCTTTCATTCTAAAAATTACTTTTGAGATTTGCTGTCTCGAAGGAGGAGGTAAGTTGTATGGAATAGAATTCTAATAGGACAAAGAATCCAGGTGGGAACATTAGAAGATTTTACTAGTTTACAATGCCGCAGGAAAGTATGGAAAAACAGTCTGCATGCCAATGAATCGAAGGCTGGTGTTGGTGATGTACTCTGTGTAGAGTTAGCTTTGATATAACCCCATAAATTATATGGTTGATAAGAGATAATAACTGGAGTAGTTTGTAGTTTTGACCACAGGTAGTGAAGAACTCCATAGAATGCGCATGTGTTTACAATGTTAATTGACACTTGTCAAATTTGAATGAAATACGACCATTTGATTCCAGAAGAATTGCCATCCAACCACTTCAGTTTTCTCCTGAGTCGCAAAATATAACGATTTGATAGGAATTACATTACCATTCTACTTCCTGTATCTCGGTTAATCTTTTTCTCACTGAGCTGAAAGTTGTCAATAGTAGCTATTTCTAAGTACTTTCTCAGATTTTAATGCAAAGCTTTTAATTTTCTAAAAATAGGATTTCGTCACATCAGACTAGTGAACTCTATTTGCATTTTTTGCATAGCCACTTTGCTGTGGCAATTATAGTTACTTGTCAAGTTGTCTTGTGGTCACCAAAATTGGCCTCTGTGCATTGATGATTTAGATTTTCATTTGATGTTAAAAACACATCTTTCTTCAAAGCTGATGTGTCCTTAGACTCGTTTGAAATAGAGCTGTTTTACTCTGGGTTGAGCTCAGGTTAAGTTATTATGCAATATAAAAATTTAACTTGACTTTCAGTGAAAGGCTTTTATGTTGCAACAGTTGTTAAGTTTCAAATAACTCGCTGCTTCTTAGAGAGTGATGCATGTGAGAAAGTAGTAATTTGATGAATTATGGTTCTCTTTGGCTAATTATGTATTTTATTATCTCAGGACTGGTGGAATTCACATTCTTATGCCTCTTATTACCGTATGTGGAACGTTGTTGTGCATGATTGGTTGTTTGCATACATATACAAGGATAGCCTATTCATATTAGGTGACAATAAAAAGGCATTTGCTGCAATTTTGGTTTTTATTTTATCGGCCATCGCCCATGAGTACATTCTGATACTCTCCTTTGGATTTTTCTTTCCTCTGCTGTTCTTCATGTTTGGTGGAATTGGTTGTAAGTATACACTAATGTCATTCTAAATTTTTTGATATTGTGTTGTATCCATTGGTAAATATTACAAGTATTAGTTTTCCAAAGGTGCTATGAAGATACATATTGTTCTTTCCCAAGAGTTTCCAGTCACAGTTAGATTTCCACGATCTCAGTTACACAATTAGGAAAGGACAGTTAAACTTAAAGTACGCTTAATGATTTATGGGATTCTTCGATATAAGTAACGTTAAAGTCTAAAGAATTCGTTGGTGTCGTTGGTTTGATCCGTTTCTGCAACTAACACTTTGAAAATAAGGTTGTTGGGGTCTAAAATCGCCCACTATCAAAAGATTGTGTCGACGAAATGGCTTGGAACTAGTGAATGAATGACGTAGATTGAGTCAACAATTCCAGCGTGAGTGTTCACTGAACGCCCGTAGAGTAAAGCTAATGTGTCCTTCTTACTTTGGTTTGGTAAAGTATCGTTAAGAAAACAGACAATCCTACTGATGTAGTTTCCTAGTTTTCATTAGATATCGAAGATCCTAATAAAGTAGACCGATAGAATGTTCGATGAAACACTGCAATGGTTGGAACTGATATTTTAGGCCCATATATCCCGCACAGTATGTTTGCGTACCTAGTGCAGAGATAGGGTTTTTTTCGATAGTAGTCCTTGGTTGTAATTTCATTTCTGTATGGACATTCTGGAATTTTGCTGCATATTTTAAGGTTGAGGATTACTTTCGTGTGGTATGCAATTTTCCACCTTGGTTGGTTTTCTTCCGTTATTCAAAGCCATTGTTGACTTTCGTTGTCTGTAGATGTACTGACCATTAGGTTTTACAATTCTAACACATATAGCATATGAAATAATTATGATAATTGGAAATATTTCTCTACTTCCCAATCATTAAGCACGACTTCTATTTGTTGAATTTGACTTTTCACAATCCGATCACCATGTGCCTAGTGCTTTAGTGCTTTAGATAGGCCAGGGTTTACCCGTATGCCAAGCTTTTCACATCTGAGTCCTTGTTAAGGAGCTTTGGAGACCTAACAGTGAATCACTTGAGCCCATAGAATGTGCCAAACGTGGTACCAAGAATTTTCCGACAGGGTGACTGTCTCTTCCGATGAGAGGGGCTGAAATACCGTTAGCAGGGTACTATAACTGCTAAAAAGCTCCGAAAAAGAGCTTTTCACCTTACGACAATTGGATAGTATGTTCCAACAAGGGATTACACTACCCTCAATCCTCTGGGATATATAATATTTTCAAGGCTCAATGCTTCCAACATTTCCTTGAGGGTCAGTTCTGAAGCTGTCCAATTTTTGTAGAGTCAGTCTACCTCCCTCCAGTCCCTACGACATGTGACTTGACTCCATAAGATGGTTGTAGAATCTCCCACCTCAGCACAGGTGGACTCTATGCATCTAGCTACCACATAATAAAAAAGTCGTTTTTAATCACTTTGGTGATCATCAAGATCGAGCTTTGCTTAGTTCAAAAACTATTCTATAGAGCTGTCCTGGCAATAGAATGTCTGACTCACTGGTATGACTCAATTTATGTCACAGATTTCCTCATTCCAGCATCTTTTACGTCCTTGCTTTTTTAGCAAAAAAGTGTCTTAAATTTGGATTTTAGATGCGGTTTTGACCACTTTTTCAAGCTATAAATTGAAATCTCATTATATAATTCGATTTACCACATTGCAAACTATTGAAATAGCAGAGTTTTAAATTTGACCTTTCAGCTAAAATTCAACTAACACATAACATTTGTCTTTTGGAATTAAGGAGTAGTTGTGAACCTGTGGCCGTTCACCTTACAGTTTGGCTTTATTTCTGTCTAGCATCGAGAGAAGTTCAATTTTATTTGCTTTCTTGTTATGACATTCAGTTTGTTTACTTTTGTTGTTGAGATTAGTGGCTTGGTATTTAACAAATTATTGGTGATTTTCTAGTTTAGGATCTTTAATAATGGATTGAAATTCATTACCTGTATTCCTTATAACAATAATAGTTTTTAACTATTCTGCATTATCTATTCCATAAGTGTATATATTTTTTCATAGAGTACATTCTACAGTTTGTTTTAGTCTGATTGGACCTAAAAAAGGACAGAGACCACACTCCGGCTGGAATATATTCATGTGGATTAGCCTGATATTGGGAAATGGGTTACTGTTTTGTTTATATAGCCAGGAATGGTTTGCAAGCAAGAACTGCCCAAGAGATATGGTATGCTATTGATCTTCTAGTTATTGAAGTGGTTACTTATTCTTACTTTATGTGGTTATTGATTATGAAAAAAATTTTATTATCTATCAATTATTCAATAAAGGATCATTGAAAGGTTATAGCACCAAATTTTTGTATGGATTTTGATGCCTCCGTCCCCCATTCTCAAAAAATGGGTGTTTCATGTAACAGATCCGAATCAAAATTGCACAAACATTCTTAATCATTTCATTGATACTTTGAATGACAGTACGTACAGACATCTTGAATTCCATGAATTCCATTTAAATTCATTTCGTGCATCCAAACAAAGTGGTCACATAAATGACATATTCTAGGTATAACAAATTTGACTGAAAAAAGTTTTAGATGAAAAGGCCAAGTGATGGCATTATACGGAGTTAACCAAATTGAACTGTTACACTTTGGTTAGAGTCATTCTAAGCAATAGGGATAAATAGAATTGGTAGGGCGCTTATAACATGTAAAGTAGAGGGTTTTTTAACCTTCTAATATCATAACTTAATGTCATTTCATTCTCATACGATTAAGGTAGGACAGGCAATGAACGAATGCTCCGTATACTGTACGATATACTTTGCAATACAATGAAATATAGTAACAAAACAAAGTCGATAAATATTAAGATGAAAAATACATAGTTCTACAAAAGTATTTTTAAATTTAATAGAAAATCAGAAGTAAGCTAGGAAAACCTTATTTCTGCTGTGTATGAAAATATACAGGAAAGAAGCCTTCGTAATTTCAAGTGGAAAGGCATTCCATGATTTAACACCTCTGCAGGTAAATCAGTTTTGTCCATTGTTTGTTGCTGTCTTTGACAGCTATATATCTATGCTGGTATTTTGTAGATGCCACGGGTGACTATCAGAATTTCTTATAAGTATTCCTGGCAAATACTCTTGTACTTTAAAAGCCATAGCAGGCGTGGATTCACCAGATATTGTGACTGGCGCACAAGGGCATATTTGTAATCGGGTTTGGTCAAGACTTGTTAAACAAATGGGGTGGAATAAATTAGCCCTATAGCAGTATACATAGAGACTGCAGGTACTTCATTAGCTGCGCTTTTGGAACACAAATTGAAAAGATCCTTATTTGCAGTTAATTCTTCATGCCTTTCATGCCTTATATGATTTTGGACGTGCAGGCAGATTACTCGAAACATATACTGTAAAATTTACTAAGGCAAGAAAAACTCTAAATTTACTTTTTAAAATTTTTATTCTGTGTAAACTCGACCAATGATATGCATTCTTGTAGCTATAGATTAATGTAGCTACCTTTTGCTAGAAATTTCTTCTGCCCAATGAATATTTTTTTTATCGCTCAACCATAGCTCGCCAGCAACTCTAATACATTGGCATACAAAAGAGTAGAATTCAGCTCAGTTTGCTACAAGATATTATCAAACAATAGGCATCTGTAGGAAGTACCAGACATGACTTTGTGAAAGTTGTACAAAAAGAGATTTCAGTAGCAGTAGATATTAGCATGTTAGCAAATTTTATGAAAATCAAACAACATCAACTAGATGAAGTCTTTGGTAAATGAGGCAAAAAATCAAATTTAGTTACAACTTCAACAGCATTCATCAAAGTGCTGCAAAGTGACCGTGTTGGACGGACACAGGAAGGGACAAAGACTTGAGGACAAAACTTTTCTATTACTGTGCTCCAAAGATGCAGCAAAGGACAAATGTGTGTAACCTCAGAATGCTTCAAAGCGACATATCTCTTGAACAACGATGGGAACACAGGGGGACATTTTCAGCAATCTCATCATTGTTCTTCTGTAAGGACAATTTATCATAATTGGCATTGGAACTCAACCTTAAAAAATACATGAATGAAGCCTGTGAGTGTCTGTCTACTAATCGGAAGAAGCAATAAGTACTTTAATACAGTTTTGAAGCTATTAATTCATCATCTTTTGAAAAGCTTCGTCAAAACAGAGAATGTCATGCAGCTTTAAGCTTCTGTTGTGTTTTCTTGCATACATGTCAATCACTTTGTCTAGATCTAATTTTATACCTTTGTGTGTTTACATTGTTGCAAGCCCGTTAATTCTTCGATATGTCGTTGTACTCCGAAGATACATATTTAGTATTCTAACTTTTTAACTAGGTGCCTGCTAAACGCGGGTAATTCTTCCCCTGACACACCCACTAATTAGCCTTGGAAAGACAAGACATGTCTCCATTTGGCTGTGCATACTGAGAAGATCTTTGATTAACAACAGCATATTACATTGTGAAGCATCTTGGGTTGATGACAGCAAATGACACCCTTCCAAGCATGTCAATTGACTGATGACATCACAGGTCACTGCAAAGGAGCATGTGACCCCCTGCCATGCCTGGTTGGAATGCAGAACCAAATTTTCGGCAGAATTTGGGCGACTTCTGACAGTGACTGTGAAAACTTTTCTAATTTATTTAATTACCCTATAATTTTACCATGGGTTTCATGGTTTACCCTTCCCATTGTTTTTCGTTTATTGATTTAGCCTTTCGTTGGGTTTCGCTAGGTTTCCCATGACTATTTTGTTTACCATTTGCTTTCTTATAAATTTTGATTTCGAGTAAGGCTATTAATTGATGAAGGATCCCTGGAATTAGGGTCCGAAACGTCTGGACTTGTCGTGTTTATATCTAAATAATTGCAAATGTCGTAGTTCATGCAATCATGTTTCTTATTATTGTCATGTTGATTCTGCAATTTATTGGAAAATTACGTTTCCTGCACAGTGAATCTATTTAGAATACTGTTGTCCCATAATGTGTGCAATTATAGAGATACCTCTGTATAGAGTCTCATTGGCCTCGGAATAGCATGCCGACAATTCATTTAGCATGTGATCTAAGAAAGGAATTGAAACATTAGTGTATAATAATCAGATGGATATTCTGCAGGAATGTTCCTTGTATCCTTTTGACACGAGGAAGCTCATGGTGAGTTAGTAGACGCACCAACTTGATTTGCCTTTGTAGTAGCATCTTCAAACTACACATTATTATAACAATCTATCAGATTTTGTGCTGTTTGAAGTGAAGTTTTCAATGCACTTATATGCCTTATACCTTCAATAAGATCAATATGACTCCCTTGCAGTTGGGTCGCAGCTGTGTGCGTATAGCTCAAATTTTCCTTCAATATCACAAGTGTTATGATAAAGTCAAAGTCACAGAGAAGTGATATTAATCCATGTACATTCGAGGTGATGTTTTTCCACTCATTACTTTCATTATCACACATAATCAACATGGCTTCAAGCACTGCAAGGTACATTCCACTGAGTCTTTGCTTCAGTCTTATGCACAAAATCCAACTAGTTTGGCAGACATGTACCAGCTTCCAGAAAGGACATCCTTCACAACAATTTCAAGAAGAAGTTGTCTTTTAGTGGAGTTTCCAAAGAAGCATGAAATTTCCCTCTCCTTATCCAGAACATTGTTAATGGTTCGTATACTGCAAGATGAAGCAACACAGAGAATTAATCTATGGGACATACAATGAGTATACATAGCACGATCATTCAATTGCAGAATTCATATAGAGACCCTGGAATATCATCCTGCCATGTTTCCCGCACCCTAATAGCACTGTCTTCTACAATCCTTGATATCAACGTTCAATTCATCTGTTATGCAGCTGAAAATTTTATTGGCATGTGCATCTCCTGAAGTGCCACTATCACAGTGCACAAATTTGATTAATCTCTCTTGTATGTTTCTTTCGTTGTCAATGTACATCAATTTAAAGGACATCCTTGATGAAATCATCGAAAAAAGAGACAAAGGCTTTTGCTTTTCTTGAAGACAGTAGTTTTGTGCTCAAGACAGAATATACCTCTACTACGCCACAGAGGTGACTCTAATTATTACAAAAAGAACACTGTGGGGATTTTTAAGCACTTTTACATTTCAGGCTGGACAGTGGTAATAATGATCTAGCAGAGCACCTTAAAATGGCACTTAGAAATGCAACTTATCGCTCAAAAACTACCCGTCTTGCATCTGCTCTTTGTTGGAGCAATCTGCCACTTCATCAGTAAGGATGGAATAAAAGCGACAATTTTTTAATTCTTCAGTTATCTTCTCATTTAAAAATTCAGCAGCTCATGCTATAAATTCATTCTGAGTAGTTTTTGAGCGATAAGTTGCATGTCTAAGTGCCATCTCAAAGTGCTTTGCTAGATCATTATTACCGCTGTCCAGCCTGAAATGTAAAAATGTTTAAAAATCCCCATAGTCTTCTTTTTTGCAATAATTAGAGTTTCTTGTAGACAAATTTTCCAGCTTTGGCAATGCAAGACTTATCACATTTTACCCGAAAGTATCTACCTGTAACGGCAAAAGTTTGTTGTCTTACTTAGACTGTTGCTTAGAGCAATGTAGATGAGAGGGGTGTACCAAATAACACAAGTTGTTCAGAAAACACAAATAGTATGAGAAGGAGATTGGACAGAAAATAATAAGAGGACTTAAGGGTCTGCAGGTGTGCCCCCAGACACATTTTCAACTTTATGCTCTCTAGAATGCCAGAAAACGCCCCTGCAAGAAGTGATGGGGGTATACACACACTAGACTTCCCCGTGACACTGCCCCTGTTTCAAGCTAAAGCTGATGATTTGTTCTTTCGTTTTCCTCATTCCTTTACTTCAGCACAAATTGCATCTCATTATTGCTAATGTATTTGAGTGGGTAATTTTCATTGCTTTGCATAGTTGTAACTATCCATTTTTGTGTATTTTACTCAATTTTAGACATCTGTTCTTTATTAGAATGATGAGACAATGACTTGCAAAAGATAGCATTCATGCTGCTTATCCTGCTACGTATTCTGCGTTCCTATAGAAGTTTAATGTTATTTTGCCACTCCCTGTAACCTTTTTCTCTGGTTGATCACGGACCCCCTGCCCCCGACAGCACACCACCGCTGACACGGATTAGATGCAAAGGAGTTCAGATATGAAGTGAAGCTTTCAACGCATATTGGAAATCTTTGTATTAGCTAATGAAAACCGCCTCGTTTTCTATTCGTAGCAGTTTTGGATCAGATCCATGAGTTCACACAGGATGCAATTGGATCAGATCCAAAAGCTCTACGGCTTCTCATCTGATCTAAACTAGTACATTTAGCAGAGCCAACCTTATTCAGATGGAGGTACAATGTCTGCCAAAAGTCTTACTACAATACCTGTGATTTATGCTACTGGCAAACTACAGAATCCCCCCCCCCCCGTAAGACAACGTTATTTGAAAGGTATTTGAATAGCAGAGGAAGGATAAGTGATACCCTTCCAAATAACCAAGGGCCTTGGCTAACGATTTAATATTGTATGAAGAGAGAAGGATATTTACATTATCATTTCTACAATGAAAGTAGAACAAAGATAGAAATATCCTAACAGTGTACGGGACTTTTGGCAGATATTGTAGTTTCGTGCGCAGACAAAGCCTATCTGCCGAAGTTTGGGAATGGACCTACACAGATCTGCTCCTGCGTGTAGGAAAACTTAGCGTAGCACCATATGAGTAGTCATACATATATGATGTTGGAAAAGAGTGAGGGAGGGGGTTCACTGAATTTTAGACTTTTTTATACTATGCAGAAGGGAAGGGGAAGGGTATTTGAGAATTTAGACGCCCCCTACATGCAAGTTATTAAAACTAGAATGCACATGTAGATGTACCATTTCAGAGGTCTATCTATAACAAGAGTGTTTAACATATCATTTTGTCATCATGTCTAGTTTTCTCAAATGCTACAACGCAACACTTCCAACAGATTGAGGACAAGAAATGGCCTTGACTTCACTATCAAGGCGTATGAAGGGTGTAGTACCAAACATCTTGTATAATCCTACCCCTCTCCAAAATCATCTTCTAAATCTATCCTTGATGATGACATATACGGCACTTGTTGCTTTTTTATGCATCTCAGTTAGCCATTTTCAATGGGAGTTCACATGTGTGTTTGGAGAGTGGGAGGTCACACAATGTGGATTTCATAGGAGAGAGTAGATCTAAACTTTTAAGCCTATATCCAACAAGGGGCAGGCGGTCAGAAATTGCGAATATTTTAAATGTCGTTTGAGTGAAATAGTAACACCAACTAATGTCTAATGTTATGCCTAAAATACACTGTTTATTTCATCATTTGACCGTTCTGATCACTTAACGCCGTTCTGAGACAAGTTGAGTATGCCTAGAATTTACTGTTTATGTCACTGCTTTGTTGGAATGCACAAGTCAAATGAAATTCAAGATGTCTTTATTTATTAATTCAGCTTCTAAGTAATTCACTCATTAATTTTTTTCAAAAGCTTCGGCTATCTTATAGTTTCCAAAAGTAAATGAAGTGCATGCAGTAACTGACATTAGTGAATTCTCATACGTTCATAGTATTTTAATTGTGGTGCTGATTGAGCGTATTCTTGATTTTAAAATATGCTCTTGCTCTTAGTAATGTATGCTTTTTTCTAGTCCAAATTCTCGGAGGTTGTGCTCCCACGCTCATGGAGTAGTGACTGTGTTACTTGGACCTGGAATATTACTAATACGATGCTTCCAGCTTCACCATCTTTGAACTTGTAATGAATTTCAAGTTTATTCACTTTTGCTTATGCCGTTAGTATTTGTAGTAGCAAACTTATATCTAAAAGAAACAGTCAATTGGCCTCATTTAATGTTATTTGTTTTGGTATTGTATTAACTTCACGACAAGTAAGTACTATTGTTACGGCACCTCGCTCCTAACTTCTAGGTTTATAAATGTAACTTTCTACCACCACCATATGAGGCCCCTTAGAAAACGTTAGCTTGTCATCCTGTTTTGATAATTTTTTGATACGGACGAGCGCTTCTTTCATTTGTTTTATTTTGTTTATAAGACATTGAAGTCTGGCGTGCTTTCGTTGGTTGTATTATCTTTCATCAAAGTAATAAAGCGCTATATTTCGACTATAAATACGGTTGTGAGGATGTTATGCTTTAAAATGCAATGAGGTCTACTCTATGATTAACGATTTATCACAAGACCTGGGGTGGTAATGTAATCAATGTCTTGGTGGGAGGGTTTCGACTGATACAAAAGTTAATACCTAATTTTGAATGCAATATTAGTGATTCCCAATGACACATATGACTGAACAGAATTTAAAAAATAAAACAAAGTTGACACAGGGGGAAAAATGATGCCCATGAACCTAAATTTGTCTATATAAATGCATCCCTTAAAAAAAACTAATTCTCTATTAACTGTGCTATGTATATAGTGAAGGTAACTGGGTTTGTTTGCTGGACTATGTGTTCGGGTATACTATTCCATTTCAGTATTACACAACAAAGGCATGAGAATTTTGGACAACACTAAAGGAAGAAAATTTAGGCATTTTGTTTTAGGATTTGAATTACATAACACGGTTCCCACGCTTCCTTAAATTCCTTAAAACTCATTAAAAAGTATCCTTTAACATCCTTGGAAATCCTTAATTGTTTCTAAATTTTTCAAAATCTTCTTAAGTTTCCTTTAAGAATTATACCTTTAATCGCTATTGTGACTTTTTTGTAAAGGACAGCTTTAAATGAAAAAGTAACGCCAGTGGATTGCAAAACATTCGTATGGGAATGTCTGGTATGTTTTATTTAGGGATTTCGCTATAGGATCTAATGGGAAAGTTGGAGAGAGTCAGAGAAAATAGGGTAATTTTTCTAGGAAGCTTACAGGTCAGAGAAAGTCGGGGAAAAGTCTTCAAGGTTGTGCGACGAGTTTTCAGAAGTTCGTATTGTTGTTGACCTTCAATTGTATTAATGTAGGCCACCAAAATTTTAATGTCTTCCTCACTCTGCTTAAAATTTGTATTGTTTCATGTCTAACACTAGGACGATTCATTTTTGTCATGTTACGTTTCTACACGTCCATAGACGCATTGGGGACTTGCCCATCAATAGTTCACGAGGCTGTATACAGAAGTGATGTGCACTGTATTTTTCAATCGTTTCTCTTGATTTTTACTCAATCAAGAATCTAGGAGCACAGATACGTGGCATGCAGAGATTGTGACTTTGTTGTGTGACAAGCTCAAATCTATTCTCATTCTCAGCACGATTTTTAAGGAATTTCAGTATGCAACTTAAGCGGAGAGTAAGATTCCAGCACTTCAATTCTTGGATTTGCATGCCACTTCAAAGATAACATTTGCTTAATGACACTGTTTGGTGTTGGGGAAGACCCTTAAGTGCATTCCGTGAAGACCAGAGTAAAACTCATTTTAGCCCAGGGGCCACAAAAGACACAATATAATGTCATGCAGGCTGGATAGGTTCATGAAGTCAGAGAGGGCTGGGTAGTAGGGACTTAAAGTATATGTAGCTTATCGCATGTTTCCTATCTTCCACGAAAATTGTGAAACACTGGGGAACCAACTCTATAATTAGCAGCTAATGCAAGAGAGCAAAACATTAGGTTTCAGTTTATTCACAATTCCTTCAGGCCTTGGCAGGCGGGATCCGGCCTGTGTGCTGTATGTTTCACCCCCCCTGGTGTAGCCAATGCCAGATGTCTGAGAATAAACTATGTTTCTTCTTTGGTGCACTATACGATTAATGATGAAAATACATTCTGTTCTGCAAAAGGGGGTTCTCTGTTATTCTAGAGGGTGCTACTGCAAAATCTTTTTCTGAAGAGAAGCCCCAGACCCCAATCTTCCAATACAATATCTTTGAAGAAAGGAAAAATACTTTTTGATTCATCGGCGCAGATATGCAACATACACAGCGTCCAGCTTTTAACTTGACTTCTACAATTGTGCTGTCCCCCACCCCCTATCCAGTTTGGATGTTTACAAGTATGTGTTTTACGACTCTTAAGTTTAGTACATGATCATCAGGGCAGGGAAAATATAGTCATTTTGCAGCATTTCAGCCAGAAATGCAAGGAAAATGAAGGAATTATTTTTTTAGAAATGTGTATGAACCCCGTTGATACAGTGGATTTTGTGTTTTGTTGGTGAAGAAAGGGTAAATATCACAAATCCTTCTTAAAATATCCTTACTTATCATTGGTTTGTGTTGTAATCGAGTTAAATTCTCGTTAGTAGTTGCTTTTTTTCTCCCTAGAATCCTTATTTTTGTAATTATAAAAAGCATGTGAAACCTGTATACGTTCTTGCATCAGTTTATTTTGAAATAGTCAGATTGCGTTAATACGACCGGTATTTAAAGCTTTTTTTGAAGGCATGTACAGTTGTCCCTCGCTATAGTGCAGTTCACTTTCCGTGGTCTCGCTGTTTCGTGGATTTTTGTTTTGATGCAATTTTGTATGCTTTTGGCTTAACGGCGTATTGAAAGGGCATTGTTTTAAGCGTTCAAGCTTTGAGTGTTTTTAATAAGAAAAAAATATAATATCTGCCTGAGAATAATGTGTAAAGTGTGTGTTGAGGACTCTTTCAGCTTCAATTCATACATAATAATTGCAGGAAATAAAGATAGCTGCTTTGCGGATTTCAGCTGTTGCGGGTTGTCTTTGGAACATAACCCCCGCTATAAATGAAGAACCACTGTACTCAATTACAAAGTCTCTAATTTTGAGCACTTTAGCATATCTGTTACACTAAATCTTTGACTTTACTTGTTTATGCCAAACCATGCAGCGCGACTTTTTTGAATCATCTCTATGCTTTACTGTAGCTCTTTTGAGACTGATGGTGTTTGGAAAAGTATTTAATTTTGAGACGGACTAGATTCAGACATGATTTCTCCTGTATGCCTACGAACGAGTCTTAAAACCTCTACGTAAAAAGAACAATAATGATGACCTTCAAAAAAGCTTTAAACTACAGGCTTTGTAGGAAATTTCTTATAGCCCTACCACACGCTAGATATTCAGCTGTAATCTGACGCCCTCGTCGTGTACCATGTCAAAACATAGCCAAGAGAAATCGCGCCAGCAACTTCTGAGTATATGCTGAAGCATGACACTTCCAGCATATTTGTCAACTGCAGCCACCCTTTGACTGTTGACTAAGTTTATGCTTTGGAACAGACACTACATCTATTGATATACCCTTGGAAAATTCTTCTCTCGCTATCTCTCTCGCTATCTCTATCTATTTATCTATCTATCTATCTATCTATCTATCTATCTATCTATCTATCTATCTATCTATCTATCTATCTATCTATCTATCTATCTATTGATCTATCTATCTGATCTAATCTATCTATCTATCTATCTATTTATCTATATCTATCTATCTATCTATCTATCTATCTATCTATCTATCTATCTATCTATCTATCTATCTATCCATCTATCTATCTATCTATGATTATATCTATCTATCTACCTATCAATTTTGCGCTAATAAGGAGCAAATCAACTATCTGATGTTTATGGATGATTGTGTATTGGCTACCAAAGATGAAAGACGGCTTGATTCTTTGATTTCAACTGTATGAGTTATTAGTACAGACGTAGATATCAAATTCGGATAGGAGAGGTGTGCAATGTTAGTTTCAAAGATAGTAAGTGTCAAAACATGATGGAATAAAATTACCGGATTCCAATGCTATTATATCAATCCATGAAGAAAGTTGTTATGAATATCTTGGTGTTGCCATAAATACCTGGACATTGATTTGATATGCTTGATTGGTGTAGAGATGAAATAAAGCCATTTGACAGGACCACGAGGAAAACAATGAACATACACAAAGCCCTACATCTTAGGGGATACTGTGGTGAGAGATTGTACTTCTTAAGAAAAGAAGGGGTTATGGGACTAATTTCTGTAGAAGACTTCATAGATCTTGCAATATGGAGCCTAGAAAACTACACTATTTTCAGAACATCTCGGAATGTTAAATTTCAGGCATTATATCTTCGAACATTAATTTCGGCAACTTATTATGATATCGAACATTTTCGGACAAAATTCCTGACAAATTGTTGAGAAAAACAAAGTAAAGAGTATGTAAAAGCGTTTAAACATATAAAATCTATAGTCAGGAAGCAACGAAATTGTTCCAACACAGCCAACAATCATCAATTTCAACATTAGACAACACAGACACTTACGTAAAGGATGAAGAGCTGATTGTGTTGTAGTTGACAACTACCATATAGAACGACGGACACTAAATGTTATCCACTGTTAAGAGGCCATTCATTATTCATTAATTAGTCGGCACTCATTAATTGTAGGGCAGTCCCAAAATGGTTTGCTTATTAAGTGATCATTTTCCTTTGTTGCTTCGTCCCTACCTCAGAGTTTAGTGATGGCGTAAGGCAAGAGAGTATCCAACTGTAAGTGGAAGCAGCAATGAATTTGTCAAGGATTTTGAAGTAGAAGGCAGAAGTGAAGCTGTCCAATGGAGCTACAATACAATAGACGATTGAAAACTGGGAGTCGACCCATATGATATTGATATGTTTTGTATTGGTATGAGATGGATTGATCTACTTTAGGCCTAGCGAGATATACTGCATTGGAGAGGGAGGAGATTTCATTTTCGTTCATACAAGTAACGAAAAGTCTTGGATATTTTATACTCTTAGGAAGGTACGGATCTAGAAAAGATGATTGAGAAGGACCATCAGGATACAAGTATAAATTCACTTCAAAAGTGCGCTTAGCTCGTAGAAAATTTCATTAGGCCACATCCCTAAAGCTTTGGGGGAAGTTCTAGGGAGCTCTAGTTATTGATATAGAACTATATTTCCTTATGTGCCGATTGCATAGTTCTAGTAGTAGCTAAAAAGATACAGCTCTCTATCTCAGAACTTGGAATCAATGGCAAGTCTGGTGATAGACTGCTGAGATCCTTGAATGAAGGAATAAGATGTCTTGCAGTAAGTGTAATGTACTGGAAACGCTGGACAATTTAAATTCGTTATTGTGCTGATTTTCGTTTTCAGACGTCATTCTGCTTAGATGAGGCATAGCCCCCCTCTGGATCCGCCAGTTACATTAAATTGGGGGAGGGGTTCAGAAATGACCAACAATACAATAGAAAATGCAGTAGCTTTTTGCCACAAACTTATAGTAAGGTGACATTACGAAGTGCAAAGAATGAAACGATGTTAGAGAATACAACATTTGTGATTAATTTGATTTTTCACATCATAGATTTTACGTGCATGTCAAAGTACCTCCTCTATAAATTGTTTTGAGTAAGAAGGTACTGAACCAGAAATGTAGGAGGACAGATGTCTAACCTGTGTAAAATGGTAAACTAACACTTCCTAATGGGAGTTAGCTTTGGCAATAGATTTCAGATTTAGAAATGGAAGAAATACTATAGGAATTTTGCAGATTTCCTTACTTTCAAATGTATTGAGATTTGTCATGATTCAACCATCAACAAACTTCCAGGAAAAGGGCACGTTTGTTCTTCTGCTGGAAAGGGGCAGAGTGTAGACCCACTCCCGAATCCAAACCTAAAGTGTACATACCTTAAGATACTGGATGGTGGCCATTTTGACAGTGCTTTAAAGGGATAGTGGTTGTAGTAACTGCACTTTTCCCGAACAGTTTTTCAAGGTGCTTTAGATTCTTGAGGAACACAGGACCTCCATACATTGTAGAATCACTGATCAATATGAAGAATTAATAGTTCTGCAAGTTCTTTATGTTGTAGCATTTACAAAAAATGCAGATGGCCTTTATCATTTGGTACAACTTCTGTATTTTACCTGTGTATTTCTATCACTATCTCAACATTACTTATATTCAGGGACGCCGGAAGCAATTCGGGGCAACTCCCAAAAAGAGCACTTTCAACATTGAGTCTTCCTGAAACTCCATTGTAGGAGGTTAGTAGGCTGTTTCTGTTGTTACCAGTCACTATTCACTCCGCTTTTTAAGCAGTTGCTGGGCTTACCATGAAACTTTTACAGAATTCCATGCAAATATGTTTGCCTAAACCTTTCAGTGTATTAGACATGATACCAGATTTATTGTCTACTCTACGGCCCACCATGGTTGGGCCTGAAGAAAATTTCCAAAGCTAGGGCTCCGAAATTAGTGTATAGAAGTAAGAGAAACATATTGCTAAAGGCTATTTAAATTTGAAAACGGCTTACTGTAATATTTAGGGGGCTCTTTGGGACTTTGGTAAATTTCCCTTACTCTTACTCTGGACTGCACTAGGTTGACCAGCGAATAGCATATTCTAGATTTTAGCATTAAATAATTTTGAAAAATAAATAGTTTTCCACAGAAGCCTTGTATCGAGGTGATTTACATTTAAAAACAGTTTACTTGTATATTCAGGGGGTTCTTAGAGAATGTGGGCAAAATTATGCCATGGGTCTCAATGTTGCAGCCTTCTCCTACAGAAAATATACACATTTTTTATATAAAACCCCTTTATAAGCACCCTGGTGCTAGACAGCCTAAAATTTAAGGAGCTTTTAGAACTACAAGGAAAGAGCTAAGACATTTAAGACAAATAGCACATTGAACTCGTTACCTGTTGCAACTTAAATCTGTACCAAAACAATGTACGTTCGGTTTCGTAGCAATTTAGCTCGCTAAATTGAGAAACTTTTAGAACTAAAATGCGGTCAAAGATTAAGAAACTTTTAGTACTAGCCCTTGAGCTACAATCCTCGCTAAAAGTTATCTATTAGAAAGTTTCATAGCTATTTCAGTGATTCTGGCTAACCTTCGAGTTCTCGCCTCCCTCCCCCCTTACCCCCAAAACAATCTTCATTTATAGGTAGGAAGGACGGATGTAAAGTTACATAGTCCAAGTTACTTCAGAGTTGGCAAAAATTCTGCATAATTCAGCATTGTACCAGGAGGAGGGGGTGGATTATGAGATAAAATGTGCGGAAATCTGCGAAGCGTTCCAACTATTGTGGCCGGGATTACAGGTTTCTTACAAAAGTGTGTGTAGTACTTGTGTGATCTGCAGGAGCAGTGATGCTCAGAAGGGTCTTTCAGCCAGTTTCTGCCCCTGTCCCTCGTTAGGGAAAGGTTAAGACATACTAGTCTCATTTACTCAGTAACTGCAGGGCCGTAACAGCCTATGGGGCCGGGGGGGCCGCGGCTCCCCCAAAATTTTGGCAAAAATGTTTTTTAATTTTTAAATTTTTTAATAGAAAAAAATTATAATATGACAAATCTCAAACATGACACTGATATATTCATTACTTTAACAAAAGAGATGATGACAGCAGCTATGGAGATGACAGAATGCAATAACACAAAATGTGGATGACTTCGAAAAACCGGAACCAACACAAAAAATAACATTTTACATTCAGCCAATTACGTAATCACAAAAATCAGTTGTTTAGGAAACTTCTTGTCTGATTGATGCATTCTCACGTATTACTACATATTTTGAGGCTAGTTCTAGACAATTTCGTAATCTTTATTTATATTTTGACTTGGTTTCTTTGATTAAATAAGTGTATGTCTCAGTAAAATTTAGATCAGAATTATAGCTGTCGTTCATAGTGTAATCGTAATAATATCCATCATACGTAGTTATTTTTCGTGAATCATAGAAGAAAAACTGAATATAGTGTGCAGCAAAAAAGATTCATTGGTTAAATGTTTTATACTTGCTACAACTACCATTAAGCAAACCAAGATTAGTTGGGGAATTAAAACGGAAAAGACAATGTCGGATGAAAGCAGGTATTTAACTTTTATTTAGCTTTTAACCTTCTGTTCTGTGAAAATTTCAACAATAACCTCCCCATGGCTTTTTTGCTACTTTTGGTATTTTTTTGTAAAAGCAATTAAGAACTGACATTTTTCGCTTTGTAGTGCAGCTGAAGCTTCATCGTCTGAAATTTCCAGTGAAGTTACATCAAGCAGCAATGTAACAATAAGTCATGATTCTCCATATTAACCAAGAAACGTCGAATTTACAAAATCAGGGAAGATTTGACATGAAAGAAGCGTCCAGGCAAATTGGTTTGATCTGTACCCTTGGCTGCATTATGACGAAGAATTGCCAGCAGCGTTTTGTTTTACATGTGTCAAAGCTGCCGAGACAAATTCTCTCTCTACACAGACTTTATCTCAAGGAGACGCGTTTCTCAGAAAAGGTTATCAGAACTGGAAGCACGCTCTCGAAAAGGCACGGGGCTTCCAAAAACATGAAATGTCGCAAGCACACAAAGAGGCCACCATTCGTTAGGTTAAAAGTAGTTCAAACCAGCCTGATGTTGTTGATATGGTATCATCTGAAGCAGAGAAGCAAAGATTTAAGAACCGCCAAATGCT
>OLMO02000257.1:13907308-13970568 GCA_900291935.2 Cassiopea xamachana | reverse complement strand
AGTTTCTCTGGCACGTCAGCGCCTGCTATGGTGGCGCCTTTTTTTGATACTGCTGTAGCAACTATTTCCAAACCTGCCCCCCCCCCAAAAAATTTGGGACCTGTTACGGGCCTGAACTGATAGACATCAGTCTGCATTTGACAGTAGTAAAGATATTTGAGGATATGTTTTACAATTTTTGTTGAGTCCCTAATGTGATCTCAGGGCGTCACAAAGGACGACGCTGGGACCCCACACCCCATTGATTCGGGTGGAGACAAAGGTTCATTCGGCAAATCTTGTCTCTTATTGGTAAACCGTACGTCATTGTGCAGTAGTATAACAGTTATGTGCATTGATAAATATTTAAATGTGCAATAGTTTAAGCAGTTTAATAGAATTAGGGGTGGGGCTTGTGTTTGAAAACTGAGCGTTCAGTTCAAATTTAATTCTTATTTTCGATATAATCTTTAATGACTTCAAATCACACACATTTTCTCTTCGCTTTCTTATTTAAATAGCTCATTAAAGATAAAAGATAGTCACAAGAATTGATAGCTTTTTCATGCTTTTCTAATACCTTTTTGGTGTAGAAAAGGACGTAGTTCACATTTATAGAAAAGTAAAGGGTGCGCTTTTCTTTTCAAATATTTCTTGGAGGCTGCACCCTCCCCTTCCTCATTCTCTTAATGACTCCCTTCCTTACACTGAAGTTTAGATTCTACGTCCATTCTGTCAGTAAAATTGAGTTAACATTCCCCTAGGTAGTATCTCTTTGTCTCCCCCAGGAGCTGCTTCTAGCTGCCCCCAAGCAAATCGAGGTTTTAGACCACGCTGTTAAGCCCACCGCACACAGCACGATTTTGTCGCTGGCGACGAAAACTTGCTGTGTGCGGGCAACACATACTTAAGATTTTTGTCGCTGGCGACGATCTTTCAATATCAAACAAGCTAGATATTGTTCTTTGTCGCTGACGACAGAAGACAAGATAATATTTCAACCAATCAGAACTACTCCTCGGAGCACGTGCTTCGGTATCATGTCTCAGAGCATGTGCTCAGTTCAAAATATGCTAAGAGGAAATGGAGGACACCAGTGCCGAAGTTTGGACTGACGACAAGGAAGAAAGGCTGGTTGAAATGTAGCAGGAAAGATCTTGCCTCTATGTCACAAGCTCGCCTGAGTATTGTGACAGAACCAAAAGGCTTGCGGCTGTAGCTGCAATGGCATCAGAGCTTTCTCTAAGCGGTAAGCTTTTAAGTTTAAAGGCCTAGGTAGCTTGTTGTTTCAAAAGCCATATGAGCACGAAAGTGGAAAAACTACGTCAGCAATTATATTCATGTTATTTGTAGACTATATTTGTACGGGTACAGGTGTAGATTTCTCTAGGCTACCCTTCAGAATTATCATCTTTTAGATGGATATTCATTAGACGATTTAAATTTTCAAAATTAATAGAGTAGCATTTTCCTAACCACAATAGCTAAAAAGCACAGAAACTTACTTTAGAGTTCCATGCAAGGCCACTGATCTCCCGTTAATCCACATTTTCATCGTAGTTATTGTTACCTACATAGGCAAGACGGGCGGATGTCATGATTTAAGAGATGGTTATAAATTGATTCTGCTAGCATTACTTCTTGATATTTATGCTTTATTTCAGTAACCCAAGTGCAGAAAAGAATGAGCTCCCTTCGTACCCAACTTACTCGTGCACGTAAAATACTAGTCAGTGGCAGTGCAAAGCCAAAAAAAACAAAAAGGAGTAAATGGCTTGAAGAGAGACTTCAGTTTTTATGCCCATATATATCAAACAAAGTTTCAATATCAAATTTGGAGCTAAAATATAATGTGTTTCACCTTGTATTTGTCTGTAGTTTCATGGATACCGTGTCATCTTGTAATGGAATTAATCCAGACTTGGGGCAGAAATACTTTTTAAGCAACTGGCGATGGCCTTTTGCACTTAAAGAATAATTTCTAGATTTTGTCTTCTGTAGCCCTAACAGTGGCATGTTCAAGTGCCAATTTCCATTGCTACCTTCATGGTTCTCATTTTCAGTGTCTAGTGCATGTGAATAGGAGCATTGTTTTTCAATGAGCATATTGTGCAGGCAGCATATTGCTAATACAACCTTTCCAGCCTTTTTTGGTTCCAACATGATTTTAGTTAGCAGAACTCTAAATCTATTTGCCATGATTCCAAATGCATTTTTAACAGTTCGTCTAGCTCTTGAAAGTCTGTAGTTAACTATATGCTGTTCATGTACAAGTTGCCTGAAGGGAAAGGGTTTCATAATGTCATTTCTCAATGGAAAAGCATCGTCACCTATGACATGGTAATGACACTTCAAACCATTATTCCAAAGCACATCTGGCTCTGGAAACCCAATTGACTTTTCATCCATCTTTGCTTTCAAAGATGATGATTCAAAGAGACCAGCATCACCATGTCTACCACTTGCACTAACATCAACAAATATTAATTTATAGTCATAACTTGCAAGTGCAAGGAGGACGATGCTGAAGTACCCCTTATAGTTAAAATACTCTGACCCAGAGTTGTCTGTCTTTTTAAATGCTATATGTTTGCCATCAAGAGCACCAACACAGAATGGGTAATTCCATTTAGAAAAGAAGCCATCACTGATTGTTTTCCACTCATCAGCTGTGCTGGGAACCTAAGAAATAAAGATTTTTCTTTTTCAGTTAAATGCTGGAGGTGCAGCTCCTGTGCAAGATCAGACAGCCTACCAAGAGGATGGACCTGATTTTGAGCCACAAGATAATGAAGCATTTGAGATAAGCCTGAAAAAATCTACCAGTATGCCCCTGGATTGAACCAAAAAAAGGAAAACTGAAAGACAAAAGAAAGATGATGAGGAGCTGCTAATTCTAAGGAGCCTTGCAGCATCAGTGAAAGAAGATGATATGAAAAAAGCAGCAAAGAAGGTGCAAGCCCTACAGCTGCATTTGGGAATTATGTTTCACAAGCTTTATCCTTCATGGTTAATGGTACAAGGTTAATGGCAATGAATAATATTCAAAATGCCATGTTTCAAGCTCAAATGAGCTGTTGCCCAGGTGGGATGTTCTCAAGCCAGCAGCCTTTGGTTGGTCCAGTTGGACACACATGGACACACAGGGACATGCTTGATAATACAAGTAATGGAGAACCAAACTCATTTTGTGAACAATAATTTATGTTATGAATATATATATATATATATATATATATATATATATATATATATATATATATATATATATATATATATATATATATATATATATATATATATATATAATACTTGTCTTACCTTCAAATATTTCTCTCTTAGTTTGTCATAAATTGCCTGGCAGGTTTCCGATACAATAAATGAAATTGTTCGCTCTCCAATTCGATAGGACATTCCCAAACTATGAAATGACCTCCCTGTAAGAAGAAACAATATTACTTTGCTCTGTGAATAGCTAAGCAGTTATTAGAGCTGCATGGTGACAAGCTAAAAGCCCCATTATAAAAATTGGCATGCTCTGCTTTTATCATTGAATACCAAAATGAAAGATAGTTTGAGTAACCACCTGTTGCCAAGTATCGAAGAGTAACAGCGAGTCTTTCATCTGGACTTATTGCTTGACGCGTGTAAGCGTCTTGCTTATATATTGCACTGCCTACATTTTCCAAAACATACTTGAACAGCCGGTTTGTCCTCAGTAATTAACTCTTGCACTAGAGTGTGGAATGCACCCTTTTCCCTCCTGCGTCCAATCCACGACATTTGCCATACTTTCTTATTGATTCTTCGCTTCTTCTTCGTTTCAATAGAAGAATAATTGCCATCAATATTACTTTCCGCTTTTTCTCGAGTCTATTTCCAACGCATAGCATATCGAGGTTGCAATTATTGGCGCGAAAAAAGTTGGCGGCTACTACAGGAACGAGTCTCAGAGCCTGAAGAGAGGCATACGTGCGACAGAAATCTTGATGTGTGCGGGGAAACATCAATTGTCGCTGACGACAAAAATCTTTGTTGCCAGCGACAAAAATCGTGCTGTGTGCGCTGGGCTTTAGACGTTCCAAATAACATCCATTTGATCCAACCTTACGAAATAAGACAATTGCCTATATCTGTGAAACGGTCATAAGAAATTTTTCATGTTTCGAAGCTTTTCATTAGCACCACAGTGCTCGTATAAGATAAACTGTGAAAGTTTTCTAGTACAGGAACACGAACATAGGAGTTTTCAAGTGTCATGAAATACTGCATCATACGAGAAGCGTTTGGAGATTGCTTTCTGACAATCTCATGTCAAATGCTATCGAGAAATTGTGAGAAGTGTTGGCTCATCAAGAAGTGCAGCATTTGCTGTGTGCAAAAAGTTCTTAAAATCAAGAACAGTGAAATATTAACTAAAGGTTGGTAGACCAGAGAAGATGACGAAAAACGTTTAAAGTCATGAGACTTTCCAGTTTTAGAGCCTGGTATGCGAGTTCATTATTATCCTTTTACGGTAATTAATTTGAAAAGCTTTATACCTTAAAAAGGAACAGGTGAAAGTTGAGATGCTTCTTAAACTCAATAACATTGTTTATAGTTTTTAGATATGCCCTAATTGAAGATAAGGCTATGTATTTCACAACAATGTTTCTTTGCTGCACGAAAACAAAGTCAACGCCATTCCTTCGTTCTCAAAGCATCTCAGTGCTGAGGAGTGCTGCGCTTACGTATTCAAAGCTGAGTAGCGTTGATAAAAATCTTCTGTGGAAAATTATTTATTTTCAGAAACTATTTTTACTAAAGTGGAAACTATGCGTTTTGCAGGCCGATCTATGCCTACCAGCCCAAGTTAGAATGGGAGACATTTCCCGCTATTTGTAAGAACCCCCTAAATATATCAGTAAACCATTTTCGCATTTAACTGTCCTTGACAAAAGGCTTTTGTTGAAAATAATGTTTCAAAATTATTTTACATGAAAATCTGAAATATGCTTTCGCTGGTCGACCTTATGTAATCCCGAGTCAAAGTAGGGGACATTTCCCTCTGTCCTTCAAAGCCCCCAAAATATATCGGTAATCCGTTTTCAACCTTAAATAGCCTATATAGCAAGGTTTTCAGTGGAAAACTATTTATTATTTCGAATTATTGGATATTAAAGTCTGAACAGGCGTTTACAGTTCGATCTACCAACAGCCGGAGAGAAAGTGGGAGATATTTTCCGCTGTCCCGAAGAACCCCCATTAATATTTGGTTAAGCCCTTTTCAAAATCAAATACCCTTGATAATAAGGTTAACTGAAAAAAAAATTATTTATTTTTTGGATTGTATTCTTTTAAATTCTTAGTTATGCATTTTGCAAGCTGATCTACCGCCGGCCCCAGTAAATTTAGAGGGCATTTCCAGTGTCCTGGAGAACCCCTTTAATATTTTTGTAAGCCATTTTCGAACTTAAATAGCTGTGATAGCAAAGTTAAGAGGAAAACTATTCATTCTTACGAATTATTTGATGTTAATGTCTGAAACATGTGTTTTGCAGATTGGTCTACCGCTGGCCTGAATCAAAGGGGGGCATTCCTCGCTGTCCAGGAGAACCCCCTGAAGAATACTTCGTTTTCAAATTTAGATGGCCTCGATAAGGTTCAGTGGAAATTTATTTGCTTACTTCAAAAGGAAAGCATTATATCGGGAATCTGAATCAACTTCCGCACGATTAACAGTGTTTTTCTTATGGTGTTCCCACAGAGGCACATCGTATAACGCAAATATGTGGCGCTTAGGCCATACAGTGATATAGCGTAAATATAATACAGTGTAATACATATAGGAGAAAAGTGGGACACACGTGTCTTCGTGTGAAGTAAAGGACTTCTTTCAACAAATTCGACCATTCTTCATGAGACAAATGGATAAATTTCACTATTTTTTTAAGGGGTTCCCAAGAGACGTGCAATGCAAATAAGGACACTCAGGTCATATAGTACTATAGAGTATATAAGAGATGGGTACATGAGAAAGGGTGGGACACTCGTCCCTACCTATAAAGTAAAGTATTTTTCCAACAAAATCGACCATTATTAGTGAGAGAAGTCGATAATTTTCACTTTTTGTGGTGTCTTAAAGAGACACTTAGGCCATATAGTACTATAGAGCATATAGGATACACAGGTATATAGGAGAAAACTGGAAAACTCATGTCTTGTTGACAGATAAACTATATTTCTCACCGAAATTGACTATTTTAACTAAGTTGAGAATTTTTAATGTTTCTCTTAAGGTGTTCCTAAAGACACAAACGATGCAAATGGGGACAAGTGCCGGAGATTACGGAAAATCGGATCTCCTTCACAAATTCGTGCAATTTCTTAATGCAATCGATCATTTTAAGTTGAGAAAGTCGATAAATTTCTGTATTTCTCAATTATCTCTGACGTTATAGTGCTCTGCAACCATTGGCGCGGGCGGTCCCGCCTTCTCACCAAAATGGCCGTCAGATGATAAAAAATCGTACTTTTGAGCGCTCCTAGTTCGAAAACGCATTCGCAAATTGAAATTTTACGTTGAGTTTCAGGATTTTTACGCAAATCTTAACCGGATTACCAAACTTACTTTACCTTTGCAGGTCCCCTTTAAAGAACTTACTCTAATAGTTGAAAAATGTCCTATGGAAATTTTCGATCTGAAAATTTTTACAACTGCAAATGATCAAGGAGTGGGAAGCATGCCCCATTCATTTACAGCCAAAGCTCACATAGATACATTTGCAAAACTTTTTCCCTAACTTGTTTGCGCTTTTGATCTTGATTTCAAGCCAACGCTGAAGGTAAAAGTTAGAATTTTGATGTAGAAGTAAATTGATAGCTGGGGGGCTCTTTTTGCACGTATTTTTATAAGATTCTTTGAAGTTAATCCACGTAGAAAATGGTAATGTCGTCCAGTAAGCAAGGTATTTTTAACACCCTATATCTTACAAACTAGCAATTTTCGACAGCTTTTAAAATCTAAAATAGCCTTGTACAACAGAATAATGATTCTTTTGTGCTCTTATGTCCAAACATTTTACAGATTTTAGTTACTGTACCCCCCACAAGTCACCGCTAGGGGGCTTCACCACCCTCTTCTATACCATTGCTGAAAAGTTACGGGAAATCTCGTTTTTTACTACAATTTTCAATAGTACAATACTCCATAGTACAATTTTCTGTTATAAGAAAGCGTTTTTGGGCCAGTACAATTTTCTTACAATTTTCTTGATTCCAGTATCAAAATACTTTTTAAAGACTTGCTTAGACAAAATGGAATGAGTAAAAGCACTTGCTTAAACGTCAATAGTATGCGCGTTGAATAGCGCTGGATACAGAAATTACCAAACAGGGAAGAAAGGCCTTTTGCCAAGAATTGATAAAGGCTTAGAAAAGTGCGTGTTATGCTATAGTCTCTAGTAAGATGTCTAGCAATCTAGATAGATGCTGTCTTATTTTATGCACAAATTCAAACCTTTTAGGGAAACTTTAAACCGTAGGATAAGTTCTGGCGCAAAGTTTGTGAGAGCCCTAAATACACAACGCCGCCATGAAAATATCTTCCAGGGGCAGGAGTGCTCATATTTCGGTAGGTCATATTCTTATGTACCATACATTACATAGGTACTGATCCTTCCCTTAAAGTTTATTGAACATACCTTACCGAATTGATAAGGAAACTTGTACCTATCAGTAAATTGCTAGTAACAATTTATTGATACTTACATGAATTCGAGCAAGAATATAATCATTGAGCTACTTTTAGTGGCCAGTTATTATTTATAGTCGATGATGATGGGAAGGAGGGTTAGGTTTATTCAGAATGCAGACATAGAGGTAGGTATTTGATTTGACCTGAATTCTATTATAGTACTGACACAAATGCTTCTTGTAGACTATGGCCAGTCTATAGTGAAGGAATACGTCCGCTCTAATTGACTTGCGGTTCTTGTAATAATACAATCAGTGTTGGATCCAGTCAAAATTCTGACCATGTATCGGGTTGGTGGGCGTCGTTAGTATGGAAATTGGATTTATGCAATGATATTTTAAAGCATGGCCCTTTTGCTCAAAGATGCTCATAGGTGACTAACAATTAAGTCACCAATATTTTGGTATACTTTGACCCTACCTCATTGTCACAACATCATAAAACCAAGGAAAATATTGCCCCACCCACTCCTGACCTGCATCAAAGATTTTTTTGTATTTAATTTTTAGAAAAAATAGGAAGCAAACTGAAAGTTTTTTCCAGCGTGTCGCCACCATTATCAGGAATGTTCCCTCCAGCTTAAAATTATGAAAATTATTCACAGTCTAGGTTCCCCCGTATCCCTCTAAAGGCGTGATATACTTTAAGAATTGCCCCATGACACAAAATGTGCCAGCCCTAGCGCAGGAACTCGTTCATCAATTCATTGAAAAATTTGGGTGGTGGGGGTTGCTGCTCCTCAATAATGTGTACATTGTATTTGATGAAAATTGAAAACATTGACAAAACATGATGATGGATCATTCCGAGGAGCAAATAATTCGTCAAAAGACGGTAATGATGAACGTGACTTAAAAACGTTATAAAATTTAAAAGCTGATCATATCTCATAGATTTTCTCTTTTCAAAGACTTTTTTGAATTGAGACTTCTGAGAATTTGTATTGTTTGAAAGATCTTAACATTCTTAAAAGATGTTTTGATAACTGTGAAAATTCTTTAAATGTTTTTAGACTTTGACCTGTTGGTAAGCAAAGAGTTTTTATAGTTTTTCTTGACTTCCAGGCAATTGCCTTGCACAAATGTGGTGTCGGAATTTTGAAGTTAAATGCAATTTACACTCTAAAAGCTATATGATAACGTTGAAAGTTGATGACATTGGTCCGATTTGTACGTATAACCGACCGATATGTCATTTTACAGACATTATAAGCTCATACCACACGGATGCTGCTTAAAGCGTACTATGCATAAAATGTAATGTAGAATTTCCTGAGAAATAGCATGATTCTATAGGCTCTACCATTCTTGGAGCCCTTACACGTAGCAAAGAATATTCAAAAAGGGACAGCACTCCTCAATCCCTTTTAAGTACGGAGAGTCCAAAATTCTAGTGCCAATGCTGCCTACGTAATACATGTACTTCTTCACGCGACTTAGTATCTTGCCTTATCATGTTTAGCTAATTTTTGCATATACTACACATGAACTGTACCTACGAAATCTATTCTCTGTCAGATCAGTATACACAACTTAAATAAAGTATGTGCATAAGTGTATACTTAATTAATAATCAATGTCTGCTCTACTGCTGAAACTGAAATTGTAGGGGCTCTCCCAATAGTGTCATGGTGATGGCCTGTCTAAATAATACTTACCAAATTAGAATGTAATTGAACAAGAAGTGTACCAATGTGTTCATTGTAAATAGGAAGACCAGTTAGCTTGTATTAGTTTTTAGCTATTTCTTTTGTAGCCAAAGTTAAATACTATTATTATTATTCATACTATAGCTTACATAATACTATTAGCCAGAAACAAGTAACTACGAAAAATTTGCTAGTTACAAAGTACATATTAGATGGATATGGATAGGTTATTTTCACTTTGGATAAGGCCAGACATCAGTCTACGGATAATACTTTCTCTATACATTAGAACTGCTCTTTGAATTTCTCCTGCAACTTCATTGACAAGGTCCTTATCTTTGAACAATTTTTAAAGTTCATTCTTTAATGCCTTCGTTCCACCTCCAAGTGCACCGCACCTATTATCCCTAGAATCGCGTTAATTTCATACCTAGGACGTCTCAATATTCTTTTGCTGTAGGCATGCTGTAATATATCGTACCGAGTATCAATCAACTACAAGGCTGGGTGGACTATCAGCACTATTCAAGAGCATTATTCTGGCTTTTAGTTCCACCTGATTTTTATTTATCACAGTCAAAATATCTTTCGAAGTCTTCTGATTCTTGACGGGTATCGTCTTTCAGAAGTCTTTGCTGGCTGGCTCACATCAGGAGTCTTTGCTGGTAAATCACAACAGGAGTCTTTGCTGGTAAACTCACAACAGGAGTCTCTTCATTCTCTGGAGTCTCTTTAATTGGTAAATCTCTGTCCTTAACAACTCCTTTATCAATTTGTTTCTGTAACTCAGTTGGAATTAACACATTTTTAATTACCGGTAATTCTTCCGTTATCTCTTGGGTGGAATTGCACTACTTAAAAGGTGTTCTATGCGTACAAATCGTATTCTTTTCCCACACTTTACCAAATATGTAAGAGATCCTGTCTTCTTTACAGTGACTCCAAAATTTTATTATATAGCAGGCATCTACTTTCTAAAATTTCTTGGCACTTTACTGTAGCTGATCTTTCAAAAACATGGGTGTCTGAAAATCTTGATAATATTGTTGCATCGTATATTCGAAAATGGCTGGAAATTCCAGTGTGTGGAACACTCAGCAATGTCTTTCTTACTAAAGCAAAGTTTGGTTTAAGCCTTTATCATCCATCTATTAATTTTAGCCAATATCAGACTGTCGCTCGTAATTCCCCTAAATGCTCCTCAAATGAGGATATTAAGCATCTTTGGAAGTCAACAAGTACTCACACAAACCTGCAATATGACCGATACAGAGATACAAAAGAGGTGCTTAAAGCTTTTAGATCATCTCAGGAAGAGAGACTACAGTCTCATTTGGTCTCGCAAGGGTCTTTCTTTTCTGCTGTTATTTCAAAGTCCTTACCAGAACTAAACTCTATCTGGTCTTCTGTTCAGACTAATTTACCAAAAACTATTTTCAACTTTACAGTTCGATACATCAACAATACTCTCCTAACTAGAAAGAATCTTTCCAAATGGGGACTTGCTACCTCATTTAATTGTCATTTTTGCCTGAAACCGGAATCTCTTCTCCTCGTTGTAGCTGTACGCATTTCTGTCTGCTATTGGGTATATTGAACATCGCATTCAAAAAGGTTTCATGCCTAAACTCCCCGGTACATATGAACATAGAGCTCAAATGGCACATGTTATCAACAACGCCAGGATAAAACAACGCTCGGTGGTCATTATACTTCTCGTTCTAAAAGATGCATTTGGTGAAGTTCATCATAGCCTCATTCTACATGTTTTGAAATTTCATTACATTCCTGATCAAATACAACAGCTCATTAAGAATCCTTATTCTGATTTCTACACTTCTATCCTATATGAGTGTTTTCAAACTCCATTTATCAAAGTTGATCGCGGCCTTCTCCAAAGTTATTCCCTTAGCCTACTCACCTTTAACCTTTGCTTCAACACTTTCATTCGATATATAGCAGCGCAAAAATTTCAAAAATTCGGTTTCACGTTAAATTCTCTTAATCCAACTCACTGGTTTCAGTTTACAGAGGATGCCGCTGTCATTACTGGTCTGGAAGGGGAAAATCAGATACTTCTTAATCATTTTACGCGTTGGTGTAACTGGGCAGGCATGTAGATCAGAGTCAACAAATGCGTCACATATGGAATAAAGAAATCTGCCACATTCTCAGTCCAGTTCCTTCCAAAGCTTACTTGAACAGCTCATTGGTTCCTACTGTCGAGAGCAACAAATCTTTTAAGTATCTCGGGCGCTATTTCAATTTCAACATGGATAATAGTGACCATATGTCTACTCTTCTCAGCAGAATTGAGGATCTGATGATCAAAAGTGATAGCCTTCCCTTTCACCCTAAATACAAGCTCCTACTTTACCACAGGTTTGTTCTTTCTTAGCTTTCTCGGAATTTGACTATTGAAGATCTTAGCAAGACTTGGGTTGTTGATAATCTAGATAACATCATACAAGTTATGTAAGGAAGTGGCTTGAACTACCTATTAGTGCCACCATTAGTTCTCTCATCTTAAACAGGTCTAGATACGGTATCAACCTTCTCTCTCTCCACCTACTAAATTTATCGAATGTCAAACTGTTATACGCAATGTATTAAAATCTTCTCCACCTGGATATCAAAACTCTTTGGGGTGAGACTAGTTATGGTACAAATCTTCAATACGACCAAATTCAAAATACTAAGCAAGTCCTCAAGTCTATTCAACGTGACCACGAAGAGCGAATAGACAACACCCTTTTATCCCAATGTTTAGTTATTTCGTCTGTTATCAAGAATTCATGTCAGAATTTAAAAGGCTTATGGTCAAGTGTCCAGCAAAAATTTCCTAGGAACATTTTCAACTCTTCTGTAAGGTATCTTAATAATGATCTTCCTACTCGCAAAAATCTCTGTAAGTGGGCAGTTTCTCAATCGCCTAGTTGCTCCTTTTGTCTCTAGTCAGAAACTTTACAACATGTTTTATCCAGCTTCAAGTCATATCTAGATGAGGGCAGACATACTTGGACACATAACTCTGTTCTTCTTTTTCTAGCAAGCACGTTCTCATCACTTAAGCAATGCACTGTTTATGGTGATCAACCTTCATTTCTATCTCCATGATTGATTGAGGGTGATTCTTTTCGTCCCGACCTTCTTCTTCTTATAGACGCAAAGATACTTCACATCCTTGAGCTCACTGTCGGTTTTGAAACAAACATACAGAACAATAGCGATCGTAAAGCTGCCAAATATAGTTCACTGATAAATGATCTTTCTCTTTCTTATAGTAAAGTTATGTTCGTCAATCTCTCTATGGGTGCTATTGGGGCTATGGATTCTTCCTGCAATTCTCTATTATCCTTACTACACGAGTTACATTTTGATAAGACAATCACAAAAGAATTTTAATGAAAGCCATAAACATCTCTATTCGATCCAGCTATTACATTTTCTGTCGTCGAAACAAGCCTTGGACTAACCCAGAACTTTTAACTATTTAATTTCCCTATTCCTTGTTTGCTTACTTCTACTGCTTTTGTTTCATTTTGTGTTATGCGCTATACAAGCAAGCCAATTTTACACTGTCATGTACTTGAGAGGTGTATCATTGTATTTATTTAATGATATATTCAAATGAGAAGTTTGAAAAAAATTATTATTACAGTAAGCCCTTTAACTTTCAACCTCTGCTTTAACACGTTTATTCATTACATCTCCGACCAGAAATTCAAGCAGTTTGATTTCAAAATTAACTCTCTCTATCCGGTGCAATGGTTTCAATTAGCGGACGACGCAGCTATTATAACTGGCCTTGAGAACGAAAATCAAATCTTACTGATTAATTTCACTTGATGGTGTGCTTGGGTTAATAAGAAAATCATGGTGGATAAATGCTCGAAATTGGGAATAAAAAAGTCTTCTACTTCCTCTACGCAATACCTTCCGAAACTCATAATTAACTATGAAGTTGTTCCTACTATTGACATTGGCAAATCGTTTAGATATCTTGGTAGACATTTTAACTACAATATGGACAACCAAATTCACATGTCTGAAGTTCTCAATCTTCTCCTAGCCTTAATGAACATAGTAGATAGTCTTTCTTGTCATCCAAAAAACAAACTCTTAATATATCATCAATTTGTGCTACCCAAACTGTCCTGGCATCTTACTGTTGCTGATCTTTGTAAAACATAGGTTGTCCAAAATCTCTATGATATAGTTACTAAATATATAAGGCAGTGGATTGATCTTCGTATCAGTGCAACTGTAAGCACACTAGTTCGTAAGAAGTCTAAATATGGAATTACTCTTATTTTACCGTCAACTAAATTTATTCAATGTCAGACGGTCATGAGGAATGCTCTCAAAACCTCACCCAATCTTGATGTCAATGCTATGTGGGCAGCGACTAGCAATGGCTCCAATAGTCAATATGATCAACATAAGAATGCAAAACAGGTTCTAACTGCTATTCAAAAAAGCCATGAAGATAGTATCAACCATAACATCACAAGGTTTCATCATGTCTTCCATTCTTAAACTCTTCAACAGTGAAACTCGTAGCCTATGGTCCACTGTGCAACAGAACATGCCTAAAAATATATTCAATTTCATGATTAAGCATCTAAACAACGCTTTGCCAACTGTTTCGGATGCACCTTCCTACTGGTTTCCTAGAGTGTTGTTGCTACAATTCGAGGTTTCTTGAATTCGAATATTGCATCGATTAACTTTGTGATTAAAACCTATCGGTGACCTCCAAGCCTCCCCCTGTCACCTCCTAACGCCACCATACGAACTGTATCAGACAGTCCTAAGCCGTAGGAATAATACAGCTATTATTACCTACGGTTTAATAGCTATTCGTACACAGTTGTACTCTACTTTAAGTAGACAAGCGTACACAGTAGTACACAAGAAATAAGGAAACAAATAAACGACTTCCCTTCAGCCTGCAACACCTCTCTCTCGATAAACTTTCCTTCACCGACCAAGAACACGTCTCGCCATCACGCTTCGGAAATCTTCCTGTTTATGCGAGAGAGCAATGACAATGCGCGCCTGCGCATTTACCATCTTTCAGAAGGCCAAGATGGCAGAAACATCACAATATCGGAGAATCACACAACAAACTTAAAAAAGAAAAATGAAAGTTCTATAACACACATTAAACAATAATTACAAACACTATGTCGAAAATAACAACAAGGGCCTAGCCTACTCCCATAAGCTCAGAACAAAGAATAAACTATACAAGTGACAACGAAATAACTGTAATAAATAACATGATACATTATAATGCCACAGACTTACCGAATATTTCCCCATGTAGCCAAAAAACTACATAAATATATGTATCTATCAATAGCACTTCACCATTTTCAACTGAAAAACATTCGTTAAGCTGCACTATTATCATGTCAAGCAACTCCCTAAACACACAAAAAGACGTACGCATCACACTTTTACAAACTAATCATAACACACAACACGGGACTAGCCATAAAAACATCTAGCACAGCTCATTACGCAACGAAACAATAGTCAAACAACAGCCTAACAAGTAACACACATGTTTACAGGCAAACCAATACGGAAACAAGAAAAAAATAACTAAATAATCAATAGAACACAATAATTTGACGATAAGGACGGAAGGTACACCTGAAGTCATAATTCTGTCCTACTTTCTATTGCAAACTCATTTTCTTCTCTACAGCGCTGCCGATTATATGTTGATCTCCCATCTTTCCCATCACCTTCGCTAATCACCGGTGACTCTCCTCGGCCTGATTTGTCCTTGATTTCTGCCGACAATACTCTTAATATTTTAGAATTAACGTTGGGATTCGAAACAAATGTTTAATTAAATAGTAAGCGCAAAGCTATGAAGTACGATCCCCTTATACAAGACTTACGTTCATAGCATTGCGTAATAACTTTCATAAATTTATCTGTGGACGCTCTTGGGATTTACGAAGCGTCATCCAACACGATATTGACCATGAAGAAAGACCTAGGTATTGATAATAGTGTCCAAGAGTCCATAATCAAGAAAATTATCTACATTGCGGTGAGATCAACGTACTATATATTTTGCTGTAGAACCAAGACGTGGACTGGCCCAGCCTTGTTATACTTTTAAGAGCTAAATTGCATATTCATACATACATATAACTTCTTTTCTTATTGTTACTTTATTTTCTTCATTTTTTTGTAGATCAATTGATCTTTTCCTTGTATACTTTTATTTTATTTCTAATTACTTTTAGCAGACAAACCAATTATACATTACCTATACTCTAGTGAGATGTAAGATTGTATTATTTGGTTGGTTGTCCATCGTGTCCGATGATGACTGTTTTTTCATAGTTGAAAAAACAACCTGTGCGTGGAAGTTTTAAAGTGAGGATACCGTTGCACGGGGGCATTCTCACTCTCTCGGCTTGAAGAGTTTTGATCCAGTGGCAAGGGAAACCGTTACGACGGGAAACTTTCAGGCTGCAGTGGATGACCAGGACTTCTTTAGGTGCCACGTCCAGCTCTAAGCGTTCCACGAAGCTTGCTGCCACCGCCTTCACGACTGTTGGATTGCAATGAATCTCGTCCACTCGCTCCGCCGGGAGTCAGTCTTTGCATGTAGTGGGCCAGGTACGGCCCTTGTAATCGGTTATTTTTTCTTAGGGCGCCGATGACTCGCCCAAAGCCAGAGCCCCGTTAGTAAGAACAGTCTGCACCACGAGAGGGAGGGTTTGACTTGTCTGGGAGAAGCTTTAAAGTCGCTTGGCTTGTGTACATTTAATACTCGCCACACCAGACCTTGCAGACTTTGTATTATTTAGTGATTGATGAATGACATGAAGTTTAAAAAAATTATCATTATTATTAATACATTTCTAACCATCTTAATAAAGCAAGCCTGGAACAGCAAACAGATCCCAATTGCATGGTCCAGGGCAACTACCATCCTTATCTATAAGAAAGGCACTGCAGATGATCCATCAAACTTTCTTCCAATGACATTGCAGCCTATATGCCTGAAGATCTTTACATCAATAATTCGAAGTCGAATGTTTAATTTCCTAAAGTCTAATAAATTAATCGAGAATCATATCCAGAAAGGTTTTGTTCACAGATTCGGGTACCTTTGAACATACCGCTCTACTCCCACATATAATCAGAGATGCTAAAAAGAAACAGAGATCATTGGTAATTACCTTACTTGATCTGAGATTTGCATTTGGCAAAGTTCAACATGGTTTAATAGACACAATGTTAAGATATCATCATATCCCAGATCACTTAATTGAGATAATACATGCCGTATATGTAGACTTTGAACTCACAATTACTACTACAGATTTTTTAGCACCACTTATTAAAGTGAAAAACGGAGTGCTTTAAAGGACTGCCTCAGCCCCCTTCTTTTCAATCTCTGTATAAATTCTTTTATACGTACTTGCAGAAAAGTGAATTTGACCAATTGAGCTATAAGTCAAGTAAATTGCTGACACCAAGGAATTGGCTTCAATCTGCTGATCTTGCCCTTGCAATTTCAGCAACAGAATCAGAAAATCAAATACTAGTCAATACTTTCAAGATGGTACAGTTTGGGCAAAGATGGACATTAGACCTGATAAATGTCAATCATTTGCATTCAAAAAAGTTGTTACCTAATCCAAACAATTTAAGCCTATGTTATTGTATACATATGTTATAATAACATGTTATACATATGTTATTAACCACCTATTAAATGTGCAGAAGAAAATGAAAGCTTTCAGTACCTTGGTCGATGGTTCAACATGAATATGGACAACAAAGAACATAAAAACCAATTAACAGATGAAGCCAATTGAATCCTAGGTCGTATTCACTGTCTACCTCTAAACCCCAAGAACAAACTGCAACTATATAATAGGCACTTTCTCAGCAAATTAACTGGACCTCACCATATCAGATATAAATGTGACCTGGATAAAACAAAATCTAGACATGATTTGCCATAAATATCTTAGACAGTGGCTGAATATACCTGTTTGTGGACCAGTTGAAATATTACAATTGAACATGGGTATATATGGTCAAGAAATTTTAGATATTAGTTCCAAGTATACGATTTGCCAATTGACCTTTCTACAATGCCTGAAGAACTCTATGAATGAAGATATTCGTAATCTCCACAATGTTACATCAAATATCCAATATAACTCATTCCAAACTACAAAGGCTGCTCTAAAAATGATCCGTGAGGAGACAAGAGCTAAGATAGAGTCGCTTGAAGTACAAGGCGCAGTAATTAATGAAATATGGAAAACTGCTCTCCTAAAAGCAAAAGATGCGTGATTAAAGGCGCAACACAGGCTCCCCAAAAACATCTATAGCTTTACTATAAGATACATGAATAACTCTCTTGCCTATCTCTCTAATTTATCAAGATGGGGTGTTAACATCAGTGCTAGCTGTATATTCTGTAGAGAAACCCAAACTTTCGAATGAGTAAATGTCTACTATTACTATAACCTACCCATAACCCCAGTAGATCATACACAAGAAGAAGGAACCCAAACACTACCTCTAAGTTAGTTGCAGCAAATTAGGGTATCTGATTTTGTCAGTTTGATCTCCAGTTTCTACTTTGGTCCCTATAAGACTTTGCTAAAGTTCCCATATTCGCATTAATAAAAATTGGAGGTTACGTTGTTCCCCATAACCCCTGGGGGCCCTCACAATGAGAAACCTCAACCAAGTTCTACTGAGAGGTCTAAGTTTTATTAACAAAGAAACCTGAAATCCAAATCAGTTGCTAAAGAATGCTCTACACTTTTCCACAGGTAAATAAATGAGCACTTGCAAAAAGGGAAAAGGGCCTTTTCATGATAATGTTTTGTGCTGAATGATATTAAGTTCCCAACTTTTGCAATGAGACGTAATTTCATGCTTTAGTGAATGTCATGTGTTAGACCCTTTGCCTACTTTTAGGGAAGTAAGCTTTCCACCATTGCTCTCAACCATTCGCTGGAAACTCCTCTCTGTCTTTTACATATCTTAATCACGCCCTGAGTTGGATTGAGATCTTCTCTGTCTTTGAACCTCAGAAAGCTTGATTCTGCATGGCAATCTCTTGCTCCCAATGCATTGCACCAAATGCCTCTTATAATCTGCTTAAGTGCCATCTTTCCAATAAATCCTTCAATTCATTGAATAGCTGAAACTTTATGCTCAGAAAGGATTCCAATGTTGGGTATATCACCATAGTCATGGTCTCTATGCATTGGGGTCTTTACTGCCAGGTCATGCGTCCTTATTAGTGCTGCTTCTTCAATGGTAACATCTTCATTGATGTTGCAGGTGTCACTGAGCAAATAAAGGGCGTCTGTTTGATCTCTCTTCTGACAATTTCCCCGGCCTCCACCATAGTACTTCTCAACAAAAGGGGCTTGTATGCAGCAGTAAATTGTTGTGCTATTGGATTGTCATTGAATCCTCCCGCTGATCGTACTGCACCAAATACAATTCCAAATAGTCTTCACTAAGCCTTTATGTTAACAAGTAGCGCAGGGGTTGTTACTATTCCTTGATGCTTTTAATTACAAGAAGAAATCAAACAAAGCCAGTTTTGCGACGAGTGAGAAACATCGGCTGTCCAAATCCATCTTTCAAGTCCAGGATATAATCATTGGCCTTATCAAGGAATGGATACCAAGCTCCCTTGTTTTTAACACTTAGCGCTGACTTCAATTCTTTTGCACATGGGTTACAAGAATTAAGGATGCCAAAAAGACGATCAATTACACTTATGAATTCCACAGTTGCCTCTGATCCTTTAAACTGATGAAGCTTGAGAGTTGTACGTCAATATTGAATGACATCAGCAACAGCTGAACTAAAAGACTGAGCAGCATGGTTGACTTTCATCTTTTGCTGCCTCCATTGGATATGTGCCAGCTCCAACTTGTTACCCAAGTTGCAACCCTTCCTCATCTTATAGCTATTGCAGCTTTGCTATATAGTGCCAGCATGTTTTACTACTTTGTTTATCAATGAGAGTGCCTCCATCACCAAGAGTGTTCCTAATAAGCTGCAGCATATAGCAAACATCCAGCATAACATAAATTTTCTTACTGGGGTTAAGAGGATTGATAAAGTATGTTTTCAAATTAGGAAGTGTACGACATGCATCTAGCTCTGTCAGTATGGAAAAGTGGCATGTAGGGCCATCACATGTCACAGAAACAACAATGACTCTGGCATCCGGCACCGTGTAATCTTTGAATACAAACTTTGAAAAGATTTGCACGTTCCAACTCACTGAGTTCATCAACAAAGAAATAACTACAGGGTATTTTCCAAGCACCATTAACACTAACCGCCATCAATACAAGAGTATCCTTAGCAACAGGAGAAGAATCATCATCTTCGACCCCATTCCCAAGATCACCATAGCAACGGTATCTTTTACTATCCCATGAGACATGCTTATTTATAGCAATTTCATCTACAATAGTCGCCAAAAGTCCCTGGGACACTCATAAAAATTGCGAAAAAATATAGTAATCTCAGAGTTTAAGCTATTACGCCGTGCACGCACCCGATTTCCCCCTATAACAATGTTGTTCTGTTTCTGAGGCACTTGGCGGTATTTGCACTTGAATATAATTCATTCCCGAATGTAATTTTCTCGTAAACCAACATTGTTTAGGGGGAGGAGGGGGGCGTGTGCTAAGTGCGGAACAATGATAGCTCAAGTGTCCCAGGACTTTTGGTGACTATTATAGCATCAAGGATATAAAGGCAGCTTTGCCTTCCTTTTAAGCTTTGCAGAGAGAGCCAGGAAGGCTGGTTTTGTGAAGTCTCACTCAGCAGGGACGTTGCTGTACCATTTTCTAACCTGGGACTGGCGTGGGAGAACAAGAGTGAATGTCTCTCGGACAAACTGGTATGCCTTGGCAGAGTAAAATTGCAGTGTCAGTGCAAATGATCTCATGTGTGGATACTATTTTCTACCCTTCCCAGATACCTTGCCTCATGTAGTTCTCTTCATCACTTCCAGAGGCATACCAGACAATTCTTGGCTAAGACGTTCTTCACAGTTTGTTTTTCATGAAGTTGTTTGACAACAGTCGTCAGTACTTTTACCTTCACGTTCAGCCGACGAAGTTTCTTCTGTGAAGCCTTAAGCTTCTTCCTCGATAATAATTTTTGTTCAGAGCTTTTTTCAAGTCGTTTCATGAGCTTTTTTGGAGACTCTATAATGTGGTATGTATGACCACCTGTTGGTCCCGTGCATATCTTCTTAGGACTAGGTTCTAAGGGTTTAACTGCAGACTCATAAGTGGGATTTCTATTAGAAGGCGACTTTTGTTCTCTTACCACCGGAAGGATTAAAATACTTTTGTAAGGAAATTATATTTTGAAGATCATTGTAAATTTGCTATTGATTTGAAGTTGGCTATTGCTTTGTGTTGCATGGTTTAGAATAAAGTAGTTTATAGAGCTTCGGGGGTAAATTGGGTGGGATTGGGTACCTTGCCAGCACATGGTATTATAACTGTTTAAGCTATTTGTTGCCAATGTGGTCTGATAAAACTGCTTTAGCTATAGAAAATTTGCAAATAAGATTTCCATAAATTTACGATTGTTCTATTGATTGAAGTTTCAACCAAACCAAACTAGAAAGCTATAGTCATAGATGTACTTCACACAGAGCTAATAGGCGAAAATTAAAAATTTTATTTTCCAATTTTAGTCTATAGTATTGTTAATGTTTCTTTCAAGGAAATGGGACGAATTCTTGAGTATTTAGTAGGGCTCTAATCCTATTTGTGTATTGCTACTGGCCACTTGTGTTTTTTGAATCAGCTTGAAACTTCAGAAGATAAAATTGACATGGTGTATTTTAATAACACCTAGCTATGTTCTTCATTGATATACAGAGTTTAGACACATGAACACCAAGGGGTAACTCACAAAGAGTGTGGCAGTTAGGGGATCTAGTTTCATCATTAAATTCTTACTTAAATTGATAGTATGGGAACAAAACTTACTAGGTATCAACTTAGTGTTACTGATCACTTTCTATGATGATTCGCTCAAGTCTACTTTCGATATTTCTGCTTTTGTAATTTGCTCGTTCTGTGGTCATTAATTTTTTCTCGCTGGTTCGCCATTTATGGAGATGCAAACGCAAAGTTGTTGAAGGTCAAGGACCTCGCAATACAGTCAATCAATCGATAAATGTACTCTAAGAAGATCTGGTATCGATAAAGAATTATTTGGGCATTAAGTGCTGCTGTGGCAATGTTTGCAAGGGTATACGTGGACTTAAAATTCACCAACGAAGCTGCAATTTTATGGAAGGACTGGCCAGAAAGTTATACAGTGAATTGGAAGGGAAAAGTATTAACAAAAGTCTTGATCAAGAAGCCAACGAAATCATTTCTCAGGCGCCCATGAGTTATAACGATATATGTTAAAATTGTTAGCAACAATGTACAGGACATAAATTTGTATCGCGACAGATTCGATATAGGCTAGGTAAAAAAATCAAAACAATGGCATCGGTCACCGGGATTTTCAAGACATAGATTGCGAAAAAGCATCAGGAGAAATTTCTGGGGCTTTGTAAAACAAGTATTTCCAAAGCAAAACAGCCTTCTCCCAATACTCAGTAAGACGCTGTGCTTAGATTACTTCAAAACACCTTTCTCTACAATATCTCCTAACAAAGCTTTTCATATTCCTGCATGGATTCCATGCTTTTCAGGTTCACAAACTCCAATCAATCTGGATGCCCCTACATATCAACAAATAACTAACGTGATTCAGAAGATGAAAGCGTATGGCTCCCCCTGCCCCTCGACCCAATTCCATCATATGCTTTAGGAGATGTCCGTATCTTCACTCTTATCTGACAAAGATTATTCATTCTGTATGTATGAGCGACGTTGTCTGTCTGATTGTACAAAGCCTGTAGAGTTCTTGTTCATAAAAAGGGAGACCAAGACAACCCTGCAAATTTCCGACCTATAACGTTAGATTTGATACCAATAAAGGTATTTAAATCTTGTCTTCGTAATAAAATCTTTCAATTTCTTGCTGATAACATTTACATTGAACATATAATTCATACTGGCTTCACTCCTAAGCTTTCTGGAACCTTATAGCACACTGCCCAAATGGCACACAACATGAATAATGCCCGTCTCAAATAACGACCAATAATTGCTACTTTGTTAGATCTCAAAAATACTTTAGGAGAAGTTCACCATAATCTTATAAGCGAAGTTCTAAAATATCATCATATCCCTCCTCATATAATGATACTGGTTAAAAGTCTATATAGGGGTTTCTAGACTTCAATAAATACATCTGATTTCACTTTTCCATATATTACTGTTGAGCGCGGTGTACTACAGGGTGACTGTCTCAGTCCCCTCTTGTTCAACATGTGCTTTAATACTTTCATTCAGTATATTAGATCTGAGAAATTTTGCCAACTCGGTTTCTGCTTGAAGAGCGTCCATGGTTTGTCTTTGACTCCTACTCATTGGTTTCAATTTGCAGACGATGCTGCAGTAATAAGCGGACAAGAGCAAGAAAATCAAATGCTTTTAAATCGCTTCACTATCTGGTGTCAATAGGCTGGCATGATTATTCGTGTGGATAAGTGTTGTACTTTTGGTTTCTTCAAAATCTGCTCAGATCCAACCAAAGCTTTTCATCAATAAAGAGTCTGTACCTTGTGTTAAACTTGACGATTCTTTCCGTTACCTTGGGCGTCATTTTGACTTTCAAATGCCTAATCAATTGCATAAAACAGAATTATCCCACTTGGTCACATCTACACTGAATACCATTGATTCTCTCCCTTCGCATCCTAAAAACAAGTTACTGCTGTATAACCGCTATTTATTATCTAGCATCTCATGGCATCTTACAGTCTATGACTTTTCTAAAACATGGATACTGAGAGTTCAGCATCAGGATAATACTGTCTCTCATTGCACCTGTAAATGGCTTCATCCACCCATCTCTTTGACTCGGAAGTTGTAAAGGTCGTGCGCAGTGAGCATAAAATGAAACTTCAAAACGACCTTATCCGTCAGGATTTGTTCTTTTCTATCATTCTGCAACAATCCATACTTTAATTAACCTCTGCATGGTCAACAGTCCAAAGCTGGCTTCCAAAGAATATATTTAATTTCACAGTCAAGTACATCAACAATACACTGCCAACTCGTTCCAATCTGCACAAATGGGGTTTATCACTGACATCCGATCGTTCCTTCTCTTTTCAGTCAGAATCACTCTTGAATATTATTGCTGGCTGTCAAACTTATCTCAAACAGGGTCGGTCTACATGGCGACATAATTCCATTCTTCATTTCATAGCTAAGACATTTAAGTCTATTCAAATTATACTCTCTATGTAGATATTCCAGGTTTCATTTCTCCTTCTGTTATCACAGGCGATTCTCTTCGCCTTGGCCTCTTGTTTTATATATATATATATATATATATATATATATATTCTTCCAAAATTTCTCAAGCCAATAATATCAGATATAAGACGCAAAAAAACGACAAGAATCTTTAGTTTACAAGACATGTTTCGGATATACGCTATCCATCTTCAGTTGTATGCTAAGTTGTTAAATGGAACACTATAATAAACGAACACTATAACACCTTCTATTGATTTTGCAACGTTTATTATAGTGTTCCATTTAACAACTTAGCATACAACTGAAGATGGATAGCGTATATCCGAAACATGTCTTGTAAACTAAAGATTCTTGTCGTTTTTTTGCGTCTTATATATATATATATATATATATATATATATATATATATATATATATATATATATATATATATATATATATCAATTCTGATACAGCTGTCTTCGCTTTTCTTCTCTCGTCTTTTAATATAACCATATGCAAAGCACTGTGCATAGCTTTTTCCCATCGCTATTCGCCCGCCTACTATTATTTATGGACTAAGGACATATAGCTTTGCACTTCAAATAGCGCGGTTCAAAATACACGGGATTCACTTAGGACAGTAAGGAAACAATGTGTTGCTTGAGCCAGTTTTTTAAGATCAGTGCTATGCCTTAACAAATATTAAGTCGCATAGCGCTCTCATGCGGCTGACTGCATGACCTGGAAACCTGCATCTTACAGGTGTCCAATAAATACTGGAACATCAGTAAAATGCTGCGTACCTGACAAGGCTGCATGTCGATTGATGTATTGATGATCATGATTTATGAAAAGTATACGGGAACTACAATTTTAGTGCTGGGTACAGGCTAGAAGAATTTTTGGAAGTGTATCGAAGTGCTTTGCCTAGTGCTATTTGGCTATCAGATGTATTTGCCAATTCATGGCGGTTATAAAGGTTCTTCAACAAATTCCTACAATAAATGTCTTTTATATGCTAAATGTAAAATGCTTATTTTTCTAAATATACATGTTACAGCAATGCCAACTGTTTCTAATCAGATGTGACAGAAAAAATTATTAGAGATTATTAGATCTTGTTATGTGTTTCTTTGGTTCCTCTAGTGTACCTACTTTCCTTTCCACCATATCTACACAGCGTTTTCAGCATTCTCAAGCATTAGATCTAAATTGAATGACAGAAACAGCAATATTACTATGGTAGAAATGTTTTCAGCATTTCAGCATTTTCAGTATTGAATATGGCGAATGGGGTAGGTAAATTTTTCCATCTGTTTCAAACATTCTTCCTCCCCTATTCCCAACATTAGCAATTACAACTCCCTCAAAGAGCATATAATGAAATGGAAGGCAGCCATTGAATTTGAAAGGTGATGGCCTGCGTACTGTTCTAGTAGTTTTGAAGTACTGAAAGGCTTTAACCCTACAAAAAATGTGTCCTATTGCAAAGAATGAAAATTATAAGCCTTCAATATTGTTCAATAACTGGGCCTTTCCAGATTCATGATCATTGCATAAGTTGCAGGCTGAGGTGGAATGAAATTTAGTTATCCAAGGATGGAAATAGATGCAAACACAAAGTAGAACAAATGAAATTGGAAGCTAAAGAGTATGTGCAATTTATGAAGTCTTTGAGGTGAATGGGACATTGTGGATGGATTGCTGAGAGACCATCCCTAATTTTGCACCTTTGGTGATTAAAAATACAAATAATGCCTCAATTTTGCTATGTTGTAACAAGCAGTTTGTTTCAACATAATGTCTTTGAGCTATAGGGAGCAATATGGAAGGATTGCAGAGATTTTCAATGGCAACATGTCTCTGCTGATCTAATATATATAATTGCTTTCTCAATTTTTACTGTTGTAGCCATATTTCAAAAACATTTCATTTTTATTAAATATAGGAGTAGGTGTAAAGTTTAGACTACAATGGCTGCAAAAATTCTTGGAACACTTCCTGTGATTTAGGTTATAGACAAACTACAAAATACCCTTCCCCGTGAAACAATGTTGTTTGAAGGACATATGACTTGCTCGTTTGGGTGAAGGTATGCCTTTCCAAATAGCTAAGTTCCCTGGCTGCCGATTCAGCATTGTATGAGGGGGTAGGAAGCTTACAGTCTCGTTAATGCCATGGAAACAGGACGGGGGTAGCAAATTCTTGAAACTGTATGGGTGTTCCAAGTGTTTTGGCAGACATTGTATGTCTATTTTGCTGGATTTTAGCTGTATTTTAAACCCCCAAACCAGTATTTAGCCATTTCCCCAAGTGGCACAAGTTTTGGTAGTCTTCCTCATTTTTCTCTTTGTACTCAAATTGTTGGTAGTTTTCCTCTTTTTCTCTTTCATGACTCTACTGGGGAGGTAGGCTGAAATTCTTGTAAGTAAATTAAACAGGACATGCATAATATAAGATGGAAATGACTTGTCAATTTTAGACGTTCGGATGCAATTTCGCTTCTGCAACGCCAGAATTGAAACTCTAAAACATAGAACTATAACATAGTGAATCAAAATTTTGTTCTTATTCACATAAATATTTTTGTCTATCATTCTTCAAGCTGGATTTTATGACGTTCATTACCTTTAAATTGATGCGGTCATTGACCACCCCAAATCGCTTTGATGGCATTAAATGCTAAATTATTTGGAAAAATTTAATGCAAAGAATATGCAGATATAAATATCAACTCGTCGCTAATTTTACAGATGCGTGGGTATCTGGGAGTAACACAAAAGATGAATAACCACAATTGTCTAAGTAGACTGTTGCTTAGAAACATCATTTTTATCAATATCCCTTAGCACATTTAAGAGGAAATCTTTGAGAGTTTTGACCTTAAATTGATCTCCCATCCCATCCCCAACCTATATCTTCCTTATGGGGTCCATATCACTATCTCTGAGGTAGAACCTGCCCCTACCGTCTCTTTTATATTAACCACGACATAATGGGTGTGGTAGGAGCAACGTAGTGTAATATCTAATAGAAAATATCTACTAGCCTAATTAATATTATAGTAAATTTCAATCTTCTTTTTATGGCAACTTTGAATACACTTGAACTCTCAGTAAGTATATGTATTTCTCCTAACTTTGCAGATAATGCTGCAAACCCCTAAGCAATATTCACCCCAACCACAGGACAACAGCATTCACCTAAAACCACACAATATAAATCAGATCTACATTCCCTTTGCCCTGTTAACTATGACATGCCTTGCTCAAGGCATCGAAATTTTACAGTGCAAATAATATGGTATTTAAGTAATTGGAACTACAGTATTTATTTACTACTTCTTTAACTCTCAACTGACATCAAGTGCTTCTTAGATTTACAATTTTAAGAGCTATATCATTGAATAACAACTTTCTGAGCATGAACTTCAAACATACTGTCAACTTAGATAAGTGCTCTACATTTATTAAGATTGAGCAATGCCTTATTGCCATAATGGATTGTTGGTATTGCATGATACCTAATTGCAACCTCCTGAATATGACCTTCCCTAAATACTTTCAATATAGCCAAGGCAATTCGGCGACTTGCCTGTGCTGCTAGGAAATTGACATTTGCTACTGGGATGGCAAATAAGCATGAAATTCAATGTCTGGGAAGAGAGGAAACCGAGGCGATTCTGGAGTGAGGTGTTAATTTGTTTTCCTTTATATGGGGAATAGGATTATATCGATGGGTTTTATAATACTACTAAATTCCAATTTCCCACTATATACGATATCAACTCGACTGTAGAACTAGGCTTTCAAATGCCAGTATTATTTGGTCACAGGACTTGTAGTTTGTGCCTCTACATCGAAATTTGAATCTGAGCTAATTTAGCCTAAGTTGAAACAACAAACTTTTCAATTTTACTGAATCAAGTGCAAATGGCCTTAGAATCAACCTGGATTCATCCGTACAAGACTTAGAGGGTAGAATCATGGTTATCTGCACAAACACCTATTCCTACTGACCATTTAAAGATTGACAACACTGAGTCACTAATAAAACTGGAAATATACATCTAGTTCCTCTGACTTGCACAATAAGTCTTATGACAAACAACAACAAACCGAGATGCTTCGACAGTTACTGGCACCGGGCGATTTTAACAATCCATATCATCGAATTTTGACAAAAATACCCTTTCACATTACTTTATTCATTATGACTGCTAATATTATGCAATAAAATTTTCGGAAAAACCAACCCTTAGAATTTGACCAACATGGCATCACTTACCCAAATTCAATAAGGGGTCCGCCATCTTTCTCCCTGCGTCGTTGTCCACGTTGATATCTCAAAGTGTACCATTATCCTATCAATATTCAGCACAATTCCCTATCTATACGTATCTCTAATAAATGCCTCCGTCATGAAACTGCGATTTTTATGTAGTTCGTAATAATAATTCATCAAATGCCTCTAAAAGAAGGCGCCACTTTTCTTCGTAAAGTCGCCTTCGCCCTTCACAAAACGCTTTTGGCGCCTCAAGTTGAAACTGACACATTCAAACGATGGCATTTCCTGCTTTTTCGTCCACCCCCTATATCACAAGCATCATTAGAATTTCATGAGGTTAGTTTTTATGTACTGTTCGGTGTCAATTTAGTCGGAATGTAAAGTAATATTGAGGTAAGGCAGTTTGCTAGTTTTCCTATGACATTCCTCGTCTAGCATTCTTGCTAGTGCATCATTGGTTCCTACTATGACCTCAATAATGGGTAGTTTCCAGATTACAAACTACATGGTGATCGGCCACAAAGACGTAGTATGTATTGCTTAATAGATGAAATTTCCATTTGTGGATTCGTTTTCAGCACGCAAGACCATGATATATTAAGAAATAAAAAAACGAGTGGTAGTGGCAATTTCATTATAAAAGTATGAAAGATCCATAAATTCCCCGATAAAACTAGACATCAACAAAAGCACATTGGGAATTTTCTATTAAACAAAAATGCCTGCAACCAATTCCAAAGCGTTAAATTAAAGCACTAGGATTTCACATACATCTAAAACAGGCTAGCTGATCTGACTATGAGTGAAATGGATGTCTAAAAGATAATGATTGTAGCTAGAAGGCTATAGAAGGAACAGTGGTAGCATAACGGGAAAAGAAACGTTACGAGAAATGAAAATTCAAAAAAATTATGGGGAAGACAGGTATTATGCAGGTCCTTCACCTCCTTTAAAAGTGTTGGGATTTGAGATGTCTTTTCAAGGATATTTTTATCCTTGAGAACGATTATTTTACCTTTAAAATTGATTAAAGTCCTTGAAATTTGTGAATGCTTCCTGCTTCCAGTTTACTTCGTTCACAGAAATAAAGAACACAAAAAATGATTAAATGAAATGCCCAAAAATTTCTAGAGAGGATTATACAAGTAAACTCTTAATATTTACTTAAACTTTGTTTAGAGGAAATGAAAAACCTATGAAGGTTTATCAAAATCCAGCAGGAAAACTAGAAGAGCACGTCAATGCTGAACGCACTACAGGAAAAATGAGAAACATTCTTTAAGTTTGCAAAGCCAGACGTTGGATGACAAAAATATGGACGATAGTCCAAATCGCGTAGGCAACGCTTCAGCAGTCTTTGCACTTTCTCAGCTTTCATCAGATTAGAGAAATAATACACATACCATAAATGTGCAAAAGAGAAAAAAATAATGGGTTACTACATTATGAGCTGGTTAACCACACTTTGAAAAAGCTCATAGAAAGATATTTATATACTTTATAAATTAATATCTTAAGAAACAAAAATAAATAATCATGCTGTAAAGGTATGGTCAAACTGAACAAACATTTCACCTCACATTTTAAACATGCTAGGCGAATTTTTGTTTTTATTTTCATTACCTATTTGCAGATTTCACAAATAACCACACAAAAATCAACAACAAATTTGTTTTTGACTTCTATCGACCATCATCAAACACCGTCGACCAAATGATACGGTACCAAACAAAATTGCCAAACTAGCCCAATATTTCATAGAACATTTGCTTTTACAGATGTTAGGCGAAATGGTTGATTAGGTTGACCGGGGCTTAGGAAAAAAGCGACTAGATCTAGCTTGATTTCTGTTTTTTCTTTGGAGGTCCCCATAATGGAGGTGATGCCTTAAGGCTAGCTAAAGCACGAAATGCATCTGCTACAATGTTTGAATGACTAACAACAAGTCTTTTCCAGTCATCAGTATCCATAACCTCAGTTGCATGACTAAAAGATAAACAGCAGGTATAAAGTAACTTGAAACAGACACAAATATCTTCATCATTGAAGACTTTCAGGGGACAAAACGCTGTACTATACAATGATTATATGATTCTATACAATGATTCTAAGGTGGAAAGTTAGTGTTTTTCTAAAACTTCGTCAATGTTATTCGCATGTTTCTCAAATATGGGACATCATGATGATTAACAGTGGGCAATTCATCTCAGCAGCTTTCTATCCTTCAATAGAATAGAACTGAAAGGCAGACCTGCAACGGTCTAGGTTTATTTTGTATAGTAGTAAACAAAGCTCTGTATTAGTGCATTCTAAGCAGAAATGGAGAGAAACATGGTACATTGAGATGAGAGAATAACATAAACTAGCCTAATAGAACTGGTATATGAAAAGGAAAGCTGCATAGAATAAATTGTGAGAGAGTAATAACAATGCGAACTTTGAGGTACATCAGATAACATTTTTAAATTTTGAAAATACGCATAACTCTAAGAATGGAATTAGTGTCCCAATTTCAATGTAACACACAGATGACGGGGATTGAAAAGTCAAAAGTATGGAAAATTTCTTATGCAATAATCTGATTTTGAGAAATGAAGATAATAGCAAATTTCACTACCTCATAACAAGTTTCAATTGAGTCCATTACTTACAACATTGCTTACTATAACAAATTACAAATACAACGCATACCTATTAGTGAAATCAATGGCGATTGACTTGAGATTCTGAGCATTGTGCAAATCAGCTAATATAAGTACATTACAAACTGTGTCGACAGATAAATTGTAAGCAAGTGTCTCTTCACACATCATTTTCAATCTATCCAGTGCATACTAAAATAGAAATTACATCGTTTTATTTCAAAATGAAAGCAAGAACACATCCTAAAACTATTGAAATTAGTTTTGTGGCCACTAGATTTCGTAATCTAGGCGCCTAGACTATAATCTCGTAATTTCATTGATCATCATCTAAAAACCTATATTACAAAGACAGTTTATGGGTCAAAGAACAACATCACTGAATAATGAAATGCTGTTTTTGCAGTAACTAGAGGTAAAGACAAATAAAAGCAAAGGTCTACAAAACTAACTGGAAAACGGCAGATTCTCGTATGTAAGCTAGGCAACTGAGATGCCATGAATATGAATACACTGGCAGTGTTTCTTGCATGTTGCCTTTAGTACTTCAGAAAAACTCCTTTCTTTTCAATCTCCTATTATTACAAATAAGCAGGATACGGCAAAATAAATGACGAACTCAATGAGAGTAAATTCCTTACACATTATCACAGCACAAAAAAGCGGCAACATTCTTTTGGCATACTTGCAGCTTTTTCGTGCTGTGGTAAAGTTCTGTAGTATCAACAAAAATATTATCATAGGCTCCAACTTCAAGTTTGCAATAAGATATAAATAGTCATATCAATATTTATTTTGCTATTCTAAAGCAAACATCCCAATTTCTGGACGGGAAATAGACCTTTTCAATGCTCCATACCTCAACAAGTTGAAGCAAAGAAATATTGTTATAATTTGCCTTTCAACATGAAGCTATAAACAAATAAAAATAAAAGATAGATCAAAGGTTGCTAAAACATAGACTTTCAAGGCCCAGGAAAGTCATTGAAAGTATATTTAACTTTGTATATAAGGGACCATTTACAAAGGAAAGCTAGCAAAAAAGATGAATTTGTGTATTCCCTGCATCTTTGCAAATATTCTCCTTATTCAGAACTTCCCAACCTCCCTCCCCTCGGACATCAGACATTTAAATTTCAGAAAGCATGTACATGTAAAAAATGCTTGAATAAGAATGTCCTGTTTTCAATTTTTGACAGTCTGGTTGCTTTGATTGCTTACCCTTGGGAACCCAATAAGTCCCCCTAACAAAAGAATTCTATCGAAACTCAACTCCTCCAATTTACTAACATCCCACCCCAATCAAAGATTGCAAAGTTCTAAAAAGGAATGTAAAGGAAATACAAAGGCCTTGTGAACGTAATCAATACTCATAAGGGAGGGCACAAAACAAGCCATAACAGATAGTAGCAAGTACAAGTACACAATAGTGGAGACGTTCAAAAAGTAGTTGTTACTTACACAGTGCTGCCTGCTGGAAGATTGATAGCTATTAATATACTTCAACTTTTGTCACAAAGTAATTGAAACCATTCTGAATGTCTTTGGTAACCATAATTTCTATTGAAGTTCAACCCCTCCCTCTCATCTATTATCAACCCAACTCTACTACGGAAAAACCATTTTAAGTTTGATTAACTTAACTCCACCAAACTATGCTTTATCAACAAAATTTCAAGCCCCTCTTTACTATGTCCCTAACTGTTAGGTGCCCAAGAGTAAACACCAACTATTCCAGAACTTATCCCAGTTCATCAAGCCCACCTCCCTGTAAAAGGTAAGTCAGAGAAAGAACCATTAGTAGCAAAGGCAATTCCAGGAAACATAACTAAAAATGGAGAAGCAATGGGGGTCATCCAAATATTATGTACCAGCAGAAGGGGAGGGGAGACTCAACGTAAAGCATGCATTTTGGTTAAGGGGTAGCAGGCTCCTGCCACACATGCACGGGCGCAATAGAAATTGACTAAATCATATCACCACACCAAAACACCACAATGTTTTCCTCACGCACCTGTAATTGCTAACATGTTGACATCAAAAACGAATGTGAATTTGAAGATGTGGGATAATGATGTGAACTTCATCTAAGTCAATCAGAATGAGCGAGCGACAGTGACAATCTATACATAGGAGTGGCTAGCGGTAGCTGTTTACAAGTGAGCAGAAATCGTGACTATTCTTAATTGATTGCTTAAATATCATTGGAAATTGGCTAAACATGGTTGAGCACTGAAAAGCAACGGGGCGGCTTGAATTTGAAAGTACTTACAGAGATTCGAGGGTGATCTAGAAAGCATATGTTTGTATAAAGAAGGGGGGAGTCAAAAGTTTTGAAAATTCTGCGTACGTACTACGTACTGGCCAATGCTCAAAGAACTACCATAATTGGTGCAAGTTAAACGTGGCCTTTGTAGGTTTGCGGCCAAATGGCAACTAGTATCTAAATTTAATATCTCATTAGCGTTTGCAAGAGAAAAAAAACTTTAAAAGGTGGAAGCTTGGAAAAATAAAAACTAAAGCCAATTGAAAGGAATCCTGGTCAAATCCTTAAATACTATGAATACAGGGTATTTCATGCCAAATGGTGAGGAAATGGAAGTGAAATTGATCATCAGATAATGGGAAACTGATCTGCATACATACACTGATATACACAGATCAGTGTTACACATCTGATGATCTGTGTTTCCAAAGCAATAAAGGTAGATGACAGTAAATACTATAAATACTTGCAACGAAGTTAATCTGTGAAAAGGAGACAACTTATTATGTGCACGAAGTAAAATATGCTATTATGTATCTAAAATAAAAACCATTTACACGTTTCATTTCTTGCTTATGCATATGCATTCCAGTGAAGTAAACTATCATGGAGTTTAGGAAACGCCGGAAGCATTGCTAAAATGGACTAAATCTACACAGTAGTAACATGAAAGACAAGATTGGTCACCAAAGATCTAGGAAAACAATACTTGTTTCTTTTGGACAAAAACTAAATTGAATGTGCATACGTGAACATCTTTAGAAATTTTGAGTAACACAACTGAAGAACTGAAGCCTCGGGATTCTTACAAAAACATTATGGAAAAACATAACCCTCTCAGCATCTCTACCCTTGCACATTAGAAGACCCCATCTCCAACTAAAAAAATATTCTTTTGCTCACGAGACACTTGGTGTTATTGGGCACGCAAAATTTCTCTATTATCACATGTACTTCTCCCAAAGCATAACATTGCTTAGGGGGAGGAGGGGGTGACAGTTAAGTTCATAACAAAAAAGTGCAAAGTGTCCCAGGACTTTTGGTGACTATTGTAGGATCTTCCCACCAAATGGCTGTACATGCAAAACGATTGCAATTAAGAAATTAATACTAGCCAACAAAGATTCTAAGCGTAGACGATCATTGGTAGCCGAAATTACAGAAACAGTACAGCTATCCTAGTATAGTAATGACAAGCGGGCTTATAACTGGGAAAACAGACTGCAATATGGTACTTAAGAAAAGTCATCATTCAAAAGTATCTTGTATCACTTCATCTCCGGACGGGAATAGTGTACTAAGTGGAGAAATTCATCTCCGGACATGAAAATCTGGATTCTCAAAATTTGCATCACTTCGGTCCAAGGAAAGCAAAGTTTTAAAGCAAGCAGTACAAACTCAGTTCGTATATGTATCATTCAAAAAAACATAAAACGTATAATAGTTGGACCAATGATGAGTAAAGTGACTGCTCATCTTGATGTTGCCTTGGAGCATTATTCTCATGCAGCTGCGAGAGTAACATGTAGAGCTACTCAACAATCTTGCTATTTAGAAGAATGGAACTGTTACTGTGATGTCAAAAATCCTAGTGCCCATCTAACACAGTATTTTGAAGAAGCAGAAGTGGAAACTGGCGAGTTTAAGCAATACAAAACCACAGACAGATCAATCTGAAACGAATTTGCATTCATGGAACAACTATCATGAACAGCTCTTGCAAAGTTGACCTCTGTTAAATAGATGTAGCTTTGCCCAGCCAGTTCAATATGCAGAGCCTTGTAAAAACAATAGTTACCAGAGAAACTATAGTTATAGCATTAGTAAAAAATAATAGAAAAAAACGAACAGTAAGTAATGAATATGGAATGAACTGAAAAGGAGACTTTTCTGAAAGTTTTCCATTTATTGTCCAAGATGTAGCTCAGTCATTCAATGGAAACAATGAAATGGCAAATCCATCCATCACTAAGGTAGCATAAAAATGGTTTTTGCGATGATATCTAACTGCAATGTACATAACGTCAGCTCATCTTTAAATGTAGATAATAAAATAGCAGCAAATGGCTTTTTGTGCTTACATTAAGAAAGAAGGTTCTATAGCAGAAAATGATATATATTTTTCTTATTGCTGTTAGTCAATACAAAACCTTCAACTTTGGGTAAAAACTTTTCAACACATTCTTGAAGCACATAATTTTAACAAATCATCCTGTTTGTCAGCAATATTGTTGTTCTTCTTACATTCTCATTGCAATAAACACCTAATTTATCAACATAGAGATCTTCATAGCAATACCACCGTACATTTCAAAGGATTTGCTCAACCCCCAGCTTATTCCTACCCCAACCTATTAGCTTCTAATATTTCTGACCCCCGTTTATTCCAAACCACAAAATTAGACACTCAAGACTAATCTATGTCTGCACAGGCAAATATATAACATGAGAATTTGTGAAGACAATTTTTCCTCTACTGCCATAGAGTGCTGTGCAGCAGGCCAATAACACCATGTAACAAAACAAAATAAAATTTCTGTTTAACTAAGTCTTTTGGCTGTTTATGTTTTGTTAAGCTTCACAACTGAAGAAAAATGCTTTGATTTATTCCTTAATCGATATTAAGAAAATTACATCAATATTTGAGAAAACTCGAAAACTTAATTTTTGGTACTAAATCAACATATCAGCTACATTCAACAGCACTGAATAACTTCACCAAAGGGATAGCTTTATTATATTTTTAAGTAGAATTTCAGTCAGTTAATTTTGCTATGACAGTGGCTACTTCTCGCAGCTTCTGTAAGCATGATCCTAACAGTTTTTGTTATGGTTGTGGTATTTTTATAAGCGCGATGTCGGTGAAACATACAATTATTGAAGGAAATCTCTTCTGTGTGGCTTTCTTCGCATATTTTAGTGTTCAAGTTGGGGACCAAGATAAAGGTTGGGCGCTACATGTCATCTGTGGAAGCTGTCGATCAACTTTGGAGGCGTGGTATGGAGGGAAAAGTCGACGAATGAAATTTGGAGTGCCGACAATCTGGCGTGAGCCTACAGACCGTTTGGAGAACTGCTACTTTTGCAAGGTTGTGATGACTGGTCACCATAGGGGAAAGAAAACAGATGTCTTCGACTATCCTGACCTTCCTTCATCTCTGCGACCCGTTAAACACTGCTAAGAACTTACTATTCCCTACTATCCTACATCGGTCTCCCAAGATTCTTCCAACAGTGAAACAGATGATGGCATTCCTTATCTTATGTCTTTTATTGAAGTCATTTTCCGAACCAATCAGAGCTAAACGAGCTGATCAGGGTTCTTGGATTAACAAAGTCAAATGCAGAGATACTGACTTCCAGGCTGAAAGAGTGGATAAAAACACAGAGAGGACTCCATAAAATGCTTTCCCAATATTTCGTTTCTGCCAAGATATTAATGGCTTATTCAAATGAATTGGATTCCCGTACGATCCCAACCAACCAGTGGAGTCTTTTCATGGATGGTTCGATTCGAAGCTTAAAAGCTGTGTTATTGCACAATTGAAATGTGTACCATAGTATCCCCTATTGCGCACTCCGTTCATTTGAAAGAAAATTACTAAAATGTGAAGCACCTGTTGGGTCCGTTGAGCTACGAAGAGCATAATTGGGAAGTAATTGGAGATTTCAAAATGATTGCATTTTTGTCAGGTACAAGTGCATTCCCTTCTCTTATTTTATATCTATGATTTATTTTAATTTCATTTGGAAGAAATTTCAAAACAAGTTTTAGTAAAATATTTTTGAATTGTTGACTTCTGTAAAATCATACAGATATGACAGATATGTAATGATGAAAAAGTTTATCCAATTAAACATTGTAGATTTTTATAATTATTCGTTTGTTGTCTTTATTTCATGAAACTTTACAGCTCCCAAAATGAAATGAAATCTTTATTTTATCCCTTTTTCCGTTATAGGTTTGCACGTCGACTTTACCAAATATCCGTGCTACCTTTGTTACTGGAACAGCTGTGCTACGAATAAGCACTACAAAACATTGGAATGGCAATCACGGACGGACTTCATTATTGGCGAGAAAAAAGTGGTGTCAGCTTCGCTTGTTGTCCACGAGATCCTTCTGCCTCCACTGCAAATAAAGTTAGGGCTCATAAAACATTTTGTTAAAGCATTGGATAAGGAACCAGAAGCATTCAAGCAGTTGGTGACTGCCTTCCCTAAACTGTCTGAGGCAAACATAAAGGGTGGGATTTTTGGTGGGCCACAGATTAAGAAGTTAATGAAGGACCATGAGTTCACAGGAACGTTATCTATACGGGAGAAGCGGGGCTGGCAAAGTTTTGTCTCGGTAGTTAATAGTTTTATGTGAAACAAAAGAGTAGAAAATTATCGAGAGCTCATCAATGATCTTTTGGATGCTCATCAAAAAAATGGGCTGCCGGATGTCACCGAAGTAGCATATGCTGCAATTACATTTGGATTTCTTTAAATCAAATATGGGCACATACTTAGAAGAGCATGGCGAGCGTTTCCAGCAAGACGTTCTGGTCTTTTAGAAGAGCTACCAAGGGGAGTACAATGCGCATTTGATGGGGGACAACATATGGGGCCTGGTTCGTGACACTAAGAAGCAATATACAAGGAAACGCAGAAAATCTAAGTGTTTTGAGTGAGCATTTAAATGCCTTACAATAATATATTTCCATTTTAGATGCTCCACGTGTTCTACATCACCTCTGGACATATTTCGTTATGTTGAATGTAGTAACATGGCGGTTTACTACTAAAACAAGAGTTATTTTGTGTTTTTCAAAATATTGATACAATTTTCGTAATATCGATTAGGGGAAAAATATACAATTTTTCTTCAGTTTTGAGCTTTAACCAAACATAAACAGCCAAAAAAATTAGTTAAACAAAAAGTTGTTACATGGTGTAATTACTTAAAGTGTCCATGCTTCTTGAAGATTTTCTGTATTTTTCAAAATATGGAGCATCGCCTCGTTTCAAAAAGAAAAAGAAAAAAAAATATCTTGACTTTCAAAGTTGGTAAAATCACAGCTTTCAAGGTGTCAATTTATGCTATATCAATTGCACTCGTGACGTCAATACTACAATCATTGTCAAAAGTACCTGGAACGCAGCGGAAAACAGCTGCCAATGTACTCTGCCACCCCTTCAAAGGCCTTATTAATAAATCACCCTGTAGAGGAAAATAGCCCACTCCCCCCGTAACAATGTTGAGTATTGAAGATAAGACATTGGTTAGAACGTATCGTACCCCAATGCTAAGTGACTGAACTCATATCTGGATATAAATCAAAATTGTACGGGGGGAGGGGGAGGGAAATGACAGAAAAGTGCTGAAATTGTGCTATGCATTCCAATACTTTTGGCAACCATTTTAGGTGTTTCACTGAATCTTCTAATGGTAGACAGTGGAAATTGGTCCTTACTTACCCCATGGATAATGTTGCCCAGCATGTAGAACTGGCAGGAAAAAGCCTAAGGTCAATGATCAATTTTCCATGACATGTTTCCTTACTCGTGTAAATGGGCAACAAGTGTTCAATGGTTAGTATTCAATAACGGGTGAAAATTGATCTTGTAAACGCAGCATACACTGATGAGAAATGTCTTTTCCAAGAGCAGTGGAGGCAATCAAGAATGCAGCAAAACAATGAGAAAAACGGAATGGAAAGACATACGAGCAATTTGTCACATGATAATTCTTTCTATGGCAAGTACACTTGTTTAGAACCTGGCATGCTAGATTGTGAAAGTGTACTTGCATGGAAAAAATTGTCCTATGGCCCCATTTACACGAGCAGAAAACTTATCATAGAAAACTTGTCATAGAAAAAATTGCTTGTGGAGCAGGTGTTATTCATACGGGTATTTTTTGGTAATTGATATGAGCAAACTCTGCTTAAAGATGAAGAGGGCCGAATTCCTACTCTGAGCGGGAACGTTTTGCGTATTTCAATTGTTCTCCTACCCTATGAGGCAAATACCTCATTTTGCCCTCTGGAGATTCAAAATGAAAAGAAAAAATGACGGACGACTAAAAGCTGTTGGTGCATCTTTGGAGTAATATAGGCAAATGAATTTTTGCAGATAGTTTTTGCACTCTTTCATTCTTGAAATGATATACAATTTGGATATGCAAGGACAGGATTTTCAGCATGTAAATAATTAGCAGCATAACGAACAGGCCTGTATCAAAGGCATGAAAATGACAATGTAGAGTATCCTTCCAAAGAAGAACAATTTAAAGTTGATACAAAGTATTGGCACACAAACTCTATGATGAGCCAAGAATCATTTCTGCATTTGTGCAAAATTTGCAACGACTTTATTGGAAGACTCCACAAATGCTTATTCCAAAGGTTGCAAAGTTGTAATATGACAGGTTTAATACAATTCAAAGTACAAAACGATACACCTTGTGGCAAGCTGTGGCCTAGATGGAATGCAAAAGATGTTCATCATGCAATCAGGTAAAGAAAGGAAGAGTCCTGAAATCTGTTGCACAAGCAGAATATAATTGGCCACTTAAGACATGCTTAAGGTGCCATGTATAGGGGCCTAAGATCTGCTGGAAAAAAGAATGTAAATAGGCCCAGCTCCCTATTCTATCCACAAAAAATCGATGATCTATTTGTGTGCTATTATGTGCTCGCATCGACAGTCCAACCTGCAAATTACGGCAGTTCTTGGGCAAGATCATATGTGCACATGCATGCCAACCCATAGACAAGGTGTGAAATGTAAGCACACTGTCCCACTTATTACATGTGTGGGACGGTTTGCACATTACCTATGTGCAAACTGTAAACATAGGATTGTGTAGGACAAACCTCTGAAAAAGCTTTGTGTGTGCACAGTAGGATACATCTGGAGCCCAGTTAGCAATCAAATGCGTGTTTGCACTGGGGACATGAAAGTATAATGGTCTCAACTCACCAGTTCTTATCGTAGACAATGCAAGAAAATCATTGAAAGCTATGATTGATGCAAATCACTTCACTACTATAGCAAACACAAGCAGACATGATGACTTGGTACCCCCGACAAGTAATTTTAATGCTTACACCATCCCGGAAAACCAGTGAAAAACATATTTGTATCTACTCTATAATTTTTTCTCATATATCACTGAGTAAGCAGAACTGCCGTGAATGTCTCAAAAAATTGTAGAACACTATGACACATGGTAGGTAGTTCCAGTAGTAGCATTCAGTACTAACATTATTGGGTAGTTGCAAATTGCATGTAAGCATAGGCTATGAAATTATAGGAAAAAGAGTCAAATGTGTCAATTTTATAAGACAAAGGGTACAGTGGAGTTCCACGTGTGTTGTTTGGTAAATGTATTATTAATGTAGTTTAATAAATATTGTGATTCATTTGTTAGGTCGCATAATGTTTGCCAGTTTGGCCTTTTACAATTAGCTATATATTTCATTTATATTCAGCAATCCAGGGGCAGCTGTATCATGTAGCTTTGGAGGCTTTCTTGTGTTAAAGTTATTAAGGCAGTTGCAATGAGCAATTGCAGGTCACTCTTACATGCAGATTTATACATTCTAAGCCAAATATGAGGATAGAAATATTTTAGTTATGTAAAACATTAAGGAATTATTTTGTCGATCGGAGACTGGCAATTCAGCTACATGATCTACGCTCTACCCTCTTGTGATTGAAATGGTTCTGTAGCAGTGGGTTTATTGCTATAATCCTTTGCTAAGATTGGACAGTAGGGTACTTGGTTAAAGGTGAGAATTCATCAGATTGATCGTATGCCTGAGATGTATGCGTTACACCAAGTCTAAAGGATATTTTAAATAGCAGGCTCATTTAGTATGTGCCGAGGAAATTTATACATGGTCGATGTTGCTTGGAGGAAGGAAGATACATCCTCATCAGTACTGGCAGAAGGCAATTGCAGATGCACAACGTTCCTTTGAGAATAGTTCTACTGACCTATTCATTGGTGCTTGCAGAAGGCAACAACAGTGCAGTATGTACTTGCCCGAAGGAAAGATTTAGCGACCTTCTCAGCTCTTACAGAGGGCACTTAGGCATGACATCTTTTGCCCAAATGAAAGGAATAGCACCCTTTCCACTGATGCCCACCATTGCTTCGAGCTTACGTCTACTGAACAAGTTAGTGGTACTCACTGAAGACAACAAGAGCGTACAATATACTTGCCTGAATGAAAATTATAACAGTGTTTTCAGTTTATACAGAAGGACAACCGTAGTGCTAAACATTGTCTGAATACTGCAACTGCTCATAGTAGGCATGAGCTATGGAAGTAGTTTCAATGTTTTGTGTGTTGTGTCTATTTCATTGTATTTTTTGTTGTTGGTAGGAAGTAGTTGAGCCTATTCTCTTTCTTTGTATTGTACAACCGTAAAATCCTCAAATTAGCCAATGGGCCCGGGAAAATTTCTATATTTTGGAGAGTTGTATCACTACCTACTTTCAACGAGGACATAGTCAAATAGCAGGGATCAAAACTATAGTTGTTCACTGATCGTAATCCAATTCTAATCTATTAAAAAATCTTTTCTATGTACTTGATGCAATTCTAGCTGCCCTGCGTTGAAGCCTCTGCAGATGCTGAATTTCAGTAGCATACAGCAGCTCCACACAGAGCAGCAGTATAGCCCAACTGCACGCGAGATTTTGGCTGAGATTTCATTTATATGCTCTTGCCAGTTAAGCTTGTCATCTATTTGAACCCCCAAAGACAGTCTTATTGCGAATCTCAACTTCATTACTTCCTATTCTAGAGTTAAATCTAATGCTTGAGCCCATTAAAGAATTATGTCTAATATGTGAAGCAATTTAAGGACAGCTTGCTACCTTCTAGCTACATTCAAGAACAGCTTGTTACCTATTATCAAGTCCTCTACTCTATCCAAATCATCATTAATGTCTTATTAGGTTGAGAAAAGTCCCTTGAGCGTCAATAAATACTGGTCTCATCAGCATATAAGAGTGCTTTAGAGTTATTAATTAGTAGTGGAAGGTCATTGATAAAGACCAGGAAAAGCAACTGTCCAAGGCAAGAACCTTAAGGCACTCCAATTTCAATCTCTTCTACTTTTGAATCCACCCTATTAACTCGAGTAAACTTTTTCATAAAAGGCAGGTATGATTTGAACCATTCAAGCTCCCTATTATGAACACCATAGAAGATGAGCTTTTTACTGAGAACATCATGGTCGACAGTGTCAAATGCTTTTTTTAAGTCAATGAGTACAATACCTGTCATTTGACCAGTGTCATGCCCATTATACCAGTCGTCAGTGCACTTTGGCAAAGATGTAGCAGTTGAATGGTGGGCTCTGAATCCAGATTGTTGTGGTGAAAGAAGTCCATTTGCATCCAGGTAATGGTACAATTGATCAAAAGCTAGTTTCTCAAACAGTCTAGCTAAGACTGACAACACAGAAATAGGATGGTAATCTGATTTATTACTTTTGTCCCCTTCTTTAAAGATCGGTGTAAACCTTGCAACTTTCCATGTCAAGAAATGTGCTAGTCTCAATAAAAATATTGAAAAGGTGTGCGAGGGAACTTGACATGAAAGGCAATGCAAGTTTAAGAAAAAAGCTAGATATGTTGTCATAGCCACATCCTTTAGCAGTCTTAATCTTTCCATTACATTCCAGTTTATGAAATATTGACCAATAAGGAGTGGATTTGGTCTTTCTTCAATTTCATTGGCTAAATCCTTCCCAATAGAGCAGAAATAACTGCTCATAGTTTTTGACATCTCCTGTTTGTCAATAATGTTATTTGAGTTGTCCCCTAGTAAACTTTTGATGTTTGTTGTTTTGGACCGTTTATTTGGGAGATGATTGATGGTTTTCCAAGATTCTTTCAAGTTTCTTTGATACATGGTAATTTTTTCTGAGAATATGTTTACCACAGGTTCCATGTCAATCCAGCTACTAGGTTATTTATTAGTATAAATCTAAAAACCAGTTTATGATGATATCAGCACCTGAGATCAGAGTCAATAAACAAGGTGGGAGCATCTGCCAGACTGAAATGAGCTTCTGTGATGAACATTAAGGAGTTAAAATCAACTCTCTTCTACCACCTTAGGTAATAAACTATATTGTTTAGAAGAACATGTCCTATGCATTATGCAACAAACGACAACAACATGCTTAGTAACCATGTACTTTTGCAATAGCACCGATACTCTATATCTGATATCCGATACTGTAATAAAACACAATATAGAATCATGACATATACTATGTATTCCAAGATGAAGAGTGCCTAAACCTATTGCCATTTATGCACACACGATACCTCAACTTGAACTAATCGGAGATTGCAGACTGGGTGGAAACACTACAGTGACCATGGTGGAAAAGACAGGAACTCGTCCCCAACTTCATCTCCTCTTCAACGTCAATATTCTACTTCTGTACAGGCATTTTCCTTACAGTCAAGAGCAGATAAGAGCCTAACTTTACCTATATCTATGCAACTTCACTAAAAATAAAAAATGCTTCATTGGACTTTAACTCTAAGAAATTCTAACAAGTTGCCTAAACATAGAATGGCTTAAGACTATGCAAAGAGCAATACAGGAAAATAGTACATATATACCTTATCTGCTACTGACAACAAATCATCTGCCATAGTCTCCAATTGTGACACTTTTCCAGTGTAGATAAACTTCAGCATTTCTTTCAATACCTCTGGCTCTAAGTCCTGAATTTGAACAACACCTTGCTTACTTTCCTCCATTTCAATATGCCTAAACATTCCAGCAAACACAGGTGAACGAGATGCCAATATAGCCTTGTGCACTGGGAATTGATGGTCCCCAGAAATAAGCATAATATCACTGAATAGTCCTTCTTCAAGGAGCTTGCCTAAATCACTGCTTAAATTATCCTCAGGCACTTTGAAATTCCCCATTCCAGTCTGGCCTGATATATTGACAGAATCTGCCACCACACTTACCTAAAGGTAAAATGCTTCATTAGTATTTACACTATGAGTTGTCTTTGATAAGCTAGAAGGCAATCAAACATCGGGTTAGTATTAGTATCCATGGGTGACTGAGGGATGCTTGTCACATTGGAAAAAAGTCAAATATAAAAAACTCCTAAAATGTGCTATTCGATTCATGACCGAAAATGAAATCAGATGTAAATACTAAAGGTTGGGAGAGTGTTGCCACTTCAGATACTTCAATCCAAATTATAGACATGTGGAATTATTGGAAAGCCTTTCAGCTTGAAATTTAAAACTGGGACTAGTTCTGGGATTAGTTTGAGATTATGTAGCAAATGATAAAGTGACATTGAAAGAAGTTGCATCTCTACAGGTAGCTCTAAATGCTAAAGGGAAGGATACTGTCATGGAGGCCACATCATTAATTATTGTGATACAAAATTAATTGTAGCAACCATTGCTGGGATTTTCTTATTTACATGACTTTGCATATTTGTACCTCTATGTACACACCGAGCATAGTAGATATGCTAAAGACAGTTCATGGAGTGTGAAATGTAATAGCAGTTTGAACCCCTTAAACATTCATATTTATTTTCCAATACAACCAAGTATAATATGCACACTCCAGCAAAGAGGCAGAGCTCTTATCTTCATAGGCTCCTTGGTATGTATTTTAGAATGTTGCCTTGATGTAGCCTTGGCATTGATATGTAATTCAGTAATGTTCATTTATGTCTGGTCATTTGAAGGGCAAGGCCCTTTAAGGCTGAATGTCTGCTCATTATACTTCAAAGTTAAATGCCTGCTCATCATATTTCAAGGCTGAACACCTGTTCATTATAGTTGAAACCTGACTCAAATTATTGCGTATACTAGCTTTGTGGTAGAACTACGTTGCCTAGCAGAGACACATATACATAAACCATATTCGAATTTTCATGCTTGAACTTGAGGTTACTGGTACATTGTTTGCTATGTTTTGTTCGTGTTTATTTTCTATGATGTGCATCAACAAGGATGTGCATGTTAACAAAGATTCAAAATGTTTTTAATTTCTACTACTGATATATAACTTCTATGGTCATTACCATGTAAAGGGTATGGGATATTGTTATAATGATGCCTTGCCGGTATCCTCCATGGGCATGAGTGAGTGGTATTTAATGAACCGAAATCGAATGAACCGAAGCTACAACTTGGACCTTTAGATTTACTTTCACAGCTGTAGCAAAGATATACTACAGTTTTGTCCACTTCCTTAGGGCTAGGGCAAGAAAATGTATACATTAAAGGGGAAGTTCGGGAAAAAACTAAAATTTGATCTGTTGCAGAGAATGTTGTAAAACCCCATGATTTAACGTGGTTTTGCTCTCACTCGCGTATTTCCTTTCACATTCCCAGTTGTTTCTCGTCAAAATCCACCTCTCTCAAGGCTCCCATTCTCACCTTTTCACAAGACAGAAGTTGTTGTAACACTGAGTCATAACGTGCAAAAGACATAGAGCCGATACGATTGACTACGTATGTTGGGGATAAGGATACCCATTTCTGTGACCTAAAAGCAGGCCGGTGGTATTGCAAAGGCACAAATACATCAAAACAGAACAGTAAATATAATTTTCTATTATGCTGGATGTCGCATATGATTCAAATAACAGTTTCTTTCATGTGAAGCATCCATTCTGAATATAGCAGCAAGGATTCATCAAAAGAATATTGTGATGAAGGTAGTTAATCTGAATAGACAGCAGTGCCAGTAACAATGTTCATTTAAAGTATTTTGACTGTTCATTTAACTGTGGTCCTCTCCATAGATTCTGAGCATACCAACTATGATTTAATGGGTTTGTTTTATGAAGCTCACTCATTCTTAGTCATCAACTTCCATTTCTTCAATCATTTCAGATAAGTCAATGACAACCCACTGATTTCTTGCTGACAGCAACTTCCCTTCACAATAACTAACAAAGTAAGTAATGAACAACAATGCAAATAATGTGCCACAATACCAATGTGAATAAAATATCTGCAGAATTATAACAAGTTGTTGAAGTAAATGTAAATATAAAATGATATCTAGGAAGTGTTCAGAAAGTTAGCAACCCGCACACGAAGGTAAATTTGAATAAGAAAAATGTTGGCTAGCAAGGGAAATGCAGCCTAGTTCAACATCCACAAAGAAGTCCATGTTGATTGGACGTTCATGTACGTGATGACTATGATTTTCTAGCCAGAAGTCTACAAAAATGCCACAAACTAGATAAATGCTACTCTTGCAACTGACTTGCGCAAAATATTGCGATAACATCCAACAATCTTTGATTGAATGGTACGCAGAGCCGTCAAATCTCTTTTGCTTTTTGTGGTGCAGATCAAGTGCTAACATGCAACCAAGGGGATCTGGATTAGCCACTAACCTTCAACTTCAAGTTACAGCCAAATATGTTATTTTAACTGTTACCCAAGCAATTTGCAGCTTTCAACTCTTAAAAAAGTACCTCAATGTGGCAATGTAATCACCTGATTTAACTTAACATTTGTCGAGTTCTAAACCTATTGTGCCAGAAAAGATCTTCGTGGGATAAGTGGTGACTCTACAGCAGACTCTTGGCACAAGCTATATACAGAAAATTTGAACTTGCTACATGAAGTGACAGGAAAGTATGGGTTCATTATAATAGTAGCCAGATAAATGGGTTGGAAATAGGGAAAGCCAATAGATATAAAAGTACCATTTCAATTGGGCAATACAGTATCTTGCAAAAGTCAGAGTAGTGCACTGCATAGGATGAAATTGTTCAGATAGAAATTAAATTGAAGATAGAAACAACTGAGTCTTGAATTCATCTTTCTCGTATTGATACCATCTTCTACTGATAAAAAGATTGATTTTCTTGATTTCGAATGACATAAATTTACTAATAGGAACAGAAAGCCTCCCATACCTCACAAAATATTGTTAATCTATCTTCTGGTAGTAAGCCATTTGATTCTTCAAGTAAGAAATCTCTTCTAATGAACTTTTTAAATCCCCAATCCTTCCCTTGGACAAATCTGTAGGCACGCTGGCTTTCTGTGAAAGACACAAAAAGATCTTCAAAAGTACATTGTGTGCTCTTTAAGTCTATTGAGATAATGCTTAAATTGCTAAAATCTTGATAGCACTTTCCCAGATGAAGCCTACAACATCCATATAAGTTCATATGAAGATGTCTATAAAATAATCTATTTCCACTAAAAATTCACTGGTGATTTAGTGTCCTAGGTTTGGCAGTGTTGCAGGTTTGACAAACTGTATCACAAGCGTTTCTCAACCAGTAATAAGGCGGAGTGAAATCTGCAAATAAATTATATATCTGAATTCAAATTCTCTTTGTGCTTTATCCCAGAGGGAGAATTGAGCTATTTAAACCAGTTAAGCTTTCTGCATTGAAAAGCAGCAGCAGCCTTATCTAAAGCCTGGTTTATAGTTCGTACTTTTTCCGATAATTTTCCAGAAAGTATGTTCAATAATCCCCATTAATTTTCCTTTCACTTATAATTTTCCTTAACGATGCTTAAGCAACTTTAGTGAGGGTGTGATGGCAAACCTTAAGGCAATACGCAAGGAATTAAGGAGTTGAAAAATATTCAACTTTTTCCTTAAGAGCCATCATAGAAGTGCTTCAATCAAAATGCACTTTCTGCTCTGTCCAGTGCACACTTTTGCCAAATTCTGTCTTGGCCAGCTTGCCCAAAAGCACAAATGAATGAAATCCTTTGTAATAATCAATGCCAGAAAGCTCAAAATAATGGCCTACCTTTGGGAGAAATTGGAAAATAATAGGTTTGGGATGAATTTGTCGATTTTCGATGAGTTCTTCATCACAAACGTTATTCAACATTAAGAAATATTGATGATGCTATCTACGTCAACAACAAGTAATATTACCTCTCTGAACATACGACTTTGGTTGCTATACTGCAATGTCACAACTGATTACATAATTTTGAGTCAAACCAGAAGGTCAACTATATATGCATTTTCATTTAGGAAGCAAATACTTTCTGCTTAAAGCATCTAAGAAAAAATTCCGACCTTCAGCAAAAATTTCGACAACTGTAGGCTATGCTTCACCCTTAATGCTTTTTGCTTTAATCAATAATTTTTTCAACTATAAACTGAGCTTAAGTCTATTTTTGTGTAGTTCATGGAGCAAATTGCCAAATGTTTAGCGCAGCAGACGCAATTCTCACTTTCTGAGGAATGCTTACAAAAAATACAGAAAGTAGCAGAGTGTAAAACCTTACGAAGCAAAAATCTTACTTTCCCCTTATCAGTCCATTGACTCTGAGCCTTGATGTAATGAGCCTGAGAGACAGTGTTGCACATGCACCAGCCAGATTCTAGAGTATAAGTGTTGAAACATCTTGGGGTGAAGGAGTTTCGATAGGGATTGCACAGGGTGGGCGTACAACTCCTTCACTACTGGCTGGTGATTCATAGAGTTACAATGAAACTTCAAGTTGCACGTAAGTTTTGTTCAATTGTCAATTCTACTTAAATAGTCTGTTGGTACTACAGAACTTTACTACAGCAGAAAAAGTGGCAACATTTTTAGACATACTGAAAAGCTTTTTTCATCTGACTCTCATTTTAATGTTTCCAAATTTGTTGGATAGAAAACATTCAATAAATAACCTTCTTGCAATGGAACATAACAAGACTCTCTATACTCACTGTATTATACAGCATTCATTAAATATAACACTGTCCAGTGTCCTGGGCACTAGTCTCTAAATACTAGATCATTCCCCTTTTCCTAAAACAAGTCTCTCAACAAAAGATGTCTGCTAGTATTGGTACTCCTAGATGATCGGGTTCTCTATGCAGCCTATCTGAATGATGTACAACAAGTCCTTGTCTTTCTTTGACATTGTCCGTTTTGCATCATCATCATCATCATCATCATCATCATCATCATCATCATCATCATCATCATCATCATCATCATCATCATCATCATCATCATCATCATCATCATCCATCATCCATCATCCATCATCCATCATCCATCATCCATCATCATCATCATCATCATCATCATCATCATCATCATCATCCATCATCCATCATCCATCATCCATCCATCATGATGATGATGATGATGATGATGATGATGATGATGATGATGATGATGATGATGATGATGATGATGATGATGATGATGATGATAAGGCCAATAGACTAATGTATTCATCAGCCATGACTGCTCGAGATGCTTTCTGAAGATGGATGACATGACAGGACGTCAGCAGGGTTGTCTTTCCCTGGCTTATACATGACGAAAAATGAGTAGGGTTTAAGGCGAAGTACCCATCTTTCAATGTGGGCTGATGGCTTAGAATTAACGTTACCATAGATGATCTTGAGTGGTTTATGATCTGTTATTAAGGTGAAATGAGAAGCATATATGTATAAATGGAAATGCTTGATATCCCAAACAATCCCAAGTGCTTCCTTTTCAGTTTGCAAGTAGCATTGCTCAACGGAAGTAAGGGCATGACTGGCATAGGCAACGACTTGCAAGTTGTCTGCATCTGTCCCTTTCTGAGTCAAGATGGCAGATATGCCAACAGGACTGGCATCCACAGTTATGAACATATCTTTTGTTGTGTCAAAGTAGGACATAACTGGAGCACGTGTTAATGCTCTTTCCACTTGATTAAAGGTAGTCTGATGACTTGCAGTCCATGTGAAACGAGTATTTTTCTTTATAAGAACTCGTAATGGCTCTAAAACTGTCGCATAATTGGGAATATACCTGCTACTGTAGTTCGCAATACCAAGAAAACTCCTAACTTCATGGACATTGGTGGGAACTGAAGCATTTTGAAAATCAAGAATGTGAGCTGGGACTTGTTTCGTCTCTTCAGCTGTAAAAACCTGACTGAAAAACAACAAGGAATCTGTCAAAAACTGACATCTGGAGGCATTCAAAGTTAGGCCATGATCTGCAAGACGTTATAAGCAGGCAGAGAGTGCTTGGTCATGCTCTTCTTGAGTCTTTGCAAAATTGATTATATCGTCTGCTAAATTGCGAACACCATCCAATCCATGTAGCACTGTCTGTAGTGTATGCTTGAAAAGTTCTGCGGCAGCATTCATTCCATAGTTGAGCCTTTTGATAACTGCTACAAGCTGATTAATGGCATGCTTAACCTTCTCTCTAATATGATGCAGGATGCGTCGTCACCTCCAAAGTTGGCTGAACCATTTCATCAATATTAAGAGCAATCTGTTGATTTTTCAGTTTGCCTATGCCATTGAATACATTGCCGTGTTTATTTAGAATGCTTGATAATGTTTTACCACTTGTTTTTGGTAGATTAGATGTATTGGTTGCCGCCAATTTGCACAGATTAAGACTTACTAGCCCTAACTCTTGTGCTGTTTGTGCGCTCAGCAAGTTTCCACTGTCACTGCTGTTAACCATAAAAGAACATTGCGACGGCATAGCATTTCTTTGTTTTTACCATTGCTTGAAATTTCCCCTTGAACGTAACAGGTTTTGATGAATTGTAGGGAAATCCCTTTGCACGAGTTTCAAGTAAATGTGCATCTTTCATATGCAAGAATGTTTCTTCATCAATGAAGTTTATGCTAGCGCCTGTATCAATAAGAACATCAAAGGAATCTCCTAAGACTTTGATGGTAGCATGAGGACGTGGATTTTTACTGCCACAAACAGGATTGAGGTACTCATCATCTGTAGGAGTGGACAAGCTGTTTTACTGGAGTGTGTTGTCTCAAACGTGAGAAATTTTGAGTGCACATTTGCCCGGATTTGCAACCTTTTCCTGGTTTTCCACAGCATAATTTTGTGAAATGATTTATTTTCCTGCAATTATGACACTTTCCTTTTGCAGGGCAGGCGTTGAGGTGAGGGTTAAGGCAATCACAGTTAGGCTTTGACATCTGTTCTTAACCCTCTATTTTAGCAGGCTGAAATTTACTAATTCCACCTCTCCTACCATCAAGAAGCATGGCTTTAAGATCATAACTAGGGTCACGTAAGGCTTGTTTATGAATATGTGTCTACATACCCCCTATTATAATCTGTTCTTCTAACTCGAACTCTCAGTTGTAAATTCTCATGGCTCTGCCAATGCTCTCAAACACATATTTTATTGATCTAGAGGTTCTTCCTTTTGCTGAAAGGCTTTATGAAAAACATAAACATCATACCTGACGTTTTTCTGTGGTTGAAAGTGCTGTGTAAGTTTGTCCTTTGCTGTGTCAAAGTCATTTGCTTTACCTGTATCAGATAGCTGAGCAAAGATGTCACGAATCCTTGAGCCAGCCTGGTGGAGGAGAAGAGCGCATTTACGTGCATTATTGGTAATGCCAGATGCTGCGATGAACATTTTGAAGTCAATGAGCCAATTTTGCCATCGATTAGCAAGACTCACTCCCACTTCAATGTCAGGGTTAAACTCCGGCACAGGATGCAGCGAAATGGTGGACATGGTGCACGTCATTACGTAGCAGTTGAATTAATCCTTGTCACCAGTTTAATGTTTCTGTATGTGTTCGATAGGAAATATTCAATAAATAAAAACCTTCTTGCAATGGAACATACCAAGACTCTCTTTACTCAATGTATTATACAGCATTCATTAAATGTCACACTGTCGAATGTCCTGGGCACTAACCTCTAAATACTACACTCGTCAGAGTATGAAGTGTTGGGTAGCAACCGAAAGGTGGAAATCTTACAGTTCATACTCTGGCAAGTGTCAGATGGAAAAAAGCATTTCAGTATGTTTAGAAATGTTGCCTCTTTTTGGTGCTTTACTACTATTCTATAACTTAATCACCAGTTAAGAATATATGCTATGTAAAAGCTGTAGTAAACAAAACTGTAGATATTTGAAAATTGTAGAATCTATTTTCCAAAAAAAATCTCATTCTAGCAAAATAGCCCATTCATAATAGCTGCAACTAACATTTATACAGCTCACAAATGTGGAAAAGAATGACACAAGTCCCAATTCTGTAACAAAAAAATACAATGACAGACAGTGTGATTGTAGCATGTTATATTGGAAAACTTAATGAAATTCATTTTTTACCCTCAATGCCATGTCCATAAGAAACAGATACACGTTCATAATACAGATAAACCACTATTTATAGGAAAAAGCATCAAAGGAAAGGCATTCAAACATTCAAATGTAATGCTGCCTCCTGATTTAAATTGTAGAAAAAGTACACAAAACACTCTTTGCATCTGTGTCTGCCCAGTTGTGTACTCAATGCTCTTAAAATTTAGTGCTACTTAAAATACTAACAAATCAATCCTCAGAGAAAACTTGCAAACTAGGAGCAGTCTATACAGCACTCCATAAAAGTCTGTACCACTTGAAGAAAAGTAATGTCTTATAGAAAGAATGATTGCGTTCCATAACAGAATCTGTCATGGGTAACCCACAAACATTTGCAATAAAAATAGATGCTAATCCTGTAAGCATCCTTTGCCATTTGGATACTTCTGTCACAGTAGAAAAAATAAATGTTTGGCAGGCAATTATATCTATATAACAGTAACTGTCACTTTGGTGCTACTATCAGGCAATAACTTTTTCCTGTTAGATGATTTACATGCTTGTCAAAATGCAAGTGTAAAAAGAAAAAGCAGACAGCTCTTAAGAAATTTTCTTGTCTTAAACGCTTGACACCAGCTACTGCTCTGGTCTTCATGAAAAAAATTGCTAGGATGTGATACAAATACACAAAAACTTGAGTTAAAGCCAGGGGTATTTAATAAAATTTGCATAATTCATCTTAAGTAACAAACCACTTATTCACTTTTATACACAATACTACAAAGATAACAATACATATAAGTTGCTGTGAGCCAGACAATGTTATGTAATACACCCTCTACAAACTCGGAAATTAGCCTTGGAAAGGCATGACATGTCTCCACTTGCCTGTTTACACTGAGAAGATCATACATTGACAACAGCATACGACAGTATGAAGAAGCACATCACACCCTGTCAAGCATGGTGATTTATTAATGACTGAGGTAACTGAGAAGGAGCATGTGACCCTCTGCCATGCATGGCTGAAATACATAACACAAGTGTCAACAAAAATTTGGCAGAAAAAAGTATGAAATATGCTTACATACCGTCGCTAGAATGCAGGGTTCTAAAAAAGATAGGAAGGAAACGTAGGACCCTGCATTCTAGCAAAGGTATGCAAGCACAGTTCACACTTTTCTGCGAAATTTTTGCTGACAATTTTGGTCTGCATTCCAATCACACATGACAGGGGGGTCACATGCTCCTTCTCAGTGACATGTGATGTCATCAATCAATCACCATGCTTGACAGGGTGTCATGTACTTCTTCACAGTGTCATGTACTGTTGAAAAATACATGATCTTCTCAGCAAGAACAGGCAAGTGGAGACATATCTTGTCTTTCCAAGGGTAATTTCAGGGTGTATCAGGGGTGGAATTGCCTGCATTTAGAGTGCACTATGGTAAAAAGCTAGTCTCTTCTTTCATTCTCTTGCAATTAAAGTATATACTATGTCTTGTTAAAAAAGAAAAATCATATGAAACTAATATGATGATTCAGAACTAAGAACACAATGGTAAAACTTAAAAATAACAGGCAAATCAAGTCATCACTTCATAAAGACTTTCATGTGGGAATAAGCAAAAATCACTTTGTTAGATAACAAGGTGAAAGTAAGGCAGAGGGAATATCAAATAACATCTAGTGATATACACTGCTGTGATAGGCCGTAGATTCTATTTACCCCTATTTTGCTGCTTTTACTTATTATTAGGACATTAGGTCATAATTAGGTAACATTCATATTTACATTTGCGTATTAATCACTCCTTTTGCTATGCTTGTTTAGGGTTGCTAGGATACAGTTATGTATGTGCATTAAACACAATTTAATTTAGTTATCCACATTTAAGTTGTCCTTTGTCGGAGCAATGCAGTTAAAGTATGAGTACGTTCCTGTTTTATTGCGTATTTAGAATTATCAGGTAAGGGGGCTAATTTGGGTATCTCATATGGTATACAAAAGAAGCAATTAAGGCAGTTGGGTTCAGCAGTCACATTAGTGAGTAGCTGATCGTTTATAGTTGATTATATGTAGAAAAAAAACTTAGTGATAAACTTGAGTTTTCTCTTGGCTATCCTGTCACATGTGGTGTCAGAAGTGAGATTTTAGAGCACCTGCTGAATACTGTCAAGTTAGCAAGCAAGCTAGCTAGAAAGACAATTGAATGATGGGGGGGGAGAAAGAAAGGACAAGTTGGTGAAAATGCAGAGGCAAGGGACAAATCAGGAGCACAAGGAGTACAAGACAATGATTTACACAGTCTATGAAATGGATGATGGAAAGAGATGAAAGGTGCCAGAATGAAGACAGAGTAAGAAATGAAACAGTATCAAATGGTGGAGGCAATCAGCAGAAAGTAAAGTGAGACGACGGAAGAGATGCGAAGTACTGAACAAGAAGAAGCCAGACAAGAAGAGCTACACATTGCCAGAGAGCAGCAGCAATTGGAATATGACATGTGGAGAGAAAGGATGAAACATGAGCGAGAAGACCGAGAAATGTGGAGGAAGCATTTTGAAGGGGAACAAGTGAAAAAACGCTGATACGCTTGACAACCATGGGTTGGAGGATGTTGGCATGATGAGACATATGCAAAAACCAAAGCTTCAAACACTTTCTGAATCAGATGATGTGGAACACCTTTTAACAAAGTTTGAATGCTTAGCAAAAGACTACCAGTGGCCACCAGACATGTGGGTTTTGAATTTGGCACCGTTGCTCACAGGGAAAGCCTAATTGGGCTATGCTAGTATGGATATGGAAAAGCGGAGGGAATGTCAGTTTGTGAAGGAGGCCATTTTGAAAAGATATGATATAAACAAGGAGACATACAGGCAACGGTTTTGTATGGCAGTGAAGAAAGACAAAGAAAGCTATGCTGACCTTGGAGTGTGGTTGAATGACATGTTTAACAAATGGACAGGAGCAGACAAGGAAACAAGAACAAAGAGGGTTTGTGAGGTGATCATCATGGAGCAATTAACAGAGTGCATGCCCACTGGATTATGAATTTTGTTGAAGGAGAGAAACCCAAAAAAAATCAAGTTTTGGCAGTCATGACACAACATCAACAGTATGAAAAGGAGAAAGAAGAAGCCATAACACTGACAAAGGAGATGACGTCACAGGCAACAACAACCTTGATAGGTGATCTGTTTGATTTTGCAGATGATGTCTATATTGGAGATGGAAAAGCCAGGAAAAGTAGAAAGGCAAGAAGACAGCTGAAGAGAGAATACAAAAAGGGGACTGAAGGGAAGAATGAAGATAGCAGCTGGATTAAAGAGGCAAAAAGAAAAGAGGAGCTGATAGGATGGCAAACAGCTGACCCAACATTAGACAAGATCAGAGCAATGGTTGTACAAGATCGTGGAGATTACGAAGAGCATGATGGGATATTATATTGAACTTTCAAGCCTAACATGGGAGAAGAGACAACGAATATATTGCAGCTTGTGTTGCCAAAACAGTACAGGAGGAAAGTGCTGAAGGTCGACTGGCAGAGCACTTAGGCTGAAAGAAAACGCTGAACACAATTCTACAAAGGCTCTTCTGGCCAGGCATTACACATGATGTCAGAAAATATTGCCGTTCCTCTGCAGCATGTCAAAAGGTTGCCACAAAGAATCAAAAAGTTTGTCTCCAATTAATGCCCATTATTGATGAGCCATTCATCCGAATCACTATGGATATCATAGGACCCCTGGACCAAAGCAAGAATGGGAATAAGTATGTCCTTGTTCCGTGTGGCTACGCAACAAGATACCCAGAAGCAGTGCCATTGAAGAATGTTGATGCTGAAGCTACCAGTGAGGTGATTACAGAAGTTTTCACACGATTTGGCATACCAAGAGCAGTGCTAACAGACCAAGGAAGCAACATTATGTCGGAATTACTTGGAGAAGTCTTTAGTCTGCTAGACATCTCACATATCAAGACCAGCCCATATCAACCACAGACTGATGGTTTAGTAGAAAGATTCAATGGGACTTTAAAGACGATGTTACAACAGCTTCTAGAAGAACACCCAAATGAATGGGATAGGCTGTTGCCCTACTTGCTATTTGCATACCGGGAATTCCCACAGGAATTAACTGGTTTTTCGCCATTTGAGTTATTATTTGGCCGCCTAGATGTCATGAAAGAAAGCTGGGAAGAAAAAGATGTTGGCAAAGATATCCTGATATACATAGTGAAGATGCAATGGAAGCTCAGAACAATGACAGAATTGGCACATCAAAACTTGGGAAAAGCGTAAGAGAAACAGAAGCAATGGTACGACAAGAAGGCTAGAAACAAAGAACTGAAAGAAGGAAACCAAGTGTTGGTGTTACTACCATCAAGCCAAAAGAAACTTCATGCAGCTTGGCAAGGTCCATATAAAGTGACAAGGAAAGTTGGTACAGTGGATTATGAAATAGGTATGCATGATAAAAGGAAGCAAAAGAGAATATTTCATATTAATATGTTGAAGCCATAGTATACTCCAGAAGGGGCTACATATGCAATGATGGCAACAAATGAAAAGAAGAAGATGGAAGCGATGACAACCAGCAGCCCTTTGATGACAATGAAGAAAAGCCATTAGTCAATGAAGAACTCCCCATACATCAGCAGGACAGATGAGAAATGTTCTGGAGCAATACAATGATGTGCTAAGCAGTGCTTCCGGTAGAACTAAACTGTTGAAGCACAAGACCAATGTTGGACATAAAAAGCCAATAAGAAAGCAACCGTATCGTCTTTCGTGGGTACATAGGGATGCATTCAAACAGGAACTTGACATGATGTTAGAACATGGAATCATTGAAGAATCTAGCAGTGAGTGGGCACAGTCGATAGTGATAGTAACAAAGAAAGGCTCTTCAGATGTAAGGCTATGCATTGATTTCAGGAAAGTGAATCAAGTTGAAAAATTGGATTCTTATCCACTCCCAAGAATTGAAGATTTAATCGACAAGATGGCTCAGGCAAAGTACATCTTAACAATGGACTTATCAAGGGGCTATTGGCAACTTCCTCATTGATGAATCATTAGATAAAACTGCTTTTTTCACTCTGTTTTGGCTGTGGCAATTTGTTACCATGCCGTTTGGATTGGCTGATGTGCAAGCTACACATCAACGATTGGTAGACTCCAAGCTGATCAAAGGCACAGAGGATGATGCTGCAGTGTATGTGGACGATTTGAATGTCTTCAGTATGTCAAGGGAAGATCATTTGGTGCATTTGCAAGATATACTGGAAAGATTGCAAAATGCTGGCCTAACAGTCAAACCAAAGAAGTGCAATGTTGGGATGAATGAAACTGGGTATTTGGAGCATTTAGTTGGTAATGGAATGGTGAAACCATGCCAAAGTAAAGCAGAAGCCGTCAAGAAATTCCAGGTTCCAGAGAAAAAGAAGCAAGTAAGATCATTTTTGGAAATTGCAGGATATTATCGTAAGTTTGTTAAGAATTTCTCTGATTTCACACCAATTTGACTAAACAGAGAGAACCTCAAAAGGTGAAATGGACACAAGAATGTGACCAAGCAGTTTGAAACTGAAAGAGGTATTGTGTAACAAACCAGTTCTGAAAGCCCCAGACTTCACAAAGAATTCAGACTGCAAACAGACACCAGTGAATATGGATTAGGAGCTGCTTTTTACCAAAAAGAAGAGGAGGGTCTAAAGCACCCAGTGGTATACATCAGTAGAAAACTGCTACCAAGGGAATGTAATCATGCCACAATTGAGAAAGAGTGATTGGCAATCAAGTGGTAATCATTTCTGATTTTTAGCTAACAAAGAAAGGAGATATTGAAGCTCAAGTTGGTGAACTCATATGCCAAAATATGGGTTTGGTTTAATGAGGGGTGGATATAAACACTTGCAGATGTTCAAAGATACAAATTATATTTAAAGATTGGTAGTTCATTAGCAATTCTATAGTGCACCAATAATATGCTCAGTTGCACAAACGTGTATTTATCAGCTATGGGCTTGAGGCCTTTGTGAAGATGCTCTGCAGACTTTTGCAGTGTGATAATATTCAATGGGTATTCAATGGTATCTCTATAAAGTAAATATTTATTCTCAAGGAACTGAAATTATATTTCAAGGTTTTGCGTATTAAGGTGTAACTTTATGGGAACAAGTGCAAATTTTTGTAGTATATTCCAATACTGAATGTGTATTTTATACCAATTATTTATGTTCAAGTGGCTGAGCTTACATTTGAAGCTTTAATCTATTGGGGGGTAACCTTGTGTGCAGACTTCTGCTGTGTATTCCAATACTAAATAGGATACAAATTATAGCTTCATGATGCAATTGGTTATGCTCAAGTGGCTGCGCCTAAATTCTATAGTTTGATTTATTGAGGGGTAACTTCATTCACAGATTTTTGGTGTGTATTCCAATACTGAATAGGATATGAATTATAACTTCATGAATCAAATATTTATGCTCAAGAGGCTTAGCTTACATACTAAGGTTTGATGTATTGGAGGTAACTTTGTGTGCAGATTGTTGGTGTGTATTCCAATACTGAAGGGGATAGGAATTATAGCTCCATGAACCAATTATTTATGGTTACGTGGCTTAGCTTATAATCTGTGGTTTGAGTTATTGAGGGGTATCTTTGTATGAAAAAGTGCAGATTGCAAAAGTGTATTGCAATACTAAATACGTCTTGTAATTGTAACTTTATGAACCAATTATATACTCTCAAGGGACTAACCTTAAATTCGATGGGTTGATTTATTGAGGAGTAACTTTGTGTGCAGATGTATGTTGAGTATTCCAAAACTGAATAAATGTTTGTGAACAAGTGCAGAGCTTTGCTAAGTGTTGTAATAATCAGTGGGATCTCAGTGATAGTTCAATGAAGCATTTTCTCACACTTAAGTTGCAGATGTCGTATTCTGAGGTTTAATCCACCTTTTCGACACAAAGTTCACATGATACATGGGGTCACATGACCTTTAAAATATCGCACTATTATTGGTTAAGGTCTTAGCTTTGTAAATAGAAGCGCGAAAACAAGGACAAGTCTGTTGCCATTTGCTGTGAATGTGAAGAAACTTTCCTATTTATCTGAAAACAAGAAAAGGTAGGTGATGTCAACTCTATGAATAAACCGTTGAATGACATAGAACAAATAGACGTTTCTGACTTGCAGAGTTTCTACTGTCAATACTGAGTGAAGGAACAAGTGACAAAAAGAGTAAAGATGTTGAAAAAAACTGAACTGAATGATGCTTATCTCATCAAAGTAACCAGACACAACCTATGTAATGAATATCTGCAAATTTACGGCAGCTGAACTGAAGGAGCTAGACTAAATCATTAAGGAAGAGATGCATGGAATGCACTTGTTGGGAAGACAGGCAGTGATGAACAGTTATACTTATAGAGAGAAAATGGAGGAAAGGGACCAAAGTCAATGAGAGATGCATAGAAGGAAACGAGACTGACAGTAGCATGCTATGTGGCTAAGCCAACCAATAGATGGATAAAAGAAGCATGAAGGCGAGACAAGAACAATAAACAAAAATGCTATTGTGTTTAAATCAATGTCAGTAATGGAGGAAGTAGGAATTAGACTGCGTTTTGAGGATAACTCGATACAACTGGACGAAAAAATGATTGAACATCTCTTCGCATAAGTTTTGAATTCATATATCAATCTATGAAAAGCCGTTTAATTGATAAAGGAATGATAGCAACACGAGTGAGGTAGCATAGTGGTTAGAGCGCATGCCTCCCATACGGAAGGTCTATGGTTTTGAGCCCGACTCGAAGCCCTGACTGAATGCTGGTCCACTGCTCACCCAGCAGCAAATGGGTACCTGGTGACAACACTGGGGAGAGAAAGGCAGCGAGGAATGGAACTACCCACCCTACCTCACATGCCGATGGCTCAGTATAAGTGTCCTCTCTAACAGGCACTCCCCAACATACGATAGTATATGGGACTATCTTTACTAATGATAGCAAATTGAAATCTGATCTCTCTCACATCGTGCACAATTATATGTCAATTCATTTCAGCTATCGAATAAGGATATTAAAACTCGTAAAGTGTTAACAAGTCTTCATAAAAATAAGGACATCGTTATTCTTAAACCTGATAACAGGAATGGAGGGGTTGTACTAAATAGGGCAAATTATATTAAGGGCATAAATGACATAATAAGTGATAAGCATAAATTTAAGGAGCTTTCTAATGACCCTACTATAAACAGAGAATGCAAATTACAGCGTTTTCTATGGGAGCTTAAAACCGAAAGCAAAAATTGATAAAGATCTATACAATTCTATTTCAACACACACACATATATATAAATATATATATAAATATACATATATATATATATATATATATATATAATCCCACCCTATATACTTAATCATCTCTGTCTCTAGTAAAAATACTAGTTACCATTGTCCCTATGCAGTTAATAAGAGCAAAACCCGTCATCTATGTCTTTAACTGTAGGTCAAAGGTGAAAAAAGTGCTTGAGTAAAAAGAAAGTACCAATTACCCATAGCTTTTGTTTCCTCCCTTTTTGCATTCAGAATGGAAAACTTGAACTTCGCTCTAACCTCACTTTTATTACAGGATAATAATAATAGGTATAACGACAAGTAGTCCTTGCTCTCCTCATCTAGTCCTTTTGGATTCATTCTTAGGCACCTGAAAAAAATGTGCATCTTTAAAGATGGCTTTGAAGGTGACACAACTACTTCATGAGCAACTGAAATAATTGCTTCAAAGGATTGAAACTAACAAAGCTTCTAATCAATGTCTAATAAGTCATAAGTACTGAACGAAGAACAGAAATAAGATCTTGTCTGTCTAGCCTGCCACTTCAATCAATCAAAAAAACTTGATATTAAAGACAAAATGCAATATATAAATTCATAAAATACAAGAAAAAGCAGCTCTGTTAATTAACCTAACTAGGCATTTACTTTATGAGGACCAGGGCGATACCAGTCCAGGCATGGTAGGCAATAAGAGTGCAATACAGAAACAGATATAATCTTGACATAAGAGATATTTAGACAATTCTTTAATATCTTTAACCTTCTGAAATTTTGTACAGCAAAACGCATGAACTTATGTTAAGATGAAATATAATGGATTAAAGCAAGAAGTAAACTACTGGTTAACATGCTTCTACAGCATCGAAATGAATTATTTAGAAAGCATCTATTTTCATAAGTATCCATGTTTACATCTAGGTTACTAGAAATTATTGTGCTATAGGCATGTGAATATGAAAACCTCATTCAGAATATTTCAATTCGCACTTTCTGACCACAAAGTCAAGATCTACCCACAAGCATGTGAAAGGCTGCAGTCAAAATTCTTCTAACTATTTTCCATACAAGGGATCAGTTTCATACACAATACTCTTTCACAGAATGGTAACAGGGATAAGAGTTCCAATAACAAAAATGCCTGTCAGTTCATAGCATTTACTCTGCATTCAATGAGAATGCTTCATACTGGATGGATATTTTCATTAGGGAATGTTTCAAATGAGCACCAGGGTGGTACCAGTCCAGGCATTGTGGATTTGGGGCCACTGCTCCAGCTTTGCTGGCCATAAATATCTGGCTAGTTAACTTCCAAAGCAGCCACTCAATTTGATACAACAATGGTATTTGGCAATTTGTGTTTCTTTCCTTCAATGACCACTACAGGACAGAAAAACAAATTATCAAATAGCATTGTTACTGGAATTTATTATGCAATTGTTTGCAAAGAAGGAAGAGTTTGTGTGGTATGAAAGAGATGTTAGCGAGGTGTATGGAAATGCTGAGTAAGGAGAAGTTAGGCCAAAGCAATGACTTGACCTAAGAGGTAATTGTGCGTAGGAATGGTATAAGTTGCTATGGGAGGAAAACAAATGGTAAAATTGAATGATTATGACAAGAAAAGTATGAGGGGAGAGAAATGCTACAAGAGCACCTACATTTCATGACTCAGCTAAAATCTATATCATGTCTCAATAACCTTCTTGGGGATTTTGCCAATAGTTAATGTAGAAGTTACTGCCTTCCTGCTTTTCAATTTTTAGGGCTCTTGCCATTCCTTGTTTTACAACTTTGTTTCATCAAGGAAAGTAAACAGGACTGTCTTTTGGCTTGCAGTGTACGGCCCCTCTACTATATGGCCTAAATTGCTATGAAGCTGGCTAAAATCTGTGTGAGGTTATAGTGTATTTTATAATAGTAATGCTATTGAGAAACATACTTAGTATGAGGATCGCATTTGATGCATTTGCAGCAATTATTGTCAGTTTTACTTCTTTGTTGAGTTGATTTACGCAATATGGCAAGTGATTGCTCTACCCCTCAGGATAGTTGATACTCCATAATTTGCATGGGCTAAATATGTGTTGCATTAAAGAGGCTTAGGGCTGCTTAGATTCTAAGGTTACAGGCTAAAGTGCATGAGATAATGAAGTGAGCAAAACGTTAATAACTGTGGAAGTTTCTATCTTACAAACGAGTTTACTTTCTCATACGGGAGCTTCCTATTGTGTTTAAGAATAGGTTAAAGGAATCCCCCTTTGCATTTTTTACTTATACCCTAACTTCATGTAGGACATTGCTCAAACTTCTTTGTTGCATTAGGATTCCTGGTGAATTGCTGCTGTGTATAAATAAAGGTTAATTTTCCTAATTACTTTTCTTTAATGGGCATTCTTCTTGTATTTTCATTATTGAGCTTTCGTGTTGCACCTGTACAGTAAGTCATTGAGGTGTTCTGAGCTTGGAAAGAGACACGCCCCAACACACTTGGTTATTGACAAGCAGAGAAGTAAACTAGGTAAACTCAGTGATTTTGACATGACTCATTAATTTTTTTTAGCGTTGATTGCTTTCCTGTTCATGTATGCTATTGCCATGATAGTCAAGATGGATTTGCATTGCATAATACCCACTGTTGCATATGGAACCTTAAATTATATATTCCATCTAAACATACAACTGCAAGCCTCGCTTTAATACGGTAGTGCACAGGCGGCTACTTGGATCATACAAGATACAAATACATACATACATATATATATATATATATATATATATATATATATATATATATATATATATATATATATATATATATATAT
>OLMO02000257.1:13865107-13883889 GCA_900291935.2 Cassiopea xamachana | reverse complement strand
TTTTTCTAACGGTAATAAGGGAAACATACTGTCTTTCTGTTACTTTTCCCTTGTCGTTGGGGGTTCTCTCTTCCGAGCCTCTCACATTTTGAAAGTTAGAACTTCTGAAATCGTTGGAAACGTGTATTTTTCTATTTATTTTTGCGTATTCAGAATTTTCAAGGAATTCAACCATGTTACAGAAAAAGGGGCACTTGCCCGAGTCTTTGCATATGGAACTGATTTGTGTCATCTTCCATAGTGCAGGTCCACACTGCGTGATGGCTAGCGCGAATCAACAAAGGCTTTGGCCGAGAGCACTTAAGACGGTGTTATACTTTCCTTGATTTTATAGCTATTTCCCTTTCTATTGTTCCATCACCAGGTTCAAAGTAAAATTCAATTGTTTCCGAGCATAGTGATGTATAATTGAAAAATTAAACGAACCTACTTGTAGGTGTAGTTTGATTGAAATTCTGTAAGTCATCGGCCGAGACCGGAGGGCTGTGCGAGATAGTGCGTCGAGATGCATGTGAACCAGTCTTTGGAGAAGTAAATGTATCAAAGGCGAATTAGAAAATGGTAGAGAATAAATTATGACGGGAGGGCACGCAGCTCCTCCGGTCTCGGCCGATGACTTACAGAATTTCAATCAAACTTCACCCACAAGTAGGTTCGTTTAATTTTTCAATTCTATTACGTCATCGGCCTAGTTCCCTGCGGAGCTGTACGAGACTTTAGAGCTGACATTCAGAAATTCACTTTTGGACTATAAGCGTAATATGCAATAAAGTCTCAAATAAATTGTCACCAACAATGGTAATGATCACAAAGGCATAATGTCAATGAAGCATATAGATTATGATCACTGAATATAGACTCTTTATTGAATATCCACGAAACATCAGGTTATAATGGAAACGAATGAGAATTTTAATTGGCATCTGCACCAGCTACGAGGCAGAGACAACGGTGATTAGTTTCCTAAAAATGAGATATTATCGGCACCAATTTTCTTGTCTCTGAAAGGCTGCGCCTGTGGAATACAGGACCTAATACCATATTTCATAAAAATGTTATAATAATCTTGGCCGCGTACTAATACATCCCAAAACTTGTAGGATGTTGACACTAGCATAAAGAAGATCGAGGTACAGTGGAAAAGTGTAAGCAGAAACCACATATCCTTGATTTCAATCGATAAAATTAAAACTGTCTTTTCTAAGCTGATTCTTCAATGTCCAAAGCAGTAATGATAACCATAGTATTTCTACTGTGCTTATACAAAATTCAATATATTTCGGCTAAAATGTGCTGGTATCAATCAATAAACATGTGAACACAACGTCAGGCCTTTGGTGTCTTTCGTGAAGTTTCTGAAAGAAACGTATAAAGTCAGACACAATAAGAACACGTCACATAGCGGCATCTCTCATCAGGCAGATAACATGCAACAAGCAGGCACCTTCATGACCATTCATACAAATAAATCACTACTGATGAAGTGACGCATGCATCAGAGAGACAAACCAAACGGAGGCACTGATGCAATTAGAATTAATCATACTCATAAATTCGTGATAAAACTGATTGGCAAGATTTGCAGTCGACATCGAACGAGTGTAGTGATAATTTGTATAACACTCAGATGTAACAATGTGATATATTGCACCTGCGTAAAAACGTTAGTATGAAGAATCATCATCAGTGCATTAAATAATTATGAACAGATATTTCAGTTTAAGAGGAATGACTTACACCAGTAACCAAAATATTCTTTCGAGCTTAGCTCAATGCTGGTGTAGTTGAGGAGGGTACTGCTAACAATATGATAGTAACTTCAGTAATACTCTTGCTCCCTGAGTTTTACTCAGGTAAAAGCATGGTTGGCCAAGCTAGGCCACACAAAAATATTGATTTACTTTACTTGGTAGCAATGCGCACAAATGTAGCAAAAAGGATGATGGTAAGGGAATAAATATAACCGATGTGCCAGTTAAATGTACACATTTACTACGTCATGGACATGTTTGTATAAAACATATACATTAAACAGCCACTATAATCAGGCGTCAGTGCTAGAAGTTGAAAATTCAGTACTGGCACTATTAAATCAATATCAGAGTAACATTTCTTGCAAAATAGCAGCGTATGCAAGATATAATAATAATAATACTATCTGAATAATTGTGATAAACTGTATCGATTTTCCATCTGTATCAATAGTGTATTTTAATGTAATGAACCGTATGCAACCAAAAACAAAGATATATGGTTGACAGTAATAGATGTGCATACTGTACTGTAACTTGTGCCCATATGGCTCTGAACAAGACATACGTAGGAGTATTTATCATTTGCAACAAACTCCTATTCTAAACATAAAATATGGAACTTTGCACATAATGATAGACTATCATACGTTTACTGGCAGTTAAACATTAGTACAATTCCGAAGGAATATACTTTCTGCTTGCTGCTAAAATTCCAAATCTTTGACAGCATCCATATGGAGATTCATTAGACTAAAGCAAAAACTACAGAGAATGACAATCCACCTAGCAAAATAATGCCATTTGCTAACATGGTAAAGCCATAAATTGAGCTTCAACAAAGGCAAGCGGGATGCTAGTAATTGGTGTAGCAAAATTAGTAACTGACAATTGTTACGGCAAGTAATTGCTTCTCTCATTTTTGAATATTCCTTTTGAGAAGTACCCCCAGAAAAGGAGTGCATGGAGGCTGTGTCAGTTTACAATATACTTGCGGTACCTAGAGTTCTGGTGAGTACAGTCATTGCTGGCTTGCAAATTAAGGGGAGACATAGGTAGAATCTTTGTATAGATAATGAAAATAGTGATAAGTATTAAGGTTGAATGTATTGTATGCCCAACGAACTTAATCTGTTGTCTGCGGAGAATCTAGTACTATTGTTGGTATACGAGCAAAACAATTCTCTGAGTAATAAGAACACTAATAATAATAATAATAATAATAATATCATATTTATACAGGTTAAACTTGTTCAGCAATAGTGTGCTGTGATCAATCAAGGACCTGTTTAAAACATATATAAATTAGAAGAGAAAATAGCAATATACAAACAAGATAAAAATGTTAAAAGTCAAAGTTAAAACTTTTACAGAGAGTCTTAAATCGCAAGATTGAAGTTTCAGTCTTCATTTCCTCCGTCAGTTGATTGAAAATGTTTGCCCCTTGAAAGGAAAAGGCCTTCTTTCCTGTTTCAGTTTGACTTTAGGCAAAACGATATTCTTTGTATTGGCACGAGTACGCTGGCTGTGGTTTATTCTCGTGAAGTAGTTTTGAAAGGCGTGTGGCGATACACCATTCAAACTTTTGAAGACTTCAAGAGCACACATCTTATTTCGTATACTGCTGACTTTCTCCAGCTTTACACTGTGCCTGTAACCATTTATTACTTTCAGTGCACGTTTCTGAATGTTATCGAAAAGGGCTTTCTTTGATGGTGCCATGTGAAGGAACACATTGTTGCAATACATCAGAATTGGTAAAATTGTTACCTTGTAAATTATTTCTGCTGTGTAAGGACTGATATTATGCCGTATACGCGACAATAACTTTACTCTGGATGTTGCTTTTTTGGCTGTCTTTACATTTGTTGTTAAAAACAACATTGTTAAATGTGTTTTGAAAAACAAGGCTAGAGAAATTTTCAACTAGTCTAGTGAACCACTATAGAAAGCTGTCGTGGATTTCGCAATGCAAATGACAAATATTAATCTATTATGCAAAGCTGCATAAAGATACAAACTGTTTGGCAAGGCCACAATAAATTTCGTAGACGATGAGAATTTTTCCCTCTCCGTATGCGATATGTCTAGTAAGTAAGGAAGAAGAAAAATCCTTCGACACGTTACTGCACAACTTAGAATAATTACCGTTTCCGCATACATTGGGTATTTTTCGAAAGGCTAAAGCAATTTATACCTACATCTGCATCGATACTGAAAGGGATCCAATAGGGCGTATACTCAAATGTGAGTAAAAGATATAATTTTAATAATAATAATTGAGCACACAACTGAAAAAGACCTAATGCTGTTCATATGAAAACACGTTTTTCGGGGGGTGACAAGCCACATTGTTTTGTAAGAGCACCTGTAATTTTATTTCGGTTCTTAAAGTAACGTACTAGTAAGAAATGCAAAAAAACTGAATAAAGAATTTTCAGGAAGAAGCATGCTACAAATATAAATCCTATCAGCTTATGTCATATGTATATTACAACTTCTTTAGTTATAGCTGTGTCAGAGAATAGGGCAACTGATATAATCTAAAAGAACTCTGTCAACTCTATTTTTCATACATTGAATGAAGTGCTCGTGAATAAATAGGATTCCGGTTGACTAGTATTTTGTTACTTCTATCTGTCATTTCCTAGTAGAAATTTTGAACAGAATAACTTGAAAGACATTGGGAATTTCATATACCACCTAGAGCAAATTTGCGTTGCCGGCATTCTTCACATTGGCAGCTTCATTCATAGACAAGCCCAAAAATCACATAGCAGGCGATGTAGTGTGATTTAGATCATGTCTAAACATCGGGCACGTGCCTCCTTACAACCATTGCATTAGCTTGTACCAATATAATCGAAAAATATTGATGCTATTTTTAAAATTCTAATGAAGAATTCCTCTATGGCTGCTTTAATAAATTGGTTTTCACTAGACACAACTGTACCGAAGGCAGCGACACAATATCTTGCAATTTATAGATAATGTAATAGCCAAGAAATCATTATATATCTGAGCGACAGTTAGGTACAAATATATGTTAGTAGGAGCATTACCTTGCACTGGCTCCAATGTTAAAATCTAGCTGTTCTGACTCAATTTGATGATAAGTCTATGCACATCGTTTATAATTACAGAGTTTTTGAGAAACGGATCGGACAATACTACATCAGTTTCAGTATAATGGACTTATAATAGCCATTCTCACCAAAGGAAACTCAAACATCGTCAACTGAAAAGGCGAGTCTCGTAGAATGCCCGGCTGTGAAGGGGCTGGTGAGTGAGTAGCAAACAGGCAGCAGTAATAGTTGGCTGCCGAGGCTGAAGAATGCTTGTAATTTATCTTTCAGGAATGTTTGCTTATAGCCCATTAGGTATATATGACGCAAATGATGCAATAATTAATGCCTTCTGCTATGAAAATGACTTAGTATTTCCCTGTCATGGGAATCAGGACTGGATGCTAAGGCCATTGAATTATATTAAAGTTGGCGAGATGTCACTGTCGTTAGTTCTACTTTCACTGCTATTGCAAGCAAATGCTAGAAACAAATCAGACATCCATTGATTCTTTGTAAATTCAAAGGAAATTCGTAAAATATGAGCCTACTCCCCCTGCAAATAAGTATGAAGTGATGCAATAAACAGCATTTTCGTGTAGCGTGGAGCCTAAAGAATTGGGATTGGCTCGACGCCATTGCAAAATTGTTGCAACTTTCCGTAGAAATAAAGCAGATGTATGTTAGACAGAACTATTAAAAGATAAAGTACTTATCTGAAATGTAAGGAGCACCAACTTGAGCGGCCATTTTGATCCAAAATGAACGCAAATAAAGCGCCAAACGAAGAACGTGCTGCAAATACGACTGGTTAGCACAAGCACCAACACAACTGGGTCACATGCATCGCGACTCAGTATCTCGTACAGCTCCGCAGGGAGCAAGACCGATGACGTAATAGATTTTTTATCATAGTCCGCAAAAAAGCACCATACTTTTTCACTTGAAAGGAGACACCGAAAGCCGAACTTACACAGCGTACTTTTGAGTTTCAAAACAAGTGCTCGAGTCTGGTTGCAGTCAAATGGGGCTGCTAGTTGCAATTTTTTTCATTGCTGAAGGCGTAGCAGCGATGTCTGAAGGAGAAGAAGGATCTAGTTTCAGAAGTATTGGTGGTAGGTCAAGATGAAACTTTCATGCTAAGAAAAATAGTTCAGTAAGTATGAGTGAATCCCATTTTAAGGGAAATCTTAACGCCCAAGAAGAACTTACGTAATACGTAATACTCTACGATAGTTCGCTTGTGTTGCTTGGTAATTAATTTTTTGAGCTATATTTAAGATATGGACATGTAACACCTTATGAATTTAGACATGAAAAGTAGCAAATACTAGCATTAAGTATTTTCTTTGTAAAGACCAAGAAACCTAGCTTGAGAGTTTGTAGGGATGCATAGTAATGTTGTGCATAAATTTTTTTGTTCTAGCATGTAGATATTTCAGAGACTGTGAAATATTCAACAACCTTAATCACAAACTTTAAATAGGTAGTAACAAAGATTGAGGTAAAGCACTGCATACCTTTTTCTCACCTGCTTGTATTTTAGAAGAGGTCTATGCTTGATGATGAATTATCATGATGCCTTAAAAATGAAATAGAGACAGCTGTCATAAAACAACAAAGATTAGAAAATCATTTACTGAATGCAAAATCTTCAGCCAACTACTGGAAATTAGATTCAGAGGCATTGTTGAAAGAATGATGAAGCAACAGAGGATTGCAGTGAAGTTAAAAAGAAAGGACAAATCCTTTGAAAGCTACTTACAAAGAAGCAAATTTAGATTGAAAAAGCAACTTAAAACCACCTGCCAGTTGGCCTTAGTTTTTATGGGATTGTATGATCTTGTCCCAAATAAAGTTACTTTTTGCAATCCTACTGGGGAGTCTTTTGATTCCATGACTTTGATTGAAAAAGAGTAATTTAATTAATCTTTTTTGGGTCCTTCTGATTTCACTCCTGAGCAGGACCAGCAACTTGACAATGCTGATCTTCTTTTGTATATAAAATACAAATTTTATGCATCTCATAGGGCTTGGCATGAAATGTCACAAATTTCAAAAGAGTTACCAACAAAGTATTCCCTGAAGCAACAAATCAAGGCTTTAAATAATCAATGGAACATCAAACCAACACCTGGGGAAGCACATGGGGTTCAAGTTTCATTCAAAGATAGCCTCCTTGAACAGGTTTAAAGACTTGTCATTGAAGAAGAGAGTGCCCCTTGTGATGTTTTAAGAATTAAGCTAAGTGGAGATCGCACAAGAGTGGGGAAAAGGCTTCAACTGTTGAATGTGACATATTCCATAATAAATGAGGGTAAAAAGGTATCAACAGAGAAAGGAAACTACATGTTAGCCATAGTAAAAGCCAAGGATGATTATGAAGGAATGAGAATTCATTGAATGGCCCAAGGGAGGAAATGGCATCTCTAGCTTCTACTACATGTCAGAATGTATCCTTTAAAATTGAATACTTTCTGGGAGGAGACTGAAAGTTTGTTACAACAGTCTGTTGGATAGGGTCAGCAAATCAGAACATTGCATGTATTTGGTGCCTTTGTCCAAAGAACTTAAGACATGATGTTGAAAAGAACTGGCTTTTGAATGATGATGATTCTGACAGTCTTTCAAGGACTATTGGGGGTAATTACAAGAGATTCCAAGAGCAGAAAGAACAATTGCCAACGTAAGCCTTTGTTTGAATTCATTGCGATGGATCATGTTATCATAGATTCGTTACATCTTTTTCTGCGTATAACTGATGTTCATCTGGAGAATCTTATCCTGTCCCTAAAAACAGCTGATTTAATCGAGAAGTGTACAAATTTTCATGGAGGCATTGACATTAAAAGGTGCAAACACCTACAAAAATACATCCGTTTCTTAAAAAGACTCAACATTCAGTTTTGTCTAACTGTTAATAGAGATACAAATAAACTGCAATACAGAGACTTGCCTGGTCTTGAAAAGCTACTACTGTTGCAGAATATAAAAATAAAAGATTTGCTACCCTAATACAAAGATGCAGAGCAGCTTCAATCAGTTTATGACACTTTTTTGAACTTGTATTCAGAACTTGGAAATACATTTTTAGCTGATCAAGTTAAGAGCTATGAGCAGAAAACAAGAAATAGACTGAAGATTTTTTGCAGTTGTTCCAAACAAGAGATGTCACGCCCTATATGCATGTATTTTGGTGTCATGTACCAAAGTTCTTGCATTTGAATGGAAACAATTCCAACTTCAATCAACAAGGTCTTGAAAAGTGGAATGACCAAGCGTCAAAAGACTACTGCAGATCCACCAACCACCAAAATGCTGATGCACTCAAACAACTTATGCTCAAAAAGCAAAGATTGCAGCATTTGGAAGCAAAAGGAGCACAACAAATAAAAGGAAAATTGCAAGACCAAAGGGCACTCAATTAAAACTTGTGCTGCACAATGCAGTTCATGTGATGCTAAAATTTGCTGCACTCACTTGAGAAGAATTGGCTGTACGTGGAAAAAACGTGCCAGCTACCAAAAAATTAAATTTAATTAAATAATGTTTACTTTGTACAGCTTCTTAGCTTCAGCTCTGTTTAGATTTGACATATTTTGTTAGATTTTCCTGTTATTTTACCCTAATTAGGGGCACTTGTAGTTGACATGACAATCTACTGATCAATCCCAATGCAAGATCAGGTTAAATTTTTAAAAATAAACTTTGTCTCAATCTTACAAGATTCAAGATATGTTAAACAGAAAGGGCTTCTATCAAACAATTTGCTTTGGTTAGAATCTATCAGGGGTATACTCAGTGATATAGAAGTAAATCGATATCTAGGGTGCTCTATTGATAGCTAAGGGGTATATTTTCTTGTGTGTATCTTTATAAGGAACTTTGAAGGTAATTCATGCAGTTTTATAAGAAAATGACTTTGTCATCCAAAAAACAACTTATTTTTAATAACCTATATCTTGTGAACTAACAATTTCTTGACAGCTCTTTCAGTCTAAAATAGCTTTTTACTACAGAATATTGATGTTTCTACGTTTCTACTTTGAAAAAATTAGCAGAGCTAGGAAAGCTGAGCCTCCCTCAAATCACAGCTACGGAGCTTCGCCCCCTTCATCCCCCTCTTCTACACCACTGGGTAGCATACTCCATTCTAATTTGGATTTAGTTGTTTACAAAGTCTTTAGAAACATGTTAAGAAAATTTCTGACATGCTTCTTGATTTGCTTTTAGCACAACTGAAGTTAAGTCAATTTTTGTGTATAAAAATCATGTTAATTTAAATACTTTCAAACACTTTTTGATAGATTGTGATAGGCATTAATAGATTTGTATACTGTGATTAAAGTCATCTAAAAATACACCTTTTTCATTAATTACTACTGTTCAATCTATACTCTAAATACCTCTCTGTATTTCCTGGAGTTCTCAATATCTCTTACAAAGCGTAAAATGAGAAGCGGTTCTTGTTGAAACTTATAGGGTAGAAATCTATCTCCAACTTCAACAAAATCATATAATGGGGGCCTCTGTTTCATCAAAAAGCAAAATGTGCCCGCTGCAACAAATTCACAGTCTTCAAACTTGCACTTTACTCGAACATTCCACTTATGACCAAGCAGGTAATCCATTTCTTCATTTTTGCATAGAAACCGGCCAGTTATCTTTCTCAAGAAATACAAAATACCAACAATGCGAAAAGCTATTTCATAGACATCACTGTCAATTGGGATCTCAAACCAAACTTCAGGATTGTTTCTTTGGATGACCAGAGCTCCCTCTTTACTTGCAAGGACATTTTGTAGCAGAACTGTTATTCGCTCTGGCAGAGTTTCCTCTTATGGTAAAAAAGACTTTTGTATTTGATGATGGGAAAGTCTGAATCATCATCGTTTAAGTCTTTTCACTCATCGTATTTATCACTGTAACCGACGTAGTGCACTATTGCCTATCGATTTATAGGATCTAATTCTTTGATCTCAATAGGATATACCGCATAATTTTTTTTTCTCTTTTTTGAAATTGAATGTCCCAGATCTTCTTTAGTAAGGTCGTTAGGTCTAACTACTGAAATGAAATGCTGAACTAGCTTCATGCTTCGCTGTGACCGCCGAAGCGCCGCCATATTGAACATTTTGAGAACATGCTGTGGGCGAGCAATATGCACAGACAAAAATTTACGAGTCTTAGATTCTGTACGCATGACAGTGATTTACAGTAAAGAGTTCCATATGGAAAAGTGAGGGGCACGTGCCCTCTGTGCCCCCAGTTCCTACGTCTATGCCTTCTTCTATTTCCAGCTTAATTCAACAATTAGTTTCTGCCGAATTTTGCTCAGGACCATGAAATGGACGAGGTTACTATGCTCTTCCATTCACTATCTCATCTGACTCAGTAGCCTTAATACAGGAGTGCCAGTGAGAAGCTAAAGCCTGGTTTCCATATAATCGTTATGATCGTCTATTCCAGCGATTGCAGTGATCCTGTTGCCCCGTGTCATGAGGTTTCGCGCCAGATTTCTTATTAAACATGATGGCAGGGGAACACATGTCTAATGTTGGCAGCGAAGAGTTGATTGAAGAGGTGCACAAATTCGATAGCCTCTTCCATAAATGCTTGAGAGACTATAGAGACAATTGGAAAAAAGCAAATAGTTGGGTGAAAGTAGACAAGAAATTTAAAATAACACCATCAGAAGCGGAGAAACGTGTCAAGAATATAAGGACTGCCTACGATAGATTTTTGAAGAAAACTAACAATGCCCCTTCAGGTTCTGGGAGAGATGATCTGCATGTGCCAAGTGAATTTCAAAATATGAGTTGGCTAGCACCTTATATAGATCATAGACCAACTTCAACTAACATAGATTAACCTATGTTAACACAGATTAACTTCACAAGCAAAGCCATGACCCCGTGGAGAAAAATTTCAGTTTTCAAAATGTCGATGATGCGAACAGAGAACTGCCAAACGAAGAGGGTACTTTTCAGCTTTATGAACATTTGGCAGAAAGTAAAGAGCATGGCATTAAGCCTGGTGAAATTTATTTTGCTGAGACTGACAAGAGCTGCAAAAATCAAACTAGCAAAGCTAGTGTAGGGAAATCTCTGTTCCCTGCCAGTTCTTCATATTGTTTAAAATGCAGACAACTCCAGTAAGAAAGAGGCTTCCATCGTTAATATCTGAATTCAGAATTCAATAATTTATACTCTATCAATCTCCCAAATCAACTGCTAATAACTACATGTGATATACTCGTATATAAAATTGCTATATCACATGATGATAAATGGTACGATAAGTAGTACGATACATGGTATGATAAGTGGTACGATACATGGTATGCATGTGGCGCAATGCTAGGGGTATTCCCCAACACTAGGAGTATTCCCCAATAGCTAGAAAGGTTTTGAACATTTCACTAAACCCAACCTCAAAACCATGGAACAAAGCAAAGTGCAGCAGCATCCAAAGAGCTGAGGTTGACAAAGCTCTTTTCCAAAGTGCAAACTTCATATAAAAATAATTATCAGAAAGCAATAAATGGAACTCAAGTTCTAGTGAAGATACCAATGATGAAGACAGCAACTTCTGCCTAGGCTTGGTGCCAAGACTAAGGAGATTACCTCCTATGAAGAAAGCAAAACTGCGGATGCAAATTGACCAGCTGCTTGTTCAAACAGAATTTGAAGCCAATGTCAATGCTGAATTCACGGCCAAATGCATACTTTTCTGACCGAGCTTCACACACATCACAAATGCTGGATATGCTCGAGAGTTATACAATGGGAAGTCCATACCTGAGTTATGTACAAGGGAAAAGTGTGAAGAACACCCCATCATAGAGAGACCTTTTGATTTTATTAACTCCACACATTCTTGTTTGCTATAAATCTTGTTAATAATTTCACATATGTTTTTATGCAGTTATTAATGTTCTATATTCCCAATCAAAGTTTAGATCTTTGGCTGTTGCTATTCAAAACTCTCCTTTTAGAACAGGCTTCAAAATCCTCAGATCTGTATGAATGTATGATATTACAGGCTTTTCAATTAGACAACTGAGATTGCAACTCAAGCATTTCAGATAATTCTATTTTAAATCATTCAATCAAAGTACATTTGCTTGATATCATAACAATAACAATATGAAACTTCACCAACTCAGTGATAGTTAGAACAAGAAAGCTTTAAAGATTTATCAAAACATTTAACAGAATACACTTATCAAAAATTAAAAGCTTAAGGATCATATGCATTGGGCTAATTGGTGCACTTTGCCACAACTTTTAGCATGTTGGTATTGCCAGTCAAGCTCACCTTCTTCACTTGTAAAAAATCTCTTATAGCTTTCTCTGTCCATTGAAGCTTCATAGCCATTCTGTTCCCAGCCAGCTACCTTGCATTCGCTAGTCCACCCTCTTCATCTTGAATGATTCCTCTCTAGTCCCCAGGAACAACTTCTCCATTACTTCCTTCACTGTCAAAAAATCCACTAGGGAGATAAGTTGCATTTTCAGTCAGTCTCGAATAATCGTGGAGACAAACTGTAGCCTTGACAATTTTCTCTACAGTTTCAGCATTTACTCTGATTGGTTTACAATATATTCGCTATTTAGCAGACAAAATGCCAAATTTATTTTAAATACATCATCTTGCCCTTGCAAGTCTGTAATTAAATATTCTCCTATTCTCATTCAAATTCTCATTCCAGGAAAAGGTTTCATGAACCAAAGTTTTAGTGGAGATATTTCATCACCTATCAAACCATATGGAAGCACTTCATGTCCAGTCAGCTGGGGTGAAGGAATGTTGACATCAGTTGGCGATTCTTCAAACATTTTCCCAAAACTGACTCTGTGAATTTTGCAGCATCATTGTCACGCCCATACACTCCAACATCAATTAGAGTGAAACAGTATCTTGCATCATATACTGCTATCAATAGCAAGCTGTGAAATTTCTTGTAATTGAAGTATGCAGACCCACTACCTTTTGTGCACTCCATGCAGACATGTTTTCCATCCACAGCCCCAAAGCAATGGGGAAAGTTCCACTCATTTTCAAATTCATGACTGATCTGCAGCCAATCCTGTAACTCCTCTGGTTCCTGTAGGAATTTTTCTCTTAGGCTCCCCCAAATAGCATCACAGACCTCTTTCAAAATATTGAAAACAGTTGCACGGCCAACTTTAAATGAAGATGACAGTGACTGTTGTGAGTCACCAGTTTCCATATACCTTAAGCATATGCACTTGACCTGCAAACCCCCTTCCTAGTAAAAGGTACAACCATACTTAGCAAATGCTCAAATCTCTCAGGAGACATTCTCGGAAATCTAGAGAGGACTTGTCTCAATATCTAATTTGCTAACTAACAGGCAAAAACACTTTCTAAATTTTAAGCAGAATTGCAGCATGAAAAAATTTATTGCTGTTCCAAAAAAAGTGTGAAGAATGGAGATTTGACACCCCTACCCCCAAGTGGTGTAGAGGAAGAGTGGGGGTGCAGTCCCCGTAGCTGTGAATTGAAGGGGACAGTCCGCAAATCTGTAATTTGCTTACTGTAGTTTTGTTATATAAGTGTGGATTAGCTTCAAAGATTTATGTAAAGATATGCACAAAAAAGAAGCCCCCTAGCTATCAATAGACCCCCTAGCTATCGATTTACTTCTACACCACTACCTATATACCCCCACTTTAGCACGTCTCTGAAGAAGAGGTTGGGCCCCCAAATTCCTACCAGGCATTTAACAGGAGGAAATGCCTTGGAGGGGCAAAACTTGACTCTAAAATCACTTTGGAGAGACAAAAGCCTTACTTTGTTATGTAAATCTTTAAACTAATAATTCTGTTTGGGGGCAAAACCAAGCAGAACTCTTTATTTGGGAGGAATCGCCCCCTGCAAGAACGTACCCGAAAAAAAGTCTCTGTCAAATAGCCGCAATTCTTGCATCAGTATGTGTTATGCACCATTAATTTGCATTGACTGGTACATTTCACGCACCCAGCAGCGATGCCTCCTTCTCTTTTGCAACTGTATTCACTTTCTGATAAGCACAAGCATTGCGTATAAATTAGCCTCCAAAACTAGTCTGTCATTCCAGGCCGCCATCTTGATTTTACAGCGATCAAAACGATCCTAACGATTATCTGCATCGCCAATCGCTGCAGTCGTTCAAATCGATCCAAATGATCGTAACGATTATATGGAAACCAGGCTTAAGAGTCTACTAAATCTACGGCTAAGGATGCGCAGCTTCTGCCTAAGCACCAAACAGCTTGGTGATTATATGGAGAGAAATTACTCATACATTACGCAAGGACACCTATGGTGGTGATGACATGTAAGGACAACTGAGTGAATGGATTAATCAATACAATGATCACACAACCAAAACTTGTTTAACACAACTGCTGTATGAAGTTGCCAACAACCTTATGCTGATTAATGATATACCAACTAAAATTTTTCCCGCAAGAATTAATCTTTCTTTTCTATTCTTCATAGTCTCCTAGCCCTCTCTGGGCACCAGCCCTGTTTAGCTTCAATCGCAACATAATAGCCCCCGTCCAAAGTTAAAAACTATTTTTTCAGAGATATTTTTCGAAATAATGAAATTCTTCATGCCTTCATACAGTTTTTTAAAGCGTTGGAATGCCATGGTGTCAGAGGCTGCTCATTATTATGTGAGGGGCAGGGACAAAAGGAATAGTACCATCTCACTAGATGGGAAATGCGCATGTACAATACAAAGCCTCTCTCACACCAAGCCAACCCCACCTTCTTATAGTGAAACCTATGTTTAGCAGATGGAGCAATGGCTAATTGCGAGTGCTTGGCACCCCATAAACTAACCAAGCTCCCACTGCCTTGAGGATTAATCTCAGTGGATAAAGGCTAAGGGACCCTGACAGAAACAGCATTATCATGGACGCGTAGGTAGTTGAAGTCCCAAATGGTGACTCTTCTGACAGAAGTTACATCTCTATGTGTGCCAAACGTCTAGAAATTGTCTTGCCTTTGGACCCCATACAGTGAGACTAATGGGGGATAGAATGGTATAAGGGCAGCCATCTCTCTCGATATAAACGCCAAGGCATGCACACCGAAGGCTTCAGTGTGATGGTCACTGGTTCGAAACAAGGGCAATAAGAACCTTCAGTCCTGCTGGAGTGACCAAGCAGCCCTATTTAGGGATGGCCTGCTTGCCATGAATTTGGAGGGCCTTAGAAAATGTAGCCTAAAACGTCATGCTCCTACAAACCTAGCCTGTACTTAAGATAAAACGAATTGCTTGTTGGAATGTAAGGATATTGCGTAGTCCTACTGGTTTTAAGAACTGAAAAACTGCTAACCTAGATGAAGAACTGAAATAACTCAACATTGCCATAGTTGCTTTATCTGAGACAAGGTTATTTGGAAGTGATAGCTTACGGGAAAAGATTATACTATATTTTGGCAAGGAAAAGGCGAACGTGAAACACGTGAACATGGTGTAGGCTCTGCAATATAAAATGAAATAGTACCTTATATGGAAACACCTTTGGGTTTATCAGCAAGGCTACTGTCAGCTAAAGTCCATACAAGGAATGGGTATATAAATTTATTAAGTGTGTATGCACCAACCCTGCAGTCTAAAGATGAAGATAAAGACATATTTTACAGCTGTCGCAATGAGGGGACTAGTAATGTCCCAAGGAAAGAGTCCCTATTAGTCTTAGGAGATTTTAGTGCCCGTGTTGGCTCAAATTTTGACTACTGGCCTGGTGTTCGTGGTAAGGAAGGAGTAGGACACATAACTGAAATTGGGCAGAGATTACTGGAACTGCGTTCAATTCAGTAGATGGCTGTCACAAATACCTATTCTGCTGGAAACTCTGCATGAAAACATCTTGGATGCATCCTCGATCGAAGCACTGACACCATATAGATCTAATAATAAGACGACAGCGCAACGTAAGGGTGATTCAACATACAAAAACATATCAGAGTGCTGATTGTGATGCTGACCATAGCCTAGTGTGTGCAAAGATTAACATCTCTTTAAAGAAAACATACTGCACCAAACAACCTGGCCACGTGAGAATCAATATAGCTAAAGCACAGTGTCCGGTCAGTGCCACTGCTTTCAATAAGGATATGCGGCATGTGAAGATTGCTTTGAGCCTAAGTGATGCAACAACAATGTGGAGTACGATGAAGCGTGGAATTCATACTTCTGCGAAAAAACGTTTCGGAATTGTGAAAAGGTAAAGTGCAGACTGGTAGCAGAAAAATTCCCCTTACCTTGTGCCAATTTTTGATGAAAAGCGTAGAGCTTTCTTAGAGCAAAAGAGACACCTCACTCCCTTACATCTTGAATATCTTAAATCCTAAAGAGCCACACGGAGAAAGGTACATAAAGAATCCAGAGCTTGTGCCAATAAATATTGGAATTACTTATGCCAAGAAAGCAATTGGACCTGTTAAGAAGAAACTTGCTCCACTAAAAGATGCTCAAGGTAACTTGATACATGATAAGTCAAAACAAACAGAGGGATGGGCCGTACACTATGGACAGCTTTATGGTGAAGGATCAGAGATAGATATAGATAAGATAGAACAATTACCCAGCTTTCATGTTATACCAGAGATTAACAGATTGCCAACATTTGATGAAATGATAGAAGCTGTAAAACAGATACCTAATGACAAATCACCTGGTAATGATGCAATCCCTGCTGAAGCTTTCAAATGCATAGGTGATACATCATTATCCAAGCTGTACGAAATAGCTACAGAAATCTGGAGGGAAGAAAAAGTTTCTCAAGATTTGCAAGATTCCAAGTGTGTGCAGTTATATAAGAGCAAGGAAGATAAGAGTGACTGCAACAATTACCATGGTATATCTCTTCTGAACATCTTTAGTAAAATTGCTTCACTCATAATTTTGCCTAAGCTTCAAGCACTTGGTCAAAGAATTTACCCGGAAAGTCAATGTCGACCAGGTCGTTCAACAACAGATATGATATTATCTGTTAGACAAATTCAAGAAAAATGTAGAGAAAACAACATTCCATTATATATGGCCTTCGTTGACTTGACCAAGGCGCTTGATAAAGCTAGCAGAGACGGCTTATATATCATCCTAAGCAAACTGGGCTGTCGCGAAAAGCTCTTGAATATAATAAAATCGTTTCATGATAGTATGAAGGCAAATTTAATATATTAGGGCTCGGAATCAAGTTAGTTTGATGTGAGGAACGGTCTCAAGCAAGGCTGTGCACTTGCACCCGTGATGTTTAACATCTACTTCTCCTATCTTATCAAGAATGCATTTGACAGTTACCAAAGATGAGTATATCTGCACAGCAGACTCGACGGCAGTTTATTTAAGATGAAAAGATTCCAAGCGAAATAAGAAATAAAGAGCTTTAAACTAACACATCTTCTATTTTGCGCATGATGCGGCAATAGTAGCTTACAGTCAACAAGATCCTCAACATTTGATAGATAACTTTTCCGAGGCATACGATATTTTTGGTCTTAAGATATGCACATCGAAAACAGTGACCACGTGCCATGAATCTGAAACCCATCTGAACATCACGTTGAAGGAAGAATATGTGATACCTTTCGATAACTTTTGTTACTTTGGCGCAACAATAAGCAAGGATCTAGACCTAAGCAAAGAAATATCAACAGAATCGGCAAAGCAGCTGCAACATACGGGAAGCTGCAGAACAGGGTTTGGAAAAACAAAAAATTACATCTAAAGACAAAAATGGCTATTTACAATGCTTGTATTCTGTCAACCCTCTTGTACGGTGCCCAAACATGGATAGCATAAGCCCATCAATTGAAAAGGCTGCAAAGCTTTCATACATGCTTACTTAGAAAAGTCATTCGAATTAAATGGCAAGATAAGGTTACAAGTTTAGAGGTTCTCGAAAAGTAAGGTCAGACATGCAGAGATGCCATAATAGGAATGAAGAGGCTAAAATGGCTGGGTCATATTGAAAGAATTGACGATCTACTTATGCCCAAGCGGGTTCATATGGAGAATCAGAGATGGGAAGGAGACGAGATAGAACGATATGAAGAACTTTAGCATCGATTTATATATATATATATATATATATATATATATATATATATATATATATATATATATATATATATATATATATATATATATATATATATATATATATATATATATATATATATATATATATATATATATATATATATATATATATATATATTTAAATATATAGTTATATATATATAAATATATAGCTATATATGTATATATATATAAATATATAGTTATATATATATAAACATACATATATATATATAATATATATATAATATATATATATATTTTTTTCAAACTTTCATTTCAACAATATATCAACTAATTACAATTATACATCTCACTATATAAGGCAATGTACAATTGGCTGTCACAGTGGTACAAAATATTAAAAAAAATCAAGTGTATTAGAAAAGAAAAGTCTAGTTAATTACTGAGAAAGTCCATACTCATGTGCCGTGTAATTTTGGACTTGTCCATGGCTTATTGCGACAACAGAATATGTAATATGTGCATCTTATGGTGATGTTCATGATCCTCGACAGGATAGCTATTTGCATCTTGCTGTCAAAATCAACTGCCTTAAGTAGGCCACTGAAAGAGTCTGAGGAGGATCCTACAGTGCCAAGAGCGCCTAAGGATAAGTTAATGAAATTTATTTGACGATATGTTGAACGTAATGATTGATGAAGAAGATTGTATTTTAGAGCTTTGCGATCGCTATTGACCTTAATGTTAGTTTCAAATCCTATGGTAAGCTCAAGGATGTAAGGAGTTTTGTTTTTAGTGATCAAATGAAGGTCAGGCCGAAGAGAATCACCTGTAACCAGAGAAGGGGACAGAAAAGCAGGAAGATCAGCGTATATGGAGCAACTTGGGAGC